>CAJQZJ010032510.1:1484318-1501464 GCA_907164525.1 Lophiomys imhausi | reverse complement strand
CTCCGCACCTCCCCCCCCATCTCCAATCACGTTCTGATTCTCCACTCAGCCTCTTCAGAGAACATTTATTCATCTCTCCAACAGGAGTGAATCTGGAAAACTCCCTTGAGTGCTGCTTACCATGAGCCTCACGTCACTGAGTCTTGATTTTCCTACCTATAAAATAAAAGGGAAAAAAATTCCAAGGCTGGAGAAATGGCTCAGCAATAGAGTGCTTGCCTAGCATGTTCCATGCTCAACACACACACACACACACACACTTATGAAAACACAGGCACGCACATGCATACACACACATGCACATGTGCACACACAGTGTGTAGAATAGTGCAGCAGCTGATCATATCTCATGTACGGTCAAGAACAAATGACTGCTGTGCTCAGCTCATGTGTCTTTTTTTTTAAGATTTATTTATTTATTATCTATACAGTATTCTGTCTGCAGGTATGCCTGCAGGCCAGAAGAGGGCACCAAATTTCATTATAGATGGTTGTGAGCCACCATGTGGTTGCTGGGAATTGAACTCAGGACCTTTGGAAGAGCTGCCAGTGCTCCTAACTGCTGAGCCATCTCTCCAGCCCTCGTGTGTCTTTTTTAACCATTCCAAGACCACAGCCCACGAGGTGGTGCCATCCACACTGAGAGTAGCTTCTCTCCTCCTTTAACCCTCTCTAGAAACAAAGGCATGCTCAGATGTGTGTCTCCTAGGTGATTCCAAATCTCTTCCAGTTAACAACCAAGATTCGCCATCACAGGCCTGGCAAGGTGACTCGAGGGGTTAGAGCTCTTATGCTCTTGCAGAGGACCCATAGCATCTCACAGCACCCGTGTTGGGCAGTTCACATTTGCCTGTAATCTCCACCCCCAGGGGATCTAATGCCTCTGATGTCTGAGGACATCTGCACTCATGTGCATATATCTGTAAACAGGCACACATATACAGATTTGTTTTTAAATTTTAAAAAGGATTACTCATCACATACACACACACACCCATCAACCTCTATGGTATACCAAGGGAAGGCCTTCACTTTCACATTCGAAGGTGATATGCACATGCAGTGAGTCCCTGGTTCAGCCATGTTTCATGGCTCCCTGAAACAAAGAAAAGAAAGGGGTTCTTTCCCTGAAGAAAAAAAAAAAAAAAAAGCAAAAACCCAGACCTGATGTGGGTCTGGTCAGACACTCAGTCAGATTCTAAGAACTTGAAACTGCTTCTTCTCTCTCTTGTTTCCCTCCCACTTGAGCAGCCCCAGCTGCTAACATTATCTTCCAGGATTATATTCATTTTGAAAGCTATCTCGAATCTATTGTAGATCAAGAATTATGTGTGCAAGTAATAGATAATTACTAACAATGAAAATAAATCGAAAGGTGGCATTCAGTACTATCCTGCCTGTAAGGCGTACATCCAAACTGGAAGAGAACTTGGCAGTACTTCTAACGATAACTTAAGAGTCCAGAGGACCTTTGAAAACTGTTGAGTGCTGGAGGATACTGGGCTCCAGCAGTGGAGGCTGGGGGAGCAGGAAGTTCTGCCGCATGCAGGAGGCCTGAATCTGAAGAATGAGGAAGTGTCAGGCCAGGGAAGGAGACAGGTGATGGGCAAAACTGACAGGAGGGAAGGAAGCAGCACAAGGCAGAGAAGTGGTTTCCCGGAAGGGCTGGAATTGTGGGAAGGGCTGAGGTTAGAGACTTCCTTGCTCCAATATTTCTAGAATAGGAGAGAAAGTACTGGGGTTGGAGTGAGCGTAGGAATGGGTGGGTTGGCAGAGGTCACTATGAGGTCGTGGTCTATCTATAGTATTAGCCCATGTGGGAAGTGGAGAGGGTCCTCTTGCCCTGGAAAGCCAGAGCCATGGCACTACAGCCCAAACTACCTTCAACAAGCCTGACTCATCTGGACTGAACCTGGAGAGAGAGAGAGAGAGACAGTCAAGGGACGAATTCACCCTGGAGGGCATGTGACTCATCTGACACAAAACAAATCCCCCCATAAAGGTGAAGAAACAGGACGTCTGGGCTGATCCCCTAGCTGGCCCCGTCACAGACCACTGAGTCTGCCAGCAGGACTCTACTTTGATCACACACTCCATTGGCTAAGTGTGCTGTGTGATTCTGACACTGCATGCACAGATGGGCAGGGCTGGCAGTGGCTCCTTCTGCTACTGTCCTGTTCTGGAGGCAGAGCTGGGTCCTGGCTTCAGCCCTCTGACTCTACTTCTTCCACTTCTGTCTTCTATTTTGGATGGACATGTGGTAGATCACAGGACGAGTGATGGTTGGCAAGACTGAAGGGACCTTCTCTAGGGATGTCTTTTTATTCAAAGTACCTTACCTGTGATGTTAAAATCCTTGTAACTCAGCTGTGGCCAGGTTATACATTAGAGAATTCTTTGTTTGTTTGTTCATTTGTTTTAAGAGAAACACCTCTGTATTGCCAAGTGTTCCTTGCACAATGATTATGACTCCATCTCTTGGTCACATCTTCCTGACTTCCCATCACTACAGGGGTCAACTGTGTACCTGGCCCTCAGCCAGAACCCCAATTAGCCCAAGGCCGGCCATTGCCCTTCTCACCAAGACTGTTCTCCTGGGCCTTCCGCCTCACAGAGGCAACAGGGTGCAAGAACAACAGTGACACCCAGGAAAGTCTCAACTTTCCAAGCTCACTGGCTGAAATCCAAGTGTGAACATTATGAAGTGAAAGACAGGAAGCCCCTGTCTCTAAGGAGTCTCTTGATGTCCCCAGGAGTCCATGGAACTGAGAGGGCTCTCTAGGCACAGCTGCTTATGCAATGAATTGGATTATGAGCTCCGCAGGGCCAGAGGGACACATTTGAAGAAGGGGACATCGTTTCCTCCTGCAGACCTAGGAGGAGGTGAGGCTGAGTCATCTGCTGTGACTCGGCGGCAGCCATTAGCCAGCCCGGGACTGGACAGAAAATGAGTTCAGTTGTGCGCTCTTTACAGAGAGTCTACAAATGAGGGCTGGCAGCCCAAATGACAGATCTAGCTAGGTCTGTTGCTGAACACCGGAGATCTTCTGCCAGATCATGACTTTTAGAGACATCAACCCAGCCAGAGGAATGCTTTCACACAACAAACCCTTGGATGGCAAGGCAGGACAAAACATGACTCCATTAAGGGGAGATGGCTTAATCAGTAAAATGCTTGCCACTTGCCCACAGGCACAAAAACCTGAGTCTGGATCCCCAGCATTGCATAAAAGGTCAGGTACAGTGTTGTTGGGAACCTGTAATCCTCCCTGGGGAGACTTGCTGATCAAGCAGTCTAGCTGAATCAGGGAACTCCAGGTTCAATAAGAGATACTGCCTCAAAAATAAGTAAATCAAAGAGATAAATACATTGGACTATGAATGAGGAAGACACCGGACCTGGACCTCTTGCTTCTACATGTACAACTCCTGCCCCTGACTGTCTTGGCCTCTTGTTCTACTCCCACACCAGCAGAAGGATGACAATGTCATTACTGGCTCTGATTTCATTTGTTCTGTAAACACCATAGTGTTTCCTATGGCGACTGCTTTAATAGATGTTAACTCTTTCATTGATCACTCCAAGCCTCTGATGCACACGGGACCTCCTGAGCATGGAGAGAACACTGTGGGTTGGGGGAAACTATGAGAGGAGGGACGATCACCACCAACAAACCAGCCAAGGAAGTCAGAGGACCCCCTGGGCTTTCAAAAGTGTGGAATGCCACTTGAAGTCCCAGTGTCCTTTTTCTCATGTGGTGACCAGATTATCTGGAGTCACTGGACCCAGATCAGTGACCATGAGGGAGTTCTATAGTGGCCTAACTATGGACTAGACTTTGAGCAAACCCTGTTTTGACCTTGTAGCCCAGATTCTTGTAGGGCCAGGCTTCCCTAACTGGTCACCAGCTCTCTGCAGTTCTAGACTGGCAGGTGACCAAATCTAAGCCTTGAGCCCTGACTGAAAAATTCTTCTGGTGCCTGATTCAGTGTTTCTAGTCAAATGGATTCTCCCCAGCGTCACTGTGTCAGGCTACGAGCTGTCCTTCCCATGAATGCCAGCGTCCTGTCACTCAGCAGTTGCACAACTGTCAACAATAGTCCTAGTTACTTAAACCCGTGTCCAACAGTGACATGGGGTATCCCTCAAGCCCCATCAAGGTCACAGCAGCTCCCCATATGGTAATCACTCCCCACAGGTGAGTCTGTTCCAGGCATCTCTATAGAGTGGTAGTTCTCAGACTTTCTAATGCCATGACCCTGTAATACAGTTCCTCATGTTGTGGTGACCCCAAGCATAACATTATTTTCATTGTTACTTCATAACTATAATTTTGCTATTGTTATGAATCATAATGTAAATATCTGATATGCAGAATGGCCTTAGGCGACTCCTCCAAAAGGGCTGGTTGTTCATCCCCAAAGGAGTCACGACCTTGACAGGTTGAGAGCCATTGCCTTAAAGGGTGGCTTGAAAGTGCACAGAGGAGCCTCCATGCCCACAGGGAAAGGTAGTCACAACTCACTCAAGGTAAGATCAGGTGGAAGAGACACAGAAACAAACAAATTGATATAATCAGTTTCTATTGTAATGAATACTGAGAAACGTAAATACATTGAACAAGATGACCTAATGGCAACTGGGGGGTGTAGGGGGTACACAAGGTCTACATGGGTGGGGGGAGTTGTAAGGAAGGATCATGTCAGAGAGAGAGGAAGGCAGACTGTGAAGGTATACTGGGACCACCATCCAGGCGAAGGGAGAACAAAGACCACTGTTCCCAATGAGAATGAAACTGACTTAGGAACATGTGGAGGGAGGGTCCAGAAGATCGGAGGAGGTGGAAATGCAGAGCCCATGGGAAGGCACAGGAATCTTATGGCGAACCACACAGGAGCCCTATGTGTGTGGGTGTGGGGCAAAGTTCTAGAAATCTGTATTTAAATATATTGCATGGGTCCCCGCAGCTTTGTGTTTGTACTGGTACCCTGTAGGCAGTCATCAGCACAGGACAAAGGACTAGTGCGCAGTTGTCTGTTCTTTTCCTCAGTGACCCTTTCTGTGGACTTATAGCCACCTACTGCCTATCCTGTGCAGGCTCAGAGCTCAGCCCTGAGGACTGGAAAGTACCAGGGGTGTTAGAAGAAGCAGGTGGCATAGGAAAGGACTAAGGATGGTGAGGAGGAGGTACATGGGGTAGGGAAGGATCAAGGAGGGTGGAGAGGGAACAGGGGTTTGTGCTGAAGGAACAATTGGGTGTGAGAGGGAGCAAGGCAGCATGGGTAGGGGAAAAGTGGAGCAGGGTGTGAGTGAATGTAGGTGTGACTTCCCCACCCTTCCTGTGGACTCTGGCAGCTTCCTAAACTCTGTTAGCCCCATACCTATAGTCTAAGACTTGGATGAGCAACTGAGTGTCACCCTGCCCATTGGCTCTTCATAGCTGAACATCTTCACATGCACATACATGCACACATATACACACACACACGTGCATAAAAGCACGACAATAAACATACTCACACATGCACACACATCATACATATGTCCATGCATACACACACCACACACATGTGCACATGCATGCGTACACACACACACACACACACACACACACACACACATCCATACTACCTGGAGCTGGCCCTTAGCACCTGTTTCTCTGTAAACCAAAATAGGTATGGAGCTATTGTGTGTCTGACAGCCCCCTGACAGGCTCATGAATTAAGGTTTGTGCTAACAGGCACCACAGAGGGCAGGTTCTTCCTGCAAAGAGTTAAAAAGCAAGAAGAGATCATGTCTCAGTCCCTGTTCCTGTTGCTGTGATTGAGAAAGGACTTATTTTCTTAATTTTTTTATTTTATTTTATGCTTATTTATTACTTCAAGTTACATCTCCATCACAGTCCTCTCCCTCCACCCCTCCCAGTTCCACCCTCCCACCCTCTCCTCCTTCTCCCACCCATCCCACTCCTCCTCCAGAGTGGGGTGTCCCTACATATCAGCCCCCCTCAGTTCAGTAGTCATATGAGGGCTAAGAGCTACCTCTTGTGCTGGGGACCTAAATGTCAGCACCCATAGGCAAATTGGAAAGGACTTATTTTCAATCACAGTTCCAGGGTATGACTCCGTCATGGTGGGAAAGTTATGGAGGCAGAACTTGAAGGAGTTGGTCATATTATGCCCACTGTCAAGAAGCAGAGGGTGGTCCATGCTTCTGCTTAGCGAGCTTTCTCCTTTCTATACAACCTGACATCTCAGCCCAAGGAATGGTGCCGCCCACAGTGGGCAGACAGTCCCACCACAATTAACATCGCCTACTTTCCTGTCTGCAATCTGCAAACGTCCCAGGCAGCCTTCACTTGCTGCTCTTCTGACACAACTGAGGGGTTAGCTAGGCCCGTGTTGTCACCCACAGTGAACACCATGCCCCCACGGGGCCACCAGAGCAGGCAACTTCAATTGGTACTAATGTATGTATTCCATCAATGCTGTTATCTTTGCTAACAACATTCATACGGGGTTAGGGAATGCGCTGGCTAGCTTTATGTCAACCTGACTTAGGCTAGAGTCGTTTAGGAAGAGGGAACTTCAGTTGAGAAAATGTTCCCTCCAGACTGGTCTGTGGGAAAGGCCTGTGGAGCATTTTTTTTTCTTGAATGGTGATTAATGGCTGATGTGGGAGGCTCAGGTCACTGTGGGTGGTCCGTCTCTAGGCTGGTGGCCCCAGATGCTATAGAGCAGGCTGAAGGCAGCAAGCCAGTAAACAGCACTCCTCCATGGCCTCTGCTTCCGTTCCTGCCTCCAGGTTCCTTCCTTAAGTTCTAGCCCTGACTCCCCTGGACTAAAAGCTGTGAGATCAGATCAAGCCTTTCCTCCCTGAGCTGCTTTTGATCATGGTGTTCTAGAACAGCAATAGAAGCCCTAACTAAGACAGGGAGCATTGATAAACTATGTAAAGAGAGGAACTTTTAAATGTTGACCCACTTCTTCCATGACTCCTGAAAGAGATATACAGGGGAGTGAGTAATGGATGAGAATCTATGATAGGGTTAGATGTAAAATGGCCCTCACAGACTCATGCATCTGAATGCTTGGTCCCTAGTTAATGGTGGAGCTTGGAAAGGCTGAAGAGTCTTTTGGACACAGGCTTAGGTGAGGGGAACATATGATATTAAGGGAAGGACTAGAGACATACAGCTGTCCCATGTTCAATGGTTTGTGTCGGAAACATCTACTTTCTGATCTCCCAAGATATAATGGGGCAAACTGCAAGATCCCACTGCCACAAGGGATCCCCAGTAGCCATTCTTCCCCCTCTATGACATTGTCCTTCCTTCTGGGTCCAAGCGGGATGGCCCACTTGGTAAAGTGTTTGCTGAGCAAGTATGAAGAGCTGAGTTGAACCCTGAGAATCAAGTGAAAAGACAGCATGGAGGCATCTACTTGCAATTCCAGAGCTGGGGAGTCAGAGAGAGAGGATCCCTGGGGCTCACTGGCCAGCCAGCCTAGCTTCATTGATGATCTCCTGGTTCCAATGAGATATTCTGTCCATCAAATAAGGTGGGAGGCTCCCTAAAAATGACATCTGAGAATCACCTCTAACCTACACATGCACAGCTTTCTCTAAGTCATTACTCTTGTTACATATTTTATTGCAGCGAGAACACAGCACAGAAACCAAAGGCTCATGTTATCTTCATCTGCCTCCATTCAGATACAACCCTGTGCAGCCTTTCAGCCTCTGTTCAGCACCTCAGCTCCCCAAAATCAATAAATCCAGCAGGGAACCCCAAGCAAAAGGCTGCTCCCTGTGGAGAGGAGAGCCAGAGGCAACCAAGTAACCTTATAAAGCCTGTGGCCCCCCACTGGTCGCAGATGGTCAGCCCCAACAAGTGGTCTGGAAACAAGTTTCTTTTCCTCTTCAACTGAGTTATAAGAGTCAGCAACCCAGAAAATGATCTACGGTAGCCATAGTTTCAGTGTGAAAAAGTGAACCAAATGTGTGGAAAGGATAAACAGCAAGGGTGGGTAAACAGATGGGTACGTAGACAGTAAAATATTGAATCTCAGCTCCCAGTTCCTCTCCTCACGGAGTTTATCAGCACTTCCTGACCTGGGTGCACATTGTAGGCAAACTGTCCAGGACGTGATGGAACCCACACATGATTAGGAACTGGCGCTGCATGCTGTGGAGGCACGGTGGGGGCAGGGTGCTCATTGTAGGTAAGCCCTCAGCCCTGTCAGGAGGGCAGGAACTGCAGATTGTACAGATGAAAGCAAACATCCTTGCTATGTCCCAGCAATGGCATCTGCCCCTGGCTTATGTCAGGGTTGGTGGCCGGCTTGGGTGTGCTCCCTCTTCCGTCTCCACCCCTCATAGTCTCCCCTCCCTCCCAGATTGATGGTCCTCCAGAGAGAGGCAACAGGCATCTCCCTTCCAATGACATAAGCCTTCCCCGCTCTTTGAAGTTGTGTGTCTCTTTCTTCTTTTTGGGAAAATAAGTTCCTGGATCTGAAATGCTTCCAAATTAAAGGAGTGAGTGACTTGGAGAAGAACACCTTTCTCTGTGAAGGACAGAACACAAGGCAGAACCCCATGTCAGTGAGTCAGCCGTGTTGGGTCCCACGGGGAGGCCAAAAAGAGTGGGTGAACAAGAGAGCTCGACTTCACAGAAGTAATCTACTGAAATGACACACAAGGTCCAGGAGGCCTGGGCAGCCCGGCTGCAGCTCTCTTCTCTCCCTTCCCATCCACACTGCTGTTCTGTTCACAGACACCACAAAGACTGCCATGCCTGGGCTCCAGCCCCCACAGCCTCACTCCCACCACTCAGTCCACAGCAGTGAGGACACGAACACAATCTCCCTCCCTCTGCTCATCTTCAGAATGGTCCCAGAGGGTCAGGCCTCGCAGACGTGGGGTTCACCATACACACAATTCCTGTGCCCCATAAGCCAGTCTGGAGAGCCAACTAGGAGTGCTGTGTATCTGGGTGGGCTTCCCAGAATCTAGAGCCTACTGGGATGAGTTTGCTGCATGATCTGCTGAGAATCTCACTCTGGGCATAAACACACCTGAGACTTGGCACCCAGTGCAGTAGCAGTGGACCAATCACAAGGCTTAGAGTGGGAATCAGGTTGACGTTTTCATCTCACTCTACAAAGCAGGACCAAGCTTTCCTGCCTGTTGACAATGAGGTAAGAAGTGTAGAATTCAAGTAGCTGAGATAAGAAGTCATGAGTTCAAAGCTGGCCGGCCTGGACTGTGGAGCAAGGCACGGTCTCTAAAACAACAGAAAACAAAACAAGACTAAACTATAGAGCAGTTTGCAAGGTGGTTGTCAAGGATCCACGGAAACCATTTTCACACTGGGCACCAGTGCAAGCCCCATGACCTGGCTTAGGAGAAACTCAGTTCAAACCCAGTGTCACCTTGACTTAGCTACAAAGTCAGTGCCACATCTACAGCATTCAGATTCTCAGCCCTGCCTACCTTTGTGAGCTACCCTGGGAATAAAACACCAAGCCTCAGACCTGCCTCATTCGGGATGTAGATGAGGTAGGGCGAGGGAGGGAACACTGCAAAATGGAAGAGTGAGAAGCAAATCTTGGTCATGAAGCTCAAAATGTCAGTGCTGAGCCATACAAAATCACAGTGTTTGAAATGTAAGGAACTGCACCAAAGGAGTCCATTAGAGTGTCGTTCACCATACTATGGGTTTATTATATTATAATACACCATATTATAGCATCACCACCTCTGTGGAGTTTAGTTGTCTATTTCCCAGGGATTCCTTTCTCTGTATGTAAACTGACACAATGCTCTGTGTTCATGCTTTTCATGTTTGCGTGAACATGGAGGACAGAGGACAACCTCTGAAGTGGCTCACCTTTCCCCCCCCCCCCCCCCCCCCCAGGCACAGTCTCTAACTGAGGCCTTAAACTAACTAAGGAAGTTAGTCTGGCTGGCCAATGAGCCCAGGAAACTCATGTGTCTCCACCTCCTCACCAACAGGAATTCAAACTGTATCACCACTCCTGGCTTTTCCCATTGGTTCTGGGAATGAAGCTCTGGTCCACATGTGGGCACAGGAAGCTCTTTATTGATGGAATCTTCTCCCTGGCACCTGAAAATGGTTTTAAAAATCCAGTTAGGAAGAGTCAATATAAAGGCTGGACGATGGCTCAGTGGTTAAACATGTTGCTGATTTCTCGAAGGGTTCAGGCTTGGACACTAGCACCCACATGAGAGCTTATGACCATCTATAACTACGGTTCCAGTGAATTTGGTGCTCTCTTCTGGCCTCCATGGGCGCCAGACACACAGGCAGTGCTCGTGCATACAGGAAAATAACTGATACACACAAACTAAAGACAAAGTACATAGAAAGAAAGAAAAGTCAGTGTGAGAGTGAGCCTTGAAGTTCTAAATTGTGACTTGCTGTCCACCATGAACTGTGTCCCCTGATCCTTGCCAGCCTCATGTCTTGTGTGGGGGTAGGGGGCTTGATCACTTACTGGAAGCATCTATCTGTCCTGTTTCCAGGGCAGTTAACAGCCTGGTGAGGCTGATGCCTCCTTCAGTTTTCACATCCCCTCACACAGATCGCTGCTGCTGGAGAAGGCTCTCTCAGTCTTGAGCCTTCTTCCATTGCCGCCTCGTGGGAAGCGTTTTGCAGCTCTGGAGCTTTTTACAGACAGAGCACTGTGGCCTCATTTCTATAGCTTGTCCTCAGAGTACCTCTGAGCTCTCCTGATGCAGCAACCTGCCTTAGGGCTGAAAGTATAGCCACAAGGCAGACACCAAACATTAATGAGGGCCCCAAGAACAAAAGGCTGTGTGTGCTCCTCCAGGACTTCAGTCTAATTAAGGACACCAGACATTTACAAACTGCAAACAACAGAACAACAACAACACAAAACCCTGCTTTGATTCACAGGAATAAAGAAATAAAGCAGCCTTTCAGCGCTCTGCGTCCTTTGCCCTAGTGCATTCATACAAGATGTTCTGTGCTGGCTTATTTTTCCCACTTTGTGACCCCGGTGTCCACCGTGACCAGGTACAATGTAAGTAGGAGGAACTCTGCCTGGAACAAAAAAAGGTGAACAGCCCCTGAGGAACAACACCAAAGGTTGTCCTTTATCCTTTGCCTGTGTGCATGTATGCATACACACTCATGAACACAAGCATTGGATGGATGATGGTATGCTGGTGCCTTTGGAAGCCACAGGTTAACCCTCTGGTAAGTTCTGTAGGCACTAGGCACTTTGGTTCATTTATGTATGGGATACATATATGTGTCACACAATACACACATGTTTGAGTAGGTGCAGACATTCATATGTATTCACATGTAAAGGCCATAAAAAGGCATTGCATGCCCTACTGTATTACCCTCTTTCATACTTCCTTGAGACAAGGTCTCTCACTGAGTCTAGGATGTTCAGCAGGCCTCCATAATGCCGTCTCTCTCTCCCAAAGCTCTGGGGTTGCAAGTTCATGGTCATGCCTGGCTTTTTCGGTCTTCAAGTTTGTACAGCAAATGCTCTTTCTCACTGAATCTTCTTTTCAGCCCCCCACCCCCTTGTTTTAGGAGACAAGATCTCTCCCTGGCTAGGAACTTACCACATAGGCTAGGCCAGTTGGCCATTGAACCCCAGAGATCTGCTTGCCTCCATCTTGCCAACACTAGGATTTGAAGCTTAAGCCATTCTGATTGGCTCTTTATGGGGTTCAGGCCGCAAACGCAGGTGCTGGTGCGTTCACTGCAGCACGACCCGAACTGAGCTGTCCTTCCAGCCCAGGGGCTGGATTGCTTTAGAGGTCAGTAGGTGGATCAGCTTCTTCGCATTGATAGCCGCGGTGGGACAGAAATCATTTCCTTCTGTTACCCACCTATTCATAAATCTGTTGCACATTTGATAGGAAACAGGACCTGTAGCAACATTGTCAGTGTCAACCACTCCCTCTCATTCTCCAGGAATGAGCATGTGAACACTGTCCAGGGTCCACGGTGCTAAGCACAGTTCTACTCAGCGACTATTGAGTGGTGTGTTGCTTCCTTTTCTCCTTGCTATGACAAAATACCTGACAAATGCAACTTAAAAAAGGAAGGGATTGGTTTTTGTTGGTTGTGGTGGTAGGGTTTTGTTGTTGTTTTTGTTGTTGTTTGTTGTGTGTGTGTGTGTCTCACAGTTTGAAAGTGCAACAGTCTATCGTGGGGATGAAAGCATGGTAGCAAGAGGATGAGGCAACTGGTCATACTGTGTCCACAGCTGGGAAGAAGAGAGAAATAAATTTTAGTTCATTTTCTTCTTTTTATTCACTTCATACCACCAGCTCATGAAATAATGGCACCCACACTTAAGGGAGTCCTCTTAGCTCAATTAACTCAATCTAGAAATTTCCTCATAGACATATGAAGAGATTTGTTCCCATAATGATTCTAAGTTCCATAAAATTGGGTAAAATTAACCACCACAGGTGCTATATGTACACATATATGCACAGAGCCATTTCCTTCTAAATGAAGCACGCCATTCTGCAGGTAAGTCTCAGGACACAAACAACTCACAAGTCGCAGGAAGTCCCTGAGACTTATCAGGTTCACAAAACCATTCCATCCTCAAGGATATATAAGCAGTAAAGACTGCTTAGGAGAGAGGACTCTCAGTCCTGTCAAGCAGCCTATAGAGTATGCAGAGCTCTCCAGGGTTCCAGGTTTTGTGAGTTGTCACACAGGCCGGCATAGGGTTTCCATGATGCAGCTGCCTTTGAGTCCTCCATGCCCTTGTAAACAACCCTTCACCCATATGCCTGTAAGTAACACCAACAAGCTCACTCACTCACCAAGTTGGACTTCTACTGTCAGTCACCTATCAGTAACATTTGATCCTGTTTCCCCAGGAACAATGTCACAAGACTGGACGCACTTTATCAGTCGTGCAGGCCTCATTGAAAGAACTTTTGCTGAGGGCTGATTTTAATCATTGAAGTGAAAGGTGAGACAAGGAGCAGGCAGTGGGATATGGGGACGGCCTTTAGAGAAACGTCAACTCACAAGATGAAGACAGTTGTGGAAGAGAGCGTGACAACGCTCCTGCTGGCTCCCCACTTGGGCCCTGAGTAGAGAAGAAGTTAACTGCACCCAGTGGCCTTGGCACATCCAGTCCCCACACTGTTCCCATCACCCAGTCCCTCTCACATCCCCACCCTGTCCCACCTGAAGCAGCAATACCCTGTCATGCTGTTTCCTCAACAGCACAGCCCTGCCTACCCCACAGTTCCTTCTCCGCTTCCCGGATGTTCAGGCAACGCCAGTTCCTTCTTCGTTCTCTTTTTCCACACTGAATTAGGACTGAAGAGATGGAATGTAACCACCTTGACACTCTGTCGATTTAGGAGTGAAATCTCATATTTTCTTAGAAACGGTGGTAGAAAGAAACCAAACTACTCAAAAAACAGCTATTTTCTAGAAGATTCTGATTTATCTGGAGCCAGAAAATCAAAGACAACTATAAAAGGCAGATTTTGTGAGAACATTTTTTTTTTTTTATCATGCCCTTACCTTAAAGCTGGATTGTGTTTAGAACGTGCAAATTGGAAGCAGATTGAGTAGTGGCTGCTGCTTGGGGCTCTGGCTTTTTGAAGTAGTGAAAAGGCTCAGATGTGAGCCAATCAATTCGCCTCCGTGGTGAAGGCTTATCGGTCCTGAGCTGTTTTCTGATGGTGGAACCCTGAAGAGGTCCTGCCCACTGGGGTCTTTCTTTTTTTAAGATTAATTTTATTTTTATTTATGTGTATATGTACCTGTGTTGGGGTGCCTGCAGAGGCTGGAAGATGGCGTCAGGTCTTCTGGTTCTGTAGTTTCGAGTGGTTGTGGGGTGCTTGACATGCAAACCCAACTAGGGTTCTCTGCACGAGCATCCACTGCCCTCAGTCCGGTCTCTCCAGCCCTGCCTTTCCCCTACAGCCCCAGTCTACTGATTGGAGCTAGCCACATCCAGGGTAGGTCTCCCTTGATTTAAACTTCCCTGGAAACACCCTCACAGATGTGTCCAAGGGTGCGTCTCTTGGGTGATTTTTAAATCCAGTCAGATTGACACTGAGGATGCTCATTCCCCTCAGAAATGTCTCTTCTCTGAGATGAACACAGGAAAGAAACATCACTGTGCTTTTTCAAGACTGAAGATTCTCCGGCGTAGCCTGCCCACATTTGTGAGTTAGGACTCAGAGAGACATAGCTGTCTATTTTTCCTCTTTTCTGCCTCTTGCTTTGGGATGTGGGCCAGAGCCTAAGTGTGATTTGTGGTACTCTGGGCATTTTCCCCCTTTCTCTCTTTTGCCATGTGGCCATTTGCCAAACCTCTATGACTGACTCAAATAGGTGTGTCTTCTTTTTACCTTCAACTGCTGCTGCCGCCCTATTGTTTTTCTCTTAATCTTTGTTTGTTTTTTTTTCCTTTTTTTTAAAGAGCAAATATTCAACACTTAAAATTTCCCAAACTTCTTTAGCTTTTCTTTTTCCCTGAAAATGACTTTGAGAGAGTCAGTCTGTGGACTGTGTAGGAAAACTGCACAATCAGAATAGCGTGGTCTGCTGCTGGTGGATACATGGTTAGCTATTTGAGTTAAGATGAATCTGCTAGCTTCATATGTTCTCCAACCTTCAACTCCTGAGAGATAAAAAGTTATCACATTACCAAAATTAATCACCACTTATGGGAGATAATTGAATAACAAAACCCTTCATGGAAGAGATAAAACACACTTAGCCAAATGACCCAGGTTGATCGATCCTGTGGAAGGGGTAAGACACAGCCAGTGTTAACTAAACAGAGGAATTCAGCCTGCAGAGACACAGTGAGCAGCTGGAATGACCCACATCATCGCTGACATCTTTTACAGTGACTGACATGTTGTTTTATCAAAGGGAATTACAGAGGCATAGGTGTGTCTGGCAGAAGAGACCAGAGGAGAGGTGTGGCATCTAGGACAATACTCAGTAAGGTTCTCAGGTCACAACTGCATATCAGGAAGCAATGAGAATAGGTGGGTACACAGGCAAACATACATGCATACCTGCACACATACATGCATGAAAGCACACACATGTGGACTAGAGACCACACTGGACCCCATGATGTCTGTCTTCACAGGACTTGCAACCATGCAAAAACACCCTTTATTAAAAGCTGAGGGCTCTGGCTGGGCAGATGGATCAGTCAGTAAATCTCACTTTGTGTGTACAAGGACCTGAATTTGAATCCTAGAACCCACTTCAAAAAGCTGAGAATGGTGGTGCAAACTTGTAATCCCAGAGCTGGGGAGGAAGAAATATGTTGATCCCTGGAGCTTGCTGGTCAGCTACTCAGCAAGCCTAGCTGAACTAGCAAGCTCCAGGGCAATGAGAGACCCTCTTTCAGAAAACAAAGTGGACAGTGTCTGAGGAGGGACACCAGATGTTGACCTCTGGTCTTCACAAGCAGACACAGACACACACACACACACGTGCACATACATGCACACACATGTGCACGTACACATATGTACACACACACATAGTCCATAGGGCTGACCCTTCCTCGAGTCTCCAAACTTAAATTGCAGCAAGTGCTCTGGCCACTGAGGCCTGAGACCCAAGTCTCGAATCTAAGACAAAAAATGAGAGTCTAGTTTTCTGTGTTCTTTGCAGAGGTAGAGTCGTTGAGGCTAGGTGTCCCCACAGAGCTGAACTCTGAGGCTGATATGGGCAGTGCTGGACAGGGTAGGTGCTTGCACGAGAACTACAGGGCAAGAGGTACCCTTCAGCTCTCTCTGTCTGGGCTGAGTAGACCCTGGCCAAAACCCCCTGGGGCTTGCTGCCGAGAACAGTGACCTTTATCCTCTCTGCCACTGACCTCCAAACTTAGCTCTGGAAGAAAGGTCTTGAGAGGCAGAGATGGAGGTGAGGAGGAGGGGCAGCTCTGAAGGAGGTTGGAGCCTTTCCTCACAGCTGGTGTCACTGTGAGAACCTCCTGGGAACCACAGCCTTGTCTTTAGTCTGTGTACACTCACATAGCCATTGGGGATGGTTTTCACCACGGTGCCACAGCAGCCACCCACAGTTTGTTGTAGCTCTGAAAGAAAAAGTGGGAAAGACATTTAGCCCTCTATTCTCTCCCCTACCTTTTTCTTCCCACACCCATGTGCTCAAGAACCTCATCTTTGCTTTACAAAACTCAGTCCCTCAAGGAAAGGGGAGATGGGGCAATTTCCTGCATTTGAAGTCTTTTCTGAGGAGAAACTTTCACGGATCTTCCCTGACAGCCTCAGCCATCATTGAGTGGCAGCCTCCTGGCCTCCATCTTGGATTTGTACTATGTGTTCTAACCTGAGTGTGGCACATCCTGGCTCTGGCCACCGCACCTTATCACTTGTTGGTGTAGCTCAGATGTCCTTTGCTGGATGAGCCCTGGAGGTGTTGCCACCCAGCTGACCCTATGGCAATTGGGGTCAGAGTCTCACTCCAATCAGGGTGGTCACTGGCAGAAAACAGAGATGTTTCCAGGTATGACCTGACAGGGTCAGCCTGCGGGGCTTAACCTGTGAACTAGCTGAGGCGATCCATGGGCCACACATCCATCTGAAGAGAAGAAGGTTTGGGTCGTTTGTCTTCAGAGTCTCCTGGACATTTAGCTAAGCTATTCCTAGTCTTGAACTCAGAGCTCACCAGTCACCTCACATGCAATCCACATTCCTCTGTCCTGCTTCCAACAACCTCCTGCAGGGCTGCAGAGCAGACAGGCTGTCTCTGACTCCAGCCTGAACACCCCGCCCCACCCCTGTCACATAAGGACCTGTACTGGCCACACAAGTGGAGGTTTCCGTGACTCCCAACACAAGGTGAACGTAGCTAGCCCAGCACCTTTGCTGTGCTTTCTGGGAAATATTTTTAAACAGGGCAGGAGTCAGAGGGACATCTGGGCAGTTCATCAGCCCGAAGTGAGCAGGGCAATACCATCGAGATGGACGCAGAAGACAGCACTGTCAAGTGAAGCTTCCATGCAAAGCCTCTCAGAGCTGGGGCTCCTCAGAGCTGGGCTCCTCAGAGCTGGGACTCCTCAGAGCTGGGCTCCTC
The DNA here is from genome assembly GCA_907164525.1 of Lophiomys imhausi. Taxonomy (NCBI): domain Eukaryota; kingdom Metazoa; phylum Chordata; class Mammalia; order Rodentia; family Muridae; genus Lophiomys; species Lophiomys imhausi. Next base: position 1,484,344 of record CAJQZJ010032510.1, on the reverse strand, counting down.
AGAGCTGGGGCTCCTCAGAGCTGGGC
>CAJQZJ010032510.1:1467344-1484308 GCA_907164525.1 Lophiomys imhausi | reverse complement strand
GGGCTCCTCAGAGCTGGGGCTCCTCAGAGCTGGGCTCCTCAGAGCTGGGGTCTTCAGAGCTGGGCTCCTCAGAGCTGGGGCTCCTCAGAGCTGGGAGTCCTCAGAGCTGGGGCTCCTCAAAGCTGGGCAAAAAGAAAGAAGAGGAGGAAAAGGAGGAAAGGGAAGAGGAAGAGAGGAGGAGTATAGAGGAATTTTAATTCAGAACATGGCTGTTCTTGCAAGAGATCACATCCAAAGACCTTCTGTGTGATCTGGCTGGAATACAGACATGCCTTTAATCCCAGGACACAGAGGCAAGCATTTATCTGAGTTCAAGGCCAACCTGGTATAGAGCAAGTTCCAGGTTTAAAAAAAAAAATCTTAGGTCCAGGCATGGTAGTATATGGCTTTAATCCCAGCACTCAGGAGATAAAGGCAAGCAGACCTCTAAGTTCTAGCCATTTCTGTTGAGGCAGTCCCCATTGAGTCAGGGATTTAAGAGGCAGTGTGGTGGAGCTGAATTTGTGGCAGTTTAGTTTGTAGAATTCAGAGGCAGTTTTTACCAGAAGAGTTTTACAGAGACAGGTTGAAGAGAAAACAATCTAGATATAGGTAGAGAGAGAATGAGCCAGAGAATGAGAAGGAGCCAGAAGATTAAAACAGATTGTTAGAGTTAGTTTGAGGTCAAGCAGACCTGAGGGAAGCCAGTTTGAGTCAGTCAGTTTGGAAAGTAATTTGAGCCAGAACAACTGAGTTGAACCAGCTAGCCAGAGTTCAGAAAGAACTAGAAAGGGCAAGCTTATTCAGCAGTAAGTCTCAGAGGCTGAAAACATTCTAGGCATAGATTGTATGGAGGTGAGAAGCTTCCAGGACTAGGCCTAGGTGAGTAGATAGAGGCAGTAAGCCTCCAAGATGACAATTACATCAGGTGAATAAAAGTTACATTTACAGAGGAGGTAGAAAGGAGGAATGGAGGAGTGAGGAGGAAGAAGAAGAAGAGAAAAAGAGGAGTGGGGGGAGACAGAGGAAAAGGAGAGAAAGAAACACATCTGAAAATAAACGACCAGGAATGTGGAGAAGGTCTTGCCATGTGTTTTGAAACTTAATTCTATTCTGGTCAGAAAAGGTGTACTTATCTATTACCAAGAATATTTCCACACAGAACATTTTATTCTTCCTTGTTCACATTGTTGAAGGCGATCACTAAACATGTCAAGCTCCAAAATCACTTGAAGAGCTGGTACCAGCTCATTTCACCCACCATAACCAGCTGTGGGCTTGAAGCAACCCTTGGGTGAGGCTACACAGCCCAGTGCTATCCTATGGCTCCATTCTTCCAGGCTGGCCTTGAACTCAGAGATCCACCTGTTCTGCCTCCAAAGTGCTCAAAGGTGTGCATCATCATGCCCGGCCCTCCCCTTTATTATTATTATTATTATTATTATTATTATTATTATTGTTGTTGTTGAAATAGGCTCTCTCACTGAGCTGTAGCTTGCCAAATTGGCTAGACTGTCTGGTCAGTGAGCTGCAGGCATCCTCCTGTTTCTGGCTGCCCAGCCCTGTGATCACAGGAACTTGCTGAATCAGGCTTGTTTCATTTTGACTTGGTTTTGGTTTTGAGGGCTTGTACTCAGATTCCCGTGCTCAGGTGGGAAGCACTTTGCCTGCAGGGCCATATCCCTAACCTCTGTTTTTTCTTTATACTCTATAAAAACTGAAGGCCAAAGCCAGCGCTCACACAGCTGCTGAGTGCGTGTGAGGGCGGAAACCATCAGACCTGGGCCTGTGTCGGCACCTGCAGACTTTTCCAAATGCTCTCCTTTCTGGCCTCGCCTCTGTTGGAAAGAAGGGAGGGATGAAAAGTCAGGAAAACCTTCTAGAGCAGTGGTTCCCAACCTTCCTAACACTGGGACCCTTTAACACAATTCCTCATGTTGTGGTGACCCCCAGTCATAAAATTATTTCATTGCTCCTTCATAACTGTAATTTTGCTACTGTTATGAATTGTAATGTAAATATCTAATATGTGACCCCCAAGGGGATTGTGATCCATAGGTTGAGAATCACTGTTCTAGAGGTTGCTTGTGGGCTTTCTTGGCACACACCAATCTGTCTTCACCATCCAGGGTCTGGGTTTATGCCATTGCTGAGGATTGAACCCAGAGCTTCTTGTATGCCAGGCAAGCAGTCTACTAGGTAAGTGACAACCCCAGCTCCTGTCCTTAACCATTTTAATGATTTTGTGTGTGTGTGTTGTTGGATTAGATTTACAGAGAAAACAAATTTCTAAGGTACAAGCGAGTAGCTAGCAGAAGAGGGGAATAGGCCTTCGTTGGCCTCCCAGCTCCCTCCACAGAGCCCAGCCTTCTCAGCACATTATCTTCTGTTTGGGTGGCACCTTTCTCCACAGGCTCCTCAGAGAGTTCAATAAACAGTAATTAATACAGTGTCGAGGTTGGACTGTGCCGTTTACCCTGGCTCTCAATTAATTAGCTAATTGCTCAACTAGGAAGTGAAGGTCTGTGTATCCAGTTATCGGAACACACACATACACACGCACACACAAAGTGAGTCATTTGCAAGCTGCTCCCCAACAAAACATAAGATATGCACTTGCTGAGGCAAGACAAACAGGGCAGTTGCAGGAGAAGCTTCCAGGCCTTCCTAGGCAGGCAGGTGGAAGCTGTTGTTTCAGCCTTTCCACTTTCCAGTGGGAGGGGTGAATCATCAAAGGCCCGACAGGGCTTTTCCAGGGTGCGGCTGCCTTCCCACCGCTGTGCAGACAGCTGTCTGTCCTGTACTTCCCCAAGGGCCTAAAGGAAAGGGCTTGTTGCAAGCACAATCTAAATTGTAAAGTGTTCCTGGGGCTTAGGGCTCAGGGAGTACTGTACAGTAGAGGCGTTTGAAAGGCTGCCCAATGTACCCGTGTCCCCGATGAGCAGCAGGTCTGGGTAGGTTCTTCTCTGCTTTTCTTAAAAATCTAACCCTTCAGTAGGCCAACTGAACTGGGTGTATTTACGGTATACCCTGTGATGCTCTGATATGTGCATATGGTATGACACAAACTGACTGAGAACCCTCCTCTCGTTGGTTTTCCTTGCCTTTTGTTTGGGATGAGAACTCTTATGATGTACAAAGCTAAGGGTGTAGCTCAGCTTCTGGGTGAGCACCCAACCTACTGAGCTACACCTCAACTCCAATTTCATCCCTCTCCATCCCTAGGGTCCAAATGCCATTGTGCATATCTCTGTGAGACAGGCTTAATGTCCATCAGATTTACAAGCAGGAGTGGGACTACTTAATTAAAGACCTGAATAGACTTATCTCTAAAAAGACCTCCCCTGGCTTAAAAAAAAAGAGAAATTTATTTTATTTCTAATTATGCGCGAATGTGTGGAGGCTTGAGGAGACCAGAGGCATGGCTGCCCTGGAGCTGGTATTATGGTGATATGGGTGTTGGTTGGGAACTGAACTCAGGTGTTCTCACCATCACCACGTTAATATCTTAGTGACATTAAGGTACAGAAGGTATCAGACTCTAACAGCTGCCACATCCACTGCTGCGTAGATCCTGTTCGTGTCACCAGCTCACGTGCTCTATGATGCTGAAGATCACGAGTTGAGCTGTAACCAGGTTCTGGTCAAGCACGCAATGCTCACCAAGGGTCTATCCATGCTGACCCTGAACTACCTATAAATCTGTGCTTTCTGGAAATGACTAACATTGTTCAGCCCGCTTTGACTCCCCTTCGGAGACCTCATCGGGGCCACTCATCCCTGCTTTATCTCTGGAAACATTAAGAGACTTAAACTGCTGGGATAGAATCTTAGTAAACCCAAGTTGCCACTGTTAATGAATACATTATTCTATAAACTTTGATAAAACATCTGCTTAGTAGCCACTACATTACTTTCCAAAATACTTCCACAGCTTGAGGAAAGTTTTATGGAGATTCAGAGTAGAACCTCATAGTGCTGAGTGAATGAGACACTGGGGGAGTTGGACCAGGAAACAGGCAGGAGAGAAGAGTCTAGAGGGCTGGGGGCCTGGCCTCTGAATCAGCAGAGAGCTGCTGCTGCAGTGGCATACTTGAAGAACATGGGAACCGGGATGTGCTTTGAACTGGCCTCAAAGATAAGGCAGTAGATAACGGGTGGCTCAGAACAGCACGAGCTGAGGAAGGGAGACCTTTGTTCTGTTGTCCAGTACAGGCTCTCAGCCTATGACCATGGGTTGAGGGAACTGGAGTTGCCTGAAGACAGAAGATAGGCAAAAGACAGGCAAACCATCAAAGCAGTCACATAGCTTCAAGGATAAGTGGGACTGCCACTGGACCAGAAAACTGGAGTTACTCATCTAGAGACCTTGGGCAGAGAGCAAGGGAGCAGGGGAAAAACGATGCCGTTGAGTACATTGCCATATGGAGGCCTGGGGAAAGGTTTCAATCGATAAGGTGCTTGCAGTGCAAACACAAAGATCTGTGTTCATATCCCAAGAATTCACATTAAAAAGCCAGGCACAGGGCCGGGAGACTGTGCAATGTCCAGATGTGCTTGCAGTGCAAGCATGAGGAACTGAGTTGGGATTCTAGAATCCCCATAACCTGGACACGTAGCATCCTATAATCCCCATGCTCCTATGACAAATGGGAGTTGGTAGAAGGACAGTCCCCAGAAGCTGAAGGGTAGCAAGCCTGGTATGGGTTGCAATGAATAAGAGACTCTTGAACAAGCTTGAAGGCTAATATGAACATCTGAGGCTATCCTATGATCATCACATAGGATAGCCTCAGATGCTACAGCACACACATGTTCTGCTCACATATATGAACGCACACATACACCCACATTTTTTTAAAGCAGGAATGTCAATGGAAGCCTGTGTCTACAATTCCAGGGCAGGGGAGGCACGCAGGATCCCAGGACTTGTTGATCTGCCAGATTAGCCAATTGATTAACTTTAGTTTCAGTGAGAGACCCTGTCTCAAAACATCATGTGTAGAGCAGAGTGCTGAGGAAGACACCCCACACCAATCTCTGATCTCCACACACAGGCAAACATGCACAATACAAAACCCAAAATAAAAATAAATCACACTATCAGCATGGCTCCTCTTCTGGGCCTTGAACTCCATGTCTCAAGTCCAGGGGCTTAATTTAATTGCTTCCAGCATCTGAGTCAGATGGATGAGCGGTGGTTGTCTGGTCAGCTTTGTGAATGAGGTCGCACTGCCCAGAGCGGCAGAAACTAGCTGTGATTCCTGTCATGGGAGAGTTGCCTTGCCCTTTCTACATCTTGAAAATCAAAACAACACTTACCTTGCTAGGATCTTATCCTAAGTCTTTAAGGACTGTTAGTTCAACAAGATAATAATTAGTGCTTGTTTTAAAATTATGCCACAGTCTTAACGGAGGGTCATTTTCTAAGGGAAATGTCATTGGAGTTGAATTGGGACTCGGTTAGCTATATGAACCGTGGCTGAAGGAACCGAAGTTCTTCATCTGCACACCCACCAACAGTGCCCACTGGCTACTCACCTGAGAGGCTTTAACTATAGGGGACCTAGCGTGACAACATAAATTCAGAAGCAGAAGCAAGCCTGTTCAAAGGCAGCGTGTCAAGTGGTCAGTCTCCCTTCCTTCTTTTCTGCCTCCCTACCTTTACAATTTCATTTTCCTCTGCACCTCTAATCCTGCGTTTCCTCCATTACCCCTCAGGAATCTGCCTAAAGTACAAACACCAAACATTTCCTCCTTCCTCCTTCAAGATCTGGGACAAATGGACACAGCCCGCAGGTGCCTCTTACCGCTGGCCCTTCATGTGATATGGGAACTGACCCGACCTTATTACAGGGCAGTGGGGCTGGTGTTAGAGTCTCCTCTGAATCTCTCATTTCCAAGGTCTTGCACCAAGTGATGTCATCTGGATATTGTTTTGATCTCTCTCAGCTTCTGGGTATAAGCTGTTGCTAAGGTCCTAAAGTTATGGTCACAGTTGTCTCCAGGGTCCCTTCTTAACATTCCTGCTCAGGCCACCTAGTATGTTAATAGAAACTCTGGGTTATCCCTTCATGGCCACCAAGAAAATGGGGGCCCCCTCTTGGGGTTCTTTAGTGAAGCTGAATGGCTGTGGCCTTGTCAGCTACTGTCCAAACCATTCTTTGTAGCAATCATGACTCAGGAGAGGGCCTGGGAGGCTCTGCGGATTTTAATCAGTGGGTGTGGTCCATATTGATTGTCTTAAGGGGATTTAGCATCACCATGGAAACAAATCTCCTTGTAAGTCATTGAGGGATCATCTAGATTAAGTCAACTAAGGTGGAATGACCTACTCTAAAATGTGGGTGTTACCATTCCATGGGCCCGGGTCCTAAATGAAATAAAACAAGAAAGCCATTTGAGACTGTGGATGTAGTGTGACCAGCTGCCTGTCAGTCTGTGAGTCCTGCCAGCATGACTTCCTCTCTGTGATGTCAGAATAAGTCCTTCCTTCCTTCCTTCCTTCCTTCCTTCCTTTCTTCCCTCCCTCCTTCCTTCCTTCCTTTCTTCCCTCCCTCCCTCCCTCCCTCCCTCCCTCCCTCCTTCCTTCCTCCTGTAAATAAACAGCTTTTGCCAGGGATTTTGTTGCAGCAAAGAGACAGTAGCTAATATGTCTTCCTACAGTCCTGACACTCCTAGTGGGGTATTCTACAGCTAACCTATGCTGAGGGGGGTGACCAGGAAGCTGTACCATCCAACAGAGATTTTCAAGAGATAAGTTATGTTCCTGCTCAGTCCTGCACCCCTCTGGACATGGTCAGCTCTGGTCTGAAGCTGCTTCCTGAGGGACATTGTAGCTAAACTTAAAGAAAGAGAGGGCAGAGGAACACAGGGGACAGAAATCCAGATACCCAGAGTGGCCCTGTGTGCCAAGTTTGGTAAGGGGTTTGGGGCAGCTAGAAGAGCCAGAGCTGGCATTGAGTCTAGGGAGTTAGACATTCTTGGTGGAAATGTTGGTCACTGGTGTTGATGGGACTATCTGAGACAGAATAGGATATATAATTTTCAGGCTCCAAGAGGAATCAAAAGACACCGGGTTTCGAAGTCAGGAGTTTCAAGATAGCAAGAAAAGAACTTCCATCTTGGTGCGAACCCTCTGCAGTTGCTCAGATGGATGCACAGGAAGCAGACCTGGAAGTGGAGACTGAGAGCAAGCTATGGATCTCTAGAGAAGGAGGGTGAGAGAAGAGAGAGGAAAGGTGTGAGAGGCAGAGGCCAACCGGGCAGAAAAAGAGCCTGGAGCAGAAAGTTACGCAGACATGGAGGGAAGACAGATGTTTATGAAGAACCCCAGGTGTGCTGCTTTGCATCCTTGCACTTCCTGTGAACCTGTGGCAGGGTAGGGGAGGTTCCAGTCCCCATCGTTTCTAATACAACCACACCAGGACTCAGCAGGTGCCTTTGTGTGTCACCACTGGCTTAATAGAAGAAGAGTCTCTATAATGAAACATGACAGGCTGTGTTGAGCTATAAAGGACAAGAGAGGTAGAGGGTGACCACGGCCATCTCTAGTGAGCTTGAAGACAGGATGCAGGCAGCAGGTCCCTGGACGGAGCTGAACATTGGGCAGCTAGAAGGCACTGGTATGAGAGGTGGTGTTGCTTTGCTGGTTTGTGGTGGGGAGGTATTTGAGATGTGGGAGTGGGGATTTGAAGAAAGGCCTCATGTAGCTCAGGCTGGCCTGGAACCCACCATTTAGCTGGGTATGATCTGGAACTCCTTACTCTCCAGTGACCACCTCCCAAATGCTGGGACTATGGGCATGTACCATAGCAGGCTTTCTGTGGTGTGTTTGTTTGTTTGTTCCTGTTTTTGAAGATGGAAGAGAATTAGCATGTGTGGGAGTTCAAATGAGAAACATTCCCCACAGGCTCACATATTAGAGCCCTGGATCCCAGGTTAGTGGCACTGTTTGGGGAGGTTGTGGATCCTTTAGGAAGTCAAGCCTTGCTGGAGGAACAATGTCACTGGGGCCAAACTTTGAGAATGTCTAAGTCCCATCCACTTTTGGCTCATTCATTCACTCTCTCTGCTCTCTGTCTGTGGTTAATAACATGGTCTTCCAGTTTCCTGACCTGGCCTCCTGTAGCAATATCCCTTCCACCCAATATCATGGGCTACTCTCCCGAACCGCAAGTCAGCATGAGCTCTTCCTTGCCTGGGTCATAATGTTCTACCACAGCAACAAAAAGTGACTAATACAGGGTGTTTACATGCCTGGGGGAGGGGCTGGTAGTAGAAAGTGAAGAGTTGGATGAAAAGAATAGAAAAACAATGAGATGGGGTAGCAGTTGAAAGGGAAATTTCCCAAGTGACTGAAAGTAGGACCCAGATGGGAAGCCCAGCAGGCAACACAGTTCCAGGATTGGATGTATATGCTGGTAATTTATAAGTGGAGCCGGACCTCCTGGAAGTCAGTCCATGACACAGGTGACAGTAGTTAAAGAAACAAAATGATGATCCCCCTGTGACTCCTGGGAGGACAGCTCTGCAGAGTGGCATGTACATGTGCTTCTTGGATGTATCCATGTCATTGACACTTGTTTTTAAAATAGTGCTGCCTGCCACTGTGGCAGCAGTCACGAAAGAAAGGGAGAATATATATTCAAATGTAGGAAGGAGAGTAGGGAGAGGGTGTGACTGAAGAACCCTCCTGAAGAGTGTGCTTACATTTGCTGGAGAGACTTTCAATGAAAGCATTTCTATGTTGGATTTTCCTTTATTCTCTGTCTGAAGTGGAGGATGAACACGGGTGGGAATGTGTGCCTCTGACCTACAAGGTTTTTCTGGACCCCTTCAGCTGCCCCCCTGGGATACCCCACTCTGGCATTTTGATAGATCCTTACATATGTGATTAACTTATTTTCCAACTAATTATTATTATTTTTTACTTCAAAGAACAACTCAGAAACTTGAGACAGCTCTACAAAGATTTAACTAATGTAGAAATAGATTTTTCTGTCAGTGGTGTTCTCTCATACAACTCAAACTCAGAACGTAATGTCTGCACACACGACCCGTGGGCTTCCCTGGGAGTGGATCTTGTTTGAACTATGGCTCTGGTGGGAATTATCCTGTTGACTTTTCCTCTGTGGTGCACCAGACTGTTTCCTTTCTGAAGAGAAGACAGACAGCCTGAGCTGCTCTGCTCACTGTCTGTAGTTTACGTACGTGTTGTAGCTTCGCAATCTACCATGGTTAGGGTTCATGACCCAATGTAGCACAGTGGTTCTCTACCCTCCCTGCGCTGTGACCCTTTAATACAGTTCCTTGTGTTGTGGTGACCCCAACCATAAAATCATTTTTGTTGCTACTTCATAACTCATTTTGCTGCTGTAATGAATCATAATGTGAATGTCTGTTTTGCAATGGTCTTAGGCAACCCCTGTGAAAGGAGTTGAGACCTACAGGTGAGGCAGAGCCACTGACCTAGGATCACCGGGGAAGGAAGTTTCAATGAGGGTTTGTTTAGGTTAGGTTGGTCTGTGCGGGGTTGTCCTGATTACATTGGCTGAGGTGGGACTACCTACCTATTCCCTGGATAGGGATCTTGGGTTGTACAAGAGTGAGAAAAATGAGCAAAGAGAATACGTGCGTTAAGTCACTGCTTTGTGCTTTTGATGGGGATATGTATGTTGTGACCAATGGCTTCAAGGTCCTGCCATTTTGACCGCCTCACAATTATGGACTGTAACTTGGAACTGTGAGTAAAAGATACCTTTCCCCTCAGTTTGCTTTCATCAGGGAAATGAAACTAAGACACTCAGCTGCTAGAGTGTAAGTTATAGGAAAGCGGCACCCAGCATGTCAGCCATGTAGGGAACTTGGTGGATGTTGGTTTAAAGACTGAAGGAAATTTGATGTTGAATAATTTCCATTTCAACATGCTGAATTCACTCTTAAACAGCCCTGCTATAAACTTTCATTCCAATCCTGTTTCTTAATCTTAACTTATTTACTTAATTCAGTGACAATCAGAATTTGAAATCAACCTTGTGTAGGTTTTGGCTAAGATGTAGGCACACCCAACTGACTTGCCCCACCTCTGACTGCTTATGGTGGATGGAAGGAAATGTGCTTAAACAGAAGCAGAGTCCTGGAGGATCCACAAAGAGTGATTTCAGGAGAGTCAGCTCAGAGCTGTGCTAGGTTTCATGATAATCAAGTGGGTTATTACAAAAGAGAGATTTCTGCTATCATTGTTCTGGCTCTCAGAAATAGAAACTGAAGCTCTGAGGTATTAAGGTGCCCTAAATTAGAAACTCAGAAGTAAAAAAAAAAAATCAGAATTTCAGCAAACATTTCCAAACTATAACTCATCCTCAACTGGCTTGTGTGTTTGAACACTTGGTTCTCTGGCTGTTGGTGCTTTTGGGGGACATTGTGGGACCTTTGGGAGACAAAGGCTCACTGGAGGGAGTGGGCCACCAGGGGGTTGATGGCTCAGTTTGATGGCCTGGTTCTACACCGCACCTTAGGGTGACCAGAGACCTCACTCTCCTGCTGCCATGACGTCACCACCGTAATGAGCTGTGACCCCTTGAACTGTGAACCAAAATAAATGTTTTCCCCCTTAAGCTGCCCTCTGTTAGGTATTTTGTCTTGGATATAAGAGAAGTAACTAATATAAGAAAGGGGGTAGGATTATGCTGAGAAATAATATGAGGAACAAAACAAGAAATGCTTCATCTTTAAAAAGAAAAAAAAATGATGAGAATGTTGTTCCTGCAATTGTCATTAGTAACTCCAGCCTGGGAAACAACAGATCCACTCACAGTTTGGCAAAGATTCTGGCTCTCTTAGAGAATTGATACCTTGGCTGGACTCTTGAGAAACCATATAGATGTAATTCAAAAATTATGAGCAATTGAAAAATAATTTCTAGATACAAAATATAAAAATAGTTTGAGGCAACTTTCATTTCCTCTCCCTCTACTGAAGGTCACCCCTCCTTGCTCAGTGGTGAGTTCCAAATTGTATTATCCCTTTAATTCCATGCTCTCAATAGTGACTCACACAGAGTCTCCCACTGCGGCTGAGGAGGTGGAGGGCATGAGTGGGCAGCTACTTTATAAATTCCGTTCCTGTTCACTTTCTTGCTCTTTCATTCCCTTTCCCTCACATCAGCCTTTATTTATAAATCACCAAAACATCTGGCCAATTTACTTAATATCCAGATGTTTGGGCCTACTTTACATTGCCTTTTTTTTTTTAAAGCTTTATAGGTAAATATAGCCTAAGTGAAAGTGAGTGAAGGTTGCCAGCTGCTGAAAATGGAACTAACTAGCAATCAGCATCCAACATCTGCTCCTCATTTCTCCACGGCTTCCTGGCTCAATCAAAAAGAATACGTGCAATCTTTGAAGAAATTCCTGGAGAAGTTAAAAAAAAAAATCAATCGAGGATCTTCACCTTACCAGTATGAGAATCAGAAAGAAACTTTTGAAAATGGTAGGACTAGATTCACACATTTTACCACAGGAATCAAATTAGGATGACAGCCAAGATCCAAAATGGTCAAAACCATTTGTCGCACCATTCCCAACATTTAAGCTTCCTTTCCAGCTGTACCCCAGCATGCCTCTGATAAGCATGGTTAATTACCTTGGTCCAGTGCCATCCTACAGGAGCCATAGACTAATGACTCACAATCCTGTTGGGCTGTAAATCAAAGCTCCAGTCCAGCCTTCAGGGCCACATTACAATGAAGCCTGTGTCCCATGGTGATTTGAGTCCTTGGCCATATACCCCTGAGCCAGTCAGGCAACATGGGGAAGGTTCAAACCACATCACTCTCCTTCCTTTTCCTTATGTTTTGGATGTGATAACTGATGGAAATATGTTTTACTCAACTAGTCACTAGTGAAAACATTCTTCCTATAGGTGACAAGTTATTTTTTTAATTCCAGTCTTGATTTTATTTTGAGTGATTTATGTATTTGGTTGTTCACTCATTCATTCAGTTACTGATGTGAAGATGACAACACACTATGGAAACCACCTACTTTATTCATTTTTGTTTTTTTTAAACGGGGCCTAATGTAGCCCAGTCTGACCTTAAGACACACTCCGTAACAGAGGCTAGCTTTGAACTCCAGATCCTCCTGCCCCTACTTCCCAAGGTTAGCATTTAATAGTACAATAACACCAAAAAGACCACAAAAGTCACAGAGAAAACATAAACACAATTTTACAACCACTTACTAATAACAAGATGAAGCTCTTCACTTCACTCTTTAATATCAGTTACCAGTTCTGAACTACAACAACAACAAGCTAGCATCTGTCGGTTTGGCACCACCAGGCCGTTCACTTCACTTGCTTCCTGTGGGTGCCTGTGGGGAGGTCAGCGGACAACTTGCCACAGTGGCCAGGGTTGTTTCTCTTTTTTTACCAAGGGGATCCAGGGGATTGAACTTGGATCATCGGGCGTGTCAGCAAGTCCTTTTACATGACGGGCCATCTCGCTGGTCCTTCATCACTTCTTAAAAAGATGATTATCAGTATATATTAACTTTATAGAACAGTGGTTTCCTTTTGATGTTTTCATACATATATATATAGTGTGTTTTGTTCCTGTTCTCCCTTCTTTTTCTTTCTTACACCTCCCATTGGGTCTTTTCCTCTTGCCAAATAATTCCATTTCTACTTTCATGTCTTGAAAATCTCGTCTAGATTTTCCATGGCCCTCAGTGTTTTGTTTTCTCTGGATCCTTATGGGTCATCATATGCTTCATCAGTTACCGTGAGAGAACTGTGGAAATCTTTTAAAAGTCACTGTTATGTCATAATTTTCTATTTTTGCTCTGTAGTGTTTGCTTCTGTATTTGGAAGCTTATTATGAGACCGATGACTGTAAAATTTTAAAAATATGTTATTTCATATGTTTGCGTGTCTGCCTGCATGTATGTCTGTGTACCGCATGAATGCCTGGTGTCCATGAAGGCCAGAAAAGGGCACCACGTCCCCTGGGGTTGTGAGCGCCATGTAGAGAACCCAGGTCCTCTGGAAAAGCAGCCAATGTTCTTAACCCCGAACCATCTTTCTACCCCAGGGTAAACCTCTAATGTCCCTCATTATGAGGAGTGGCATGAATTATCAACCTGACACATCCTAGACTCACCTGAGAGATGAGCTTCTGGGCATCTGTGGGAGATTGTTTTCATCGTGTTGATCTAGGTGGGGAACCCTACCCTCTGTGGTTAGCACCATTCCCTGGCAGGAATCCTGGGTAATATGCAACAGGGAGAGGATGCTGAGTAGCAGACACTTTTATTATTCTCTGCTTCCTGATTGTGGATTTGATGTGAGCAGTGCCTTGACTTGCTTAACATGATGGGCTGTATCTGTGCTGGTTAGTTTTTGCCAACTTGATACAAACTAGAGTCATCTGGAAAGAGGGAACCTCAGTTGAGAAAACACCTCCATCAGATTGGCTAGTAAGCAAGTCTGTGGGGCCCAGCCCATGGTGGGCGGTGCCATCCCTGGGCTGATGGTCCTGGGTTCTATAAGAAAGCAGGCTGAGCAAGCTATGAGGAGCAAGCCAGTAAGTTAGCACCCCTCTATGGCCTCTGCATCAGCTCCTGCCTCTAGGTTCCTGCCCTGCCTGATCTCCCAATGATGGTTTGTGACTTGGAGGAAGCATGAGGTGCTTTTGGTCAGCATCTTACCACATGAACAGAAGCTAAACTAGAGCACTACCTTTGAGTTCTGATCCCAAACAGTGCCTGACTCCATTAGCTTGCTTACATGAGAGTCTATAATCACAGCTACAGGAAATGGCCCCCACTTCCTCTTTCTCCTTAGTGGTTCTTCCTGCCTTCAATATGGTTATCCCCAATGATAGAATAGTTCCTCTACTTCCTTTTGTTTGAAATCTGTATTTTTTTCTCTCTCCATCCACTTTCAAACTCTCAGGTCCATATACTTACAATGCATCTCTTGTGAGAAAAAAATAATTTATCTAGTCTGAGTAATTTGTTTTTTAATAAAAATATTTAGTTTATTTGGTTTTAATGCTGTCGCCTTGTGTTTCTGTTTGGCCCACTTCTTATTCTCATTTTCTGCTTTCTCACTACTTGCTACTCAGCAGTGGATGGGGTTCAATTGCTCTATGCCTGTCCCATCTCACTTTACTCCTCAGCGCTGCCTAGAGGAGAGAACACTGCTCTGGGCCTAATTAAATGCCACGTGAGTCAATGCCTTTCCCACTTGATGGGCCGTGTGGGTGACCTGGGGATTTTGAACACCTTTGCCCCTCACCATGTTGTATACTACTGCCTTCAAATGCCCCATACATGTGGAGTCATGACAGATATGATTTTTAATCTGTATTGTCAACTGTCATTCGGATTCCCCTTCACATTCTCCTTTTCTTTGGCTGGAGTCATAGATCAGTAGTTATGAGCACTTGCTATTCTTCCAGAGGATCCAGGTTTGATTCCCAGCACCCATGTGACAGCTTACAACCTCCTATAACTCCAGTTCTAGGAGATCTGATCCAGTCTTTTGACCTCTGTAGGCTCCTATACACAACATGTGGTACACATGCATACACTCAGGCACACACACACATGCACAATAAACAAATTAATATGTTTAAAATCTATTTTCCTTTTGTCTTGTTCTTTACCACTTCCTGGGTTTCTAGGTTGACACATAAAATTATTTTTTTTCTCATTCAAGACCTGATTCCTTTATTTCATCATTAATTACTGGGAACAGATTCTTTTTTTTTTTTTAATTTTAATCTGAAGATGTATTTTCCTTAATATTTTAAGGAAATTTTTACTGAGCATTTTCTTTTAGTGCTTTAAAAACAATCATTTTCTTAACGGAATTACTGAAATACTGAGTGGATAAATATAAAAGGTAAAGGTGTATGGTTATATTGGTAACTATGAGTGACCCCGAGAGGGAAAGAAGTTACTGAAATTACCCGGGACCGAAAAGCCATACCTTTGTTGAAGAGTCTCTAAGGCTAATTGACTGATTAGAAGTTCCCTGATCATAGAGAGCTGGGGCGTTTCAGATCTAGATCTAAGTTTTCTTGTGCTACCTTTAGCCCCTTAATAGCCATTCATTGCCCACTTTCTGTGTCTGAGATTTTCAGGTGAGTCTTTTGTGGGTATTTTTACCAGTGGACCACTAGCTCCCACTCAGCAAAAGCTAAAAATGCCATCAGGTGGCACCTGAAACACACAGTGGAAAATTCCTGGCTCTGCTGTAGGAAAATTTCCACCCAAAGCTTCTACCAAGATATTTGAAAAGAGCCTTGGTTCATGGCTTCCTGTTGTTACCATAAAAGTCTGAAGAGGCCAGGTGTGGCGCACATCTTATTCCCAGCACTTGGGGGGGGGGGGATACAGGCGGGCTGATCTCTTTGAGTCTGGAACCAGACTGGTCTACATAGTGAGTTCCTGGACAGTCAAGGCTATGTCAAAAGACAAAGCTAAAACCTGATGAGGTTGTTAACATGTTAGAACTGAGCACTGTTTTGGTTATGAGCAAGTTCAGTCTGTGTTTCTGGGCCATTATCACTCCATATTTGGCTCCAAAATAGACTCTTTCTCATTTTTGAGGTGAGAGACCTGAGTATGCATGCACACGCACACGTGCATGCACATACACACACCACAAACATATATTTAATGCATTCATGTAACACTCATTGCTTATCAATACCGAATTTAATTAGAATCTTAATATGCAGGATTCTCCAATAAAAAATGTATAAACATTTTCAACACCAGGGAAATTCTAAACTAAATCCTAATAAGTGTTTATCTTTCCTTATTTAAGAGTGATTTTTGTGTTAGTTTTGGCTGGGTGTGATGTGGGAGTGAGTACATAGTTTTAATCTGAGCACTTGAGAGGAATAGTCAGGAGAATCTCTGTGAGTTCAAGATCAGCTTGGTTTGCACAGCCAGATCCAAGCCAGCCAGGGCTATGTAGTGAGACCCTGTCTCAAACAAAACAAACAACAAAAACAATTACTATTTTGTGCTAATTTTAGTGTCCATTAAGGGCCTACCACACATTAATAACAGGTGTGTTAGGTCTCAGGCGACATATACCTGAGCTCAAGCTGGACTACAGAAGGACTTGTGGTGGCTAGCTAAAAGCCAACATTCCTCAGGAACTTTGTGAAACTGGTTCCCATCTGCCAGAAGGAATCATTTCTGTGACCTGTAGCAGAAGCAGCCTATGGCTCTCCACTGACATATACCTGTGGCACCTCTCAGCAAATCAAAGCCCATGCTGACCTCTGGTTCCCTCGGCTTCTCTTCAAAGTCCACACCAGCTCCTGGTCCTTCCCTCACCCCAGTTCCTAATTCTCCTTATAACCCACAGGGCTTGTCGATGCCACTCTCTCTGTTATCCTCTTCTTCACTCTTGTTCTTTCTCTCTCTTCTTTCACACACACTCTCTCCTCTTGTTCATTCTCCTCTCTCTCTCTCTCTCTCTCTCTCTCTCTCTCTCACTGTCTCCACCATTCTCTCCCACTGGTCATGTCCAGTTTGTTTCCCTTTCTCTCCACTCTGAACTCATCTAGATTCTTCTGGATATTTTCTCTCTCATTCACAATAAAAACCTTCCCCTAATAATGGAGTAGTGATGTTAGCAGTTTCCTTCCTATGTCTCCTCACACACAAGTTGAAGGAAAGCCACCTCATAAACTCATATGGGCCAAACAGAAGATCTATAACCTATATCAGAATGGTTGTTTTATTCCAGAGGGAAGGAAGAAAGAAATGCTTTTGGATTGTGTAATGGGGTTTTGTACTTGGGGGAAAAACTGATAAATTTCATGAGAGTGAGGGAAATATAAGACAAGGAAGTGACTACTTGTGAAACAAAAGTGAACCAACAGCAATGCACTCCTAGTTTTGCCAGTGCTCTGATCTGGAGATGAGTCTTGACAGACGTTTGTCTGGATGAAG
>CAJQZJ010032510.1:1455870-1467334 GCA_907164525.1 Lophiomys imhausi | reverse complement strand
CTTGACAGACGTTTGTCTGGATGAAGATGCTGCTCTGATCTGGAGATATGTCTTGACAGACGTTTGTCTGGATGAAGATGCTGCACCACAGGTGGATGGGAAGCTGGCACATTTTGCTTACAGTCTCTTCAGTGACAGCAGATTCTAATCCACACCGACTCAGACACATTTCTGAGTTAGAGAAGAATGGTACGTCCACAATGAGAAACTGTAAACAATGCTTACTGAACACATTCATGATGGGGAGACAAAGAATAAACACTCAGGATAAATACTAGAGAGCCTGCAAGCAGAGCACTTCTAAAGAGTATGAATTGAGTCAGGCTTCTAAGAGAAATGGTAGCCCAGGGGGAGGAGGCTCCAGGTGAATGCTCCCCTGCCCTGCTGCCCTGTTTCCTGACACGAGGCCCATGAGAACTAACCCACACCCCAGACGCTTTGTGCTTGCACTCTCCATACATGGGTGCTTCATCCAGGAATCTGGGTTCTCTGTCCATCTCCAGCCCATTGCCGCGCACCCAGGAGCTTCCAGAAGAGAGGGACAAAATGGCCCATCCAGTCCACCATTTGGTAATTACTTGTGGACTCCCTCCAGAACTCACTGAGCTGTTCTCTGTCGGACACCATGATCCCAGCTTGCTGCCTGGATCCCTGCCCTGGCACTAGAGCTAGAGCCACCCGATCTTCCCTGCTTGCACTAGGGGTTGGACACCCTGGCTTGTTTCAAAAGACTCTTCATAATTCTCCTCCCTGGAAATGGGAAGGACCTATTTTATTCCCCGCCTCTCGGCTCTGCTCTGTGACCTGCACACTTTTCTCAGACCCTAACTCTAAAGTGCACTTTTGATTTACTTAAGACTTTATGACATAATTATCAGACCATAAAACATTAACTGCAGAAAGCCCAAAGGGCTTGAGACATGGAACCGTGTAGTAAAAATTCACAGGAGGAAGACAGATGATCTTTCCAACTACTCAAGCCTGTTCTCTTCTACCCTGCCTTTGGATATGAAGAACAAAGATCCTAAAATCCACCTTGTTTTCTTTAACAGCCCAGATTCATCCGCTGCTGCTCCTTGGTTTTATGGCTCTCTGCATGCCCATAAATGATATGACAGCAGTGGACACTTCCAGAATAAGAGACAATCAACATAGTTGACATTTCTCAGTCGTACAGCTCTTGGGCTCAGATATGCTTGTCTGTAATGGGCCTGACCCCAGATTTCCATGCCCCAACATAAATCTAATACTGTGTTCATTTCCAGCACAACTCTGGGTCTCAGCTGAGAGAGAGCACTATGAGAGCCCGCTCCCTATAAGCTGCCCCTGCTGGGCTTTCAGCCTTGCTCTGGTAGCTTGCCCTGATCCCTCTGTCTTCCAGCTGCTCGCGTCAGCTGCCTCTGTTCAATATGGGCATCGAGAGACTGGTCATCTCAGCACACACAGCATAGTGCCTTTGATGTAGTCCTTGCTTGCCTGCTCATGCACTGGATGCTCAGGCTTGTCCCTGGTAGCCTTCTCCTCAAGTACATTTCTCTTCTGTCACCACTAGTAAAATGATATGCTATGACAGGCCTTTGCCTCTTCAGGGAAGGTGGAGAGACAGCTTAGTTAGTAAAGCGCTTGCCAGGCAAGTGTGAAGACAAGATTTGGGGTCTCTAGAAGCCACATAAAAATTCAGGTACTGTGTGAATGTCTACAGCCCCCGTGCTGGTGGGGACAGAAGGTCACTGGCCAGATAGTCTAGCTGAACTGGTGAGCTCCAGGTGAGCCCCGTGAGAGGCTCTGTCTAAAAATATAAGCTGGAGATCAACTGAGGGAGAAAGCAGAAGTTGACCTCTAGCCTACACACACACATGAACAAATATACACACCACACACACATGCAATAATAAAAGGATTTTATTAATTAATTATTGTTTGTGTGTAGAATGTGTACAAACTCAGGACTCACCTGCCTCTGCCTCCTGAGAACTGCACCTCCATGCCTGGACATTTTTTAAGCTCAGGATCACCTTTGAGATTTAGGTTTTCTCTCTCTCTCTGTCTCTCTATCTCTCTCCATCTCTCTGTCTCTGTCTGTCTCTCTCTGTTTCTCTCCGTCTCTCTCCATCTCCCTCTCTCCGTCTCTCTCTGTCTCTCTGCCTCTCTGTCTGTCTGCCTCTCTGTCTGTCTGTCTCTGTATCTCTCTCTCTCTCTCTCACACACACACACACACACACACACACACACACACACACACACACACTTTACCCAGTGATGCACCTCCCTGGCCCATTTCTTGTTGCTCACAAAAGCTGGTCTTGCCTCCTTCTGACATGATTCTCATGATATTTAATACATTTTAACTACCCCCATTTATCAAATAGATCAATGAGTTTTAGATATCTGGGAGAATGCCCAGGTCCAGGAATGTCATGAGTCTTATTGAATATATGAGGGACTATGTCATAAAACTGTTTCCCAGCTGATATACAGCATGTGTTTCATACACAGTGTGTTATAGCGACACTACAATCTTGGTGCATTTCCATCACTGTCTCTGGCTAAAATGCTGGAGAAGGACTGGTGATTAGACTGAATCTTGAAGATAGAAAACTATGACTTTTTCTATTCATTCTTAATTAGAACCAATTAGCCTAGAGAAAACAAAGTGGAATCGTGTGTGTGTGTGTGTGTGTGTTCAGAGGGGGAAGTGCCTTTCTAGACATGGTGATGGTTGTAATGGAGGTTGTAAAAATTACTTTTAAAAATATTGTGTGTGTGTGCATTCATCTGGCTGTGAGTGTGAGTGTGGGTATACAAAAGTCAAAATATAGATGTGGAGGTGAGAGGACAAGCTTGGTGTGTCAGTCCTTACCTTCTACTCTGCTTCATACAGGAACTCTCCCATCATGCACTGCTCTGTACTCCAGGATCCTTGGCCTTCAACCTTACAGAACTTCTCCTGTCTCTATCCCCCATTTCTCCATAGCAGCCCTGACATTACAGAGATGTACAGTTTGTCTCCCGTTATGACATGGCTTCTGGGCATCCAAACTCAGGTCAGCTTGTGGAACAAGGTTTTTTTTTTTTTTTTTTTTAACTCATTGAATCATCTTTGGAGTCATAAGAAGCATTTCCTGAGTTTTGTTCCCAGCACACACATCAGGTAGCTCACTGCTGCCTGGGACTCCAGCTCCATGGGGGTTAGATACCTCCAATGTCCAGGGCACCTGCACTCACATGTACACACCCCAGCAAAGACACACATGTGTACACATAATTTGAAAGAAAATAAATCTTTAAATAAAAAAGGGGGTTCTATTGATAATACCTGAGTGCCACAGAAAAGCTTCCAGAATTAGGTGGGCCAGGGTTTTATATGCCTCCTGTCTAAATCCTGGTTCTTTTGAGTCTAGCTTGGATGGTGGCCAAGCAGTGTGGAGAACCAATTGTCCATCTGTGTTTCAAAGTATAGGGTCAGGGACTGGGACCTGAGTGGGGATCTTTTTTCCTTAGTGAACATGATGTTGCTTTTAATATTTTGATGGACAAGTTGACTGGAGACCTGCAGAGTTCTGTGGCCAGGCCCACAGCAGCAATCCTCCCCTCCCTGCCCCATTTTTGGTTTTATTTTGTTGTTGTTTCTTTTTTCTTTTTCTTTTCTTTTTTTTTTTTTGTGAATTTCACATCATGCACCCTGATCCCACTCATCTCCCACCTCCCCCCAGACCCTCCCTCTACCTTTGCAACCTCCCTAAACAGAGCAAAAACAAAACAAACCAAAACAAAAAACTCATTGTGCAAGCTGTAGTGTGTCATAGTGTGTCCCACAATATTCCCTTTTGTCCATACCTTTTTGCTTGCAAATGTTCATTACTACGACTCCTTGGTATGGTATGAGGCCTCTAGCTTTTGCTACTTTTTCAATACTGGGACTGCTTTCAGATATCCTGTTGTTGCCCTGTGTTGTGGAGATCCTGCTGTCCTGGGTTGTGGAACTGGCCTCTTCATGCACTCTAGCAGTTCATCCATGGTGTAGTTGTTAACATGGGCCAACTCAAAGCCCTGGTTCTGGGTCTGCAACCCCCACACCTAAGGCTAGCTCTACTGTGCTGCCCAGCTGAGGTGCAGGGCCTGCTCTCCCGAGTGCTGCAGCATGTGAGGGGCAGGGACAACTCTCCTGATCTTGTGACACCATGGAGCCAGATCTCCTGCCCACCACTGGTAGAGAGGGCACTGCACCAACTCTTTTTCAACCACACTGTGCTGTCTAGAACTACAAGACAATAAATGTGCCTCTCATTCTCTTTTCACAAGTCCTTGCAAAGAAATTGTCTCCACTGGTTCCTCCCTCCAGGCAGGAACTGAGATGTGCAAGTAAGAGAGCGGTTCTCAGATTTAGGGTACGTGATGGATATCCTTCTCTTTCTCTCTTCCCACCCCCTTTCCTCAGTGTAGTCTTTTCCTAGATCTCAGTTGCACTCTCCCCCCTCCCCTGGGGGAGCACGTTTGGGAGTGAGAGAGGCTGCATAACTGTCTTCACCTTCTCAGCTGGGAGTCTAAAGTGTGAGAAGCCTGGTTCTACCTCTCTGCAGCATAGACATGCCAAATCTGCATCTGGTACTGCCCCCTGTATGTCACATGACTGCCTGAGTGTCACCTGTGCCGTTTTTTTCACTTTGCAAGTGGCTTGACATTACTGCAGCAAGTTTTCCATAGTTGTCTCTATAAGCTACTCTCTAAAGAACCAAGTTTGTCTATTATCCATTTTGGAAAAAACTCAGTGTGATGGTTAATGTTGATTGTCATCTTGACAGGATCTGGAATTGCCTAGGAGACAAGCCTCCCAGCATTCCTGCTTCACTGAAGAGAGAAGATCCACCCTAAGCACCAGGCTGAATTAAAAAGGAGCAGGCCAGCTCACCATCTCACTCTACTTCCTGACTGTGGACACAGTGTGACCAGCTGCCTCGTCATGATCCTGCTGCCATGCCTTCCCCACTGTGACAGACTTCCTCAGTGAGCCAAAAGAAACTCTTTTCCCCTTAAGTTGTTTGGCCGGAGCTGTGAGACAAGTAGCTAATACAATGAGCTTAAGATGGAGACCTTTGTCTTTTGCTGGAAGAGCAGAAGTCAGAATGAATGAGGGCCCTCATGGTCCTCCATGGATGATCTCCTGGGAAGGCCATATATGGGGAAAACATCCTGTTCCACATACTCTAGAGGAACACCAGCTTCACTTTGAAAGTCATATCAGTGGTTCCATTTCTCCGCCTGCCTCCCTGCCTGCTGTCTCTGTCTGTACCTGGGAAGCAGCCCTGAGAATAGGTACCCTCTGGACACTGACTCCTGCTTCTCCAAAGATCGTGGATCATTCTTTGTCCTGAATTTATGCATGACCTTCGGTAGATACACAGTGTCCTAGTATTTAAATTAGAGAGTGACTTATCCTAATGTGATGTAGGGTTATGTACTACAGATGGAAGTTTATTGGGGGGAAAATGATGACTCATTCCTTTCTAGGATTTCTTCCAACTCCAAGAATCTAGGATGCTTTGAGGATCTTATTTTTAGGAATAGAAATTAGGAATGAATTGACTATCCCTCCAAGAAAACACACACACACACACACACACACACACACACACACACACACAGAGAGAGAGAGAGAGAGAGAGAGAGAGAGAGAGAGAGAGAGAGAGAAAGAGAGTTCTTATCTCATTTTTAGAATTTTGTCCCATAATATCATAGGTCCCTCTTTCAAATACCACAGTTCATTCGCTTGGTGGAATCTGGTTCAATAATATCATTATATATTTATGTGGGTTTTGTGAGGGAACAAAGATCAATAGAGGCATTTCCAGCCATGTGCCTAGAATGATGACTTTCTTTCCCTGGTCTATTTATTATTAAATATCTCTTTGTGAACAAATTCTGTCCTAGATCTTCAATATGACTGAACGGGAGGACCAACAGGGCCAAGCCTGTGTGGTGATATCATCCTCCAAGTTTAAATTTTAGCGAAACGTACTAAAGATTAAAATGAGATAGCCATGAGAACTATATCAATTACTATCCTATTTCAAGATAACACTGAACCGCAAATCCAGCACAACACATAGCTTGCTATCATTTGGCAATATACTGAATATAATAGGAAACATTCGCAGTTTTCTGTTGTCATTTTGAACAAAGCCCAGGCAAAGGCATGGTAAAAACAACCAACACTGAGCTGGAGAGTAAGTTGCCCCTTTATAACCTGCAAAAATTAGATACAACACCTCCCCTATGGGTATTTCCCCAAGAAGCAGAAAGGAGAAAACTTCATGCTGGCAAAGGAAGGGTGTAGCTGTGAGTCTCAAGTATGAAGGCCAGAAAGCCAAGACTCTCATCCCAAAGGTGCAGACTGAGGTCTTTAACAATCCCTGAGTTTTCCAGTGCTCTGCCTACTGAAGTTTCCAGGGAGGGGGAAAGCCATATTTATACTAACCAAACCACAAGACTGATGGACTGCTGGAATGTTGCAGGTGGGGAGCCAAAGTATGTAGGCTATCTTCAGTCTCCTTGGTAGCCATCCATCGTCCACCTCTGTGTTCCATCTGATATCCTTAGGACTATTAGGTAAACCTCTTTGGAACATATAGATAGGACCCTAGGCTAAGTGTGTTATCAGGCAGCATCTGATGCCTGTCACAGAAACTCCCCTTTAAGTTACAAACCACTTGCCTGAGGACCCCGCTGATGTATTTCTGAATGTGCCTTGATTGATGGCATTTTTTGTTCTGTAACCTCATGAAACTGTTTCCACCCTGAACCATGGTGTTTGGGGAACCTGAGTCTGTGCTCCCTTGCTGTGGTCGGTCACATTTGACTGTAGAACAAACTGTCTCTTATTTCCTTTGAGGTGAGGGTTACATTTTTGCTTTGACAGCCCAGAGAATTTGATGTTGACCTTTGGGAATCAGGGATTTTACTAATTTGGCTCAGGGTCCACCAATCTATGCCTTCTCCCACCCGGGAAGGGAGTGGCCTAGGCCAAACACTAGACTTTACAGGCCCTGAAGTCTCCTGTAGCCAGTGTGGCCTAGCTATGCCCTACTGGTTCTTCAGGAAGAAGGTTGAGGCTTTTGCCATTGACCTCGCTGTGGTGAGAAAGTGTGAGGCATACCTAGGAAGCCTTTCTCCAGGCCTAATGGTCCTGACACTGATGCCTTTCCTCTGGCAGGCACTCTTGCGGTTTTGTGAAGGACTATGGCCAACAAGTCATCACACTTAACTGGAAAATGCAAAGAGTATCAAAGTACTCTCATGGGTTGGGGAGGTAGCTTTGTTGGTAACATGCTAGCAAATCTGAGGACATGGTTAAACCCCAGAGCATATGAGGAAGAAAGCAGACTGTGGTGGTACATACTTGGAATCCCAGTGCTGGGAAGGTGGATCGCTGGGGCCCACTGGTCACCTAGCATAATGAATTTGGTGAGTCTCATGCTCAGTGAGAGACCTTGTCTCAAAGAAACTTCCAAGATGGATACCTCCTGAGGAAAAACAGCTGAGGTTGACCTCTGACCTCTGCACACACACATAACACGTTAGCAGGCCTCAAAGTGGAGGCAGCTTGCTTGGCTTCACTCACATATGCACCGATACTGAAAGAGGAGGGACCAGAAGGAAGGGATGGTGATCTACAGATGACCTCTCGGCACTTATCCTGCAGTGGGAAGGCCCTGCTGATCTGAGCTTATTACTATCTGGTGATGGTTGTGTCCAGCTTGCTGTTGGCTCCTTGCACACACAAGTGCTTGTCCATCTGTCCACCCCTGCAGGTGCTTTTAGGTGACTTTGTTACTATGGCTGCTCAGGAGTGCACACAGATGCTAAAAATAAATTCCAAGTGCTCCTTTCTAGCTGCTTGGAAGCTGACAGTTCTCTGCCTCATGTACTTCTATCCAACTGGCCTTTGGTTGTTAGGCTCTGAGAAACTGGGTCTAACAAACACCATGCCCAGGGAGCGACAGATAAGCTGGAGGTGGAGGGAGGAGCTGCACAGGAGAGCTGAGGGCCGATGCTCTGTGGCCTTGGCCAGCTGTGCCTTTGAGAAAATTGTGCTATCTCAGGGTGTGATTCTTTAACCGGAAAATTCAAAGAGCATCAAAGTACTCTCATCTTAACTCTGTGTGTGTGTGTGTTCCATATAATTTCTATGTCAACTGTGTAAGCTTTGGATTCATATGACAAAAATTACACAGAAGCACAGACCCTGAGTCCTACATGTATTTGTTCATTCATTCATTCTTCTTCTCCACCCAACCAGCACAGCTGGCTTCCTTCCAGGTAATAAATGGTGACTTCGCTGACTACTGTTTCTTCTTCTTCTCATCCTTCTCCTTCGCCTCCTCCTCCTCCTCCTCCTTCTTTCTCCTCCTCCTTTCTTCTTCTTTTTTCTTCCTTCTTCTGTTTCTTCCTCCCCTCCCCTTCTCTCCTCTCCTTCTTTTACTCTTCCTGATCCTCCTCTTCATTTTCAGTTCAAGGAATCTAACCCAGAGCTTAGACATTCCAGTCAAGCACTCTTTGTTGCTGTGGCAACAAAAGTGAGACCACTGAGCTATGGTCTCACCTCTGTTAAAACCTTTGAGACCTTAAGTTCCTCAGACTAGCCTTGAACTCACTCCAGGGCCCAGGTGGGCTTTGAACTTTTGATCCTCCTAGCTTAACCCCCTGAATGCATAGGATACAGACCTACAGCATCAGGCTCTGCTGAGACCTTAGGGATTCAAACAGCCAGCTGTGGGGGCGGGGAGTCTCACTGCAGAAAATAAGTCCTGGAAGGACTTTGGTATCAAGTTAGAAGAACATAGATTCCAGAATGAACTCCTTAACTGAGATAGGCATACAAGCTGAACAGTAACATGTAAATGTCTCTCATTATAAATGCTGTCTATGCTAAGGGACTGGGAAGATGGCTCAGTGGGTAAACAGTCTGACACACATGAATGAGGCCCTGACTGTGGATCCCAGAACCCATGTTAAAGTCAGAGCAAGGCAGCACACATCTGTTATGTCAGCAGGGGGACATTGAGGGGTGGGGCAGCTCCCTAGAGCTTGCTGGCCAGTTAGCTGACTCAGTTGCTGAGCTCCAGGCCCAGTGAGAGACCCTGTCTCAAAAGTGATAGTGGAAGGTCCTTCAGTGTCAACCTCCGGCCTCCATGCTCATGTACACGCACAATCATATGTTTGTGCCCACATTCGCACAACCGCACATGTGTGCACACCCGCCCACATGCTTATGTTTAATTAACTGCAACATTTTCTAAAGTTAATATTTGATTTTGAAAATAGATTTAAAAAAAAAGAAAATAGATTTATTTATTTTAATTTTATGAGTATGGGTGCTTAAGCAAACACATATGTCTGTACACCACACATGTGCAGTGCCTGTGGAGGTCAGAGAGCAGCGTCAGACCTGGAAATGGAGTAACAGATGGTTGTGAGCTGCCATGTGGGTGCTGGGAATTGAACCTGGGTACTCTGAGAGAGCAGTCAGTGCTCTTACCTCATGAGTCATCTCTTCACTTTTCACCCCTTCTGAGACTGGATCTCATTAAGCAGCCTGGACTGGCCTGGAACTTGCTATGTAGACCAGGCTGGTCTCAAACTCACAGAGATCCACCTGCTTCTGCCTCCAGAGTGCTGGGATTGAAGGTGTGCACCACCATGACCAGCTAGCTGTATTACTCAATGTCCTAACCAATTGTAATGCTGACAATGTACCTGTTAACTTTTAAGTTATGAGATACGTGAAGAAAGGTAGACAAAAACACCCCCAAGAGATAATGGAAAATACATTTAGAACTTAAGTGGAAGTTTCCTTATCTTAGTTAATTTAAGAGAACAACATAAAGGAGGAAGAATTTATTTTTGGTTCATGATAGGAAGGGTCATACAAGAAGAAAGGAGGTCAGATAGTGCCCCCAAAGACATGTGCAGTGACTTCCTTCCACCTGTCCATCTTCTTCCAGCAACGCCATCATCTTGGACTTCTTCCATTTACCCATCGATTAGCTCAAAGCCCCCAGGGCCTCAGTGACTCGGCATCACCCTCATAGACACACCCAGAGGTATTATGTTTCGATAAGCTAGGTGCTTTCATTTGATTGACAGTCAAGAATAGCCACCACAGACACCACAGTATGCAGTTGGTTGTTGCCAATAACACTTGGCATGCTGCACACTAAAGGATTCAAAGACCCAGTGTAGCCCTGGAGCAACTGCCTGCAGCAGGGGTCTTAGGCAGCAACTGCTGAATCCTCTTGTTATGGAAAGGACCAGAGGCAGAGTAACAGTCTCCAGGCTTCTGTTACCAGTGAATGGTCTTCACCTCACTGTTTATACCGTGGTCTAGTTTTATATACTCTTTTCTCACATGGAGGAAAGACTACCCTCGTCCTAGGGATGGAAACAGGCGAGTCAATTGTGTGGAAAGGGATTGAAATCGATAAGCCCACAAGCTTTGTGTTTCAGAATGTACTCCTCTGGGTATGGGAGACCTCCCCAAATGAGGAGGATCTGGGGCAGTTTGGATGTCTTGCTTGGGATACAGATTGTGGATAGAAGAATAGTACAAAGACCCCATGTGAGGAGGCACAGAGCTGGGAGACCTCATGGGCTTGTGAACACAATTAGAAATAGAGGGTCATTTAGCAACTCTGACAAAATCCAAAGGCGATGGGAGAGGTGGGCAACTTCTTTTCAGTGCTGACTGTATCTCATAACCACAAATAGGCCCAAATCTGGTTCAATCCGTGGCTGAAGCAGTGGGAATGAGGGTGTTGTGAGCTTTCCCTGGGGAGATATGAACAAATGTCTTCTCTCCCCACACAGGACATCAATGACAGAGGTTGATGATTCTACCAAAGTCCAACTTGGGGAAGCAAGCAGCTGTTTTGGCTTACTTACAGAGAGCATGGGTCAGGGGATGCTTACAGGAACGTGGGCAAACTCAAAGCAGCTACAGCATCTCACACCAGCATGGATTGCAGCTTCCCCATATATACTCTATCCTCTCCCAGGACCACAAGGCCATGTGGAACTAGAGCAGAATTACATCCAAGTAGGAGGGGGTGTAGAAGGGAAGGGTTAAGATCTCAGGTGAGGCTTCCATCTATGAGGGACCCAATGGAGGGAAACCCCAGTCCTATAAACTTAAGCAAATACGTAATTATCTTTGCAACACAGGGGATTGAAGTTTATGCCTCACGAATGCTAGGCAATCATCCTACACCTGAGCTATGTCCTCCTGTTTTTATTTTGAGTTTTAAGCAAGGTCTCAGTGAGTTGCCCAGGCTGCTCTGGAGCTCACTCTGCACATGTGGTCCTGTCTCAGGCCCCTAGGGAGCCAAGACCCACATTACCAGGCCTGGCTAGTAATTTTTTCTTTCTTTCTTTCTTTCTTTCTTTCTTTCTTTCTTTCTTTCTTTCTTTC
>CAJQZJ010032510.1:1408940-1452369 GCA_907164525.1 Lophiomys imhausi | reverse complement strand
ACACACACACACACACACACACACACACACACACACACACACACACAGAGGTGGGGAGGGAAAGAGATTGATTTTAAAAATACAGCCGCTCCCACTGAACTTTGATCATTTATTTTCTTACTTATCTTTGGTGTTTTGAGACGAGGGATCCCTATGTAGCCTGAGCTGTTTTCACACAGGCTGTGCGGCCCCGACTCACATGCAAAGTCAAAGTCATCTTCCTGCCTATTTCCAGATGCTGGTTCACAGCTGTGAACAGCCACACCCAGGTTTAAAGTGATGATTTTTTTTTTAAAAATTAAGATTTATTTTATGTGTATGAGTCTTTTCCCTGCACATGTGTATTTGTGCTAAGTGTATGCCAGGTGCCCATGAACACCAGAATTGGGCATTGATGACCTGGACCTGGAGTTACAAGTGGCTGTGAGCTGCCAACCACATGGGTGCTGGGAATGAAATCCAGGTCTTCTGGAAGAGCAGCCAATGCTCTTAACCAGTGAGCCATTTTTCCAGCCTCTAAGTGATGATTTTAAGGGTCAGCACTGTTTCTCCCAGACAACTGCAATTAGCAGATATAGTGTCTTGAGATCACCTGTCCTCTCCTGCTATGTGGTTCTACATGTCACCCAGCGTGACAGGAGCCAGGAGCTGCCTCTTCCTTGATGGCACATGGGGCCTTCCCACAGCAAAGGCAGCCTAGAGGGCACACTCCCTGAGTCTCCAGAGAGTGTTGCAGAGGACTGTCTGGGGCTAATGCTAGGGTTCTCCCGTGGAATTGTTTCTTGGGAGAGGAAATGAGAAACCCACATACTTTGTCTTCCTTGGGTCATGTATGTGCTGGTGGGAAAGACTTGGCCACATGTAAGAAATCATTCGGGGTTCATGATGGCCCAGGAGAAGATATGGGGTGACCTAGCCTAGTGTGGGGTGTACAGGGCTCCCTGAAGATGCACCATCTGAGAATGAGATGCTAAGAACAGGAGCTAACTAGGTAGAGGAGGGAAAGGGAGAAGATGGATGATGCTGGGAGGATAGAGGGGCTGCGGCTGGGTGAGTGGTGGCTCTGTGGAAGAGAGCACAGAAATCCTGCTGGAGGCTGGGGCACAGCTTGGGCCAGACCAAGACATGTGGCTTCTCTTGGGATAGCAGGGAACATTTGAGGGTCCTGAAATGAGGAGGAAGTGATTGACCCCATGAGAGAGGGCATGCAAGAGCATAGTAGAGCAGGGGGATTGGAAGATCCAGCAGGAGACAGTGAGACATAGAACTGCTTTCTGCTGCTTTCCAGGCAGCAGATATGATAGTATATGAAAATCTACGGGGGCAGAGTTGGACTAGAAACACAGATGGGCCCATGAGAGCTTAGAAGGCCTGGCTGAGAGTGGAGGAGATCAGGAGGGAGGGGTGGAGCAGAGACGACGTCTGATGGCCATGCCAGATGAATGGGTAGACTTACTAAAGTGTGGACTGAAGAAAACAGTATAGTGAGGTCTCAAGACAGCAGGGTTTTTGGATCCAGTGGATTTGAGACATTCTTGTGGTATTCACAGAAAGTCAGTGGCAGATGGTCCCTTTCTGGATCATGGAGGCCAGAGGAAGAAGGCCCTCCAAGGAGAGACCAGCACCCAGTGCTGAGTCTCATCACAGCATCTATCTTGAGTGCCCCAGTTAGCACAGCCAGCCAGCTTTGGGGGAACCTCGATAGACTGGATGTCCACCATTGAGCTCCAGACACAAATGCTGCTTCACTTGAGGGGAGGGTGTTGGACTCATGGTGGCTGTCACAGCTTTTTCCTTAGCCATTCCTTAGCCTCTTTGGAAATAAGGAAGTAAAATTCTGCCATTGTCAGAGTGTATTCTTCCTGGCTCTCATATTTTAGTTTTTGGAAATATTGGGTCAGGAGCATCAAGGTTCTTTGGTTTTGTTTTGTGTTTCTTTCTTGTTCTGTTTTTGAACTCAGAGCAGTCCTCTGAGAGCTGAGATTACAGGCATGAGATTACACCACACCTGGCTTCTTTTCTCTAATTGCTCTTTGACTTTAAAACATGGACTCATTCTCTCAACTGCAAAGGCATTTTCAAGTATCTAGTCTTGGATGTGAGGGCGATCTGGCTGTGACATCTGTCACCCATTGATCGCCAGGATTGATTCAGCTGATGTAGCTAGCTAGGCGGGTATCCCTTTCTCCCCTCACCTCTCCATGTGTGTCCCTCCCGAAGCTGGGTTTCCAGGAGGATGACCTTCCCAGAATAGAAGAGAACTGGTTTTGGGCCAAGGGTGTACGAGTAGCTGCGCTCCCCTGCTAGAACCTCCAAACAAGCTCTCACATATCTAGCCTTCAGGTTTGTGGTTGGATTTGCACAGCTTGTCCTTGGCCACCCTTGGTTTTCTCTTTGGCTGCTTCTTCCTCTTTTTGCTTTTCCATCTCTCCCCAGTCTCTTTTCCACCTAGGCCCATTTGGAAGTAAAGAGTGTAGCTATAAGGCAGACAAGCAGATACCAGGCTGAGGAGGAATCTGGGTGGAACTGGTGTCCAGTGACTACCTGGTCTTCACAGACCACTTCACATCCATCCTAACTTCTCCCTTGTAACTTGTAAGAATTTCCCCCAAACATCTGTTTCCTTTATCATTTAAGTGTCATAAAGATTTCCATCTCAGCATTCTGACGAGACAGTGGCAGATCTGAAAGGCCCTCAAAGGCTCACCGGTTGAAGGTTTTGGTTCCCAGGGTGGCTGTGCTCAAGGGGCGGGCTCCGTGGAGACTGGGTCACAAGGGTTCTGACCTCATCAATGGATCGATCCATTGCCTGTCCACAATCGATAGGCTATTGGGGGAGGGTAATGGGAAATTAGAATATGGGACCCTTAAAGGAAGGGAGGCCCTTCAGAAGGTGTGCTCAAATGTTTGTATTTTCCCTGCACGCTCCCTTTCTCCTTGCTAAGGTGAGCATCTACTCCATGCAGTCTGCCTTGCTGTTTTGTTACCACACACCAGAAGCAGCAGAGACAAGTGAGGATGGAACAAATTCTGTGAAAGTTGACACCAAATGAACCATTCTCTCTTAAATTGACTTCTTCAAGGAATGTATCATGGAAGCTGACAAAAGATAACAAGCACTTCCCCCAAAGCACTTAAAATACTACATGCTCAGTCTCTGCTTATTGAATGAATGAATGATGGAGTCATGCAGAATAATGCACCCACTACCGTTTCCTCCATATTACTTCAACTTTTTTAAATCAAGGGGCATAGTTTTTTGCCACTTGGTATTTCAGAGTGACTCAGGAATTGTCACCAATTACTATGAGGTGTCTAATACAATTCCTTACACAGTGAAACACCTTAGATTTTATTTCATTTTAAATTAAATTTTATGATGATCTGTGTTTGTGTGTGTGTGTACACATGTGCACACATGCACAGTGTGTGCCTATGTATTCATGTAGAGGTCAGAAGATCTCTTTTAAATGTCTGTTCTCTCCATACACTGTGGGTTCCAGGAATCAAGCTGTTTAGTATTTAATTAACAACTTTAAAATGTTACAGAAGACCTTCGTGGCTTGCCAAATGACAGGCGGCTGTAGATTCATAGACAATATTAAAAATAAATCACACGTAAGAAGTGACTACATACATATATAAGTGGATATAAATGTTTTCTTGTATTGATTTCTCAAGAATTTATTACTTGGCAGAAGTGTGCACAGCTCCCAAGCCTGGCTACTGACAGACGCCATCTAGTGGTGAGAAACAAGAGCTGCTCACAGGTCAGTCCAGCTTACATGGTCTTGTTCTTGCTTATTTGGTAAGCACAAAATAAAAGACACTGGCTAAGTAGTATGCCCCAGTTGGAAATAAAGTCAGAGGATGAAGATGTGAACCTGCAATCTACCATGGTATGAAAGAGGAAAAGCGGTCCTGTTGCTTGTCTCTCAGCAATGTGTTCGTCCGCTGTCTTACTGTCGGTCAGCTTCTCATCCAGCCCCACCTCCAGTCAGTGAAAATGGTGAGCACTGGCCCCTGCCATGTTCTCTGTGCTCACAGTCACCACCCACCTCCGTCCTTGGGGGTTTCTAGCTACCTACACTTCCAAACTAGACTTGATCCTCTTCTGAGTGTATGGAAGCTTCTAGGCCTTCTCCTGCTGAGGCTCTGAGGGTTGGAGTGACGGTGAAGACTCTTCTGGGTTGACATGTAGGGTCTGCTCTTCCTTTCTCCTTCCCTGTACAGAGGCAATGGGACCTGAGACACCCTGAGGGCAGTTGGCCCTCCTTGTTTGGTTGAAGGCCTGGCCTGAAGACACTGGAGTAGGAATTTTAAGTAGCTTTGGCCAAGAGTTTGAATCATCAAAAAAAGAAACCAGCCACCCATCCTGGAAGTCTTCGAGATCCATGGGTGGGCACACAGACCAACATGTAGGACCCCTATCTGTGAAACACACAATTAACATCAGGGAAAGCTGTCTGCTGAAAGGTGGTTACCTGTCACTAAGCTTTTTGTTGTTACATGTTTTTGAGACAGGACCTCACTCAGTAGCCCAGGCATGCCTGCAACTAACTACATAGTACAGGCTGACCTAGAGCTTGCAGCAATATTCCTGCCTTGGTCTTCCAAGTGCTAGGATTACAGGTGTCAGCACCATGCCTAACATTTCCATAAGTTTGATCACTCCACCCAATGCATCTTTCCAGGTCTCCGTGGAGATCTATGGTACTTTAAGTTCACAGTGACATTTTAAATATCTTTTCACAGCTTAGATATGCTTACTGCAGAAATCCAGCTATGTTCCCTCTTCCTGAGGGCAGCTGCCTACTTAATTAAAGAATATTGTCTTCTTCAGCCATTCCCAAAATGGCCTAGGAGTCAAGTGCTCAGAGCACATTTCCATGTGTGCTAAGCAGGTGGCATTCTTGGGCTCCTGGGATAGCATATACATTAGGCTATACAATGGTAATTAGCATAGGATCTCCTAATACATTGCTCTCTTGGTTTTCACTTCAAGAGAACACAGGTTTTGTTTTGGTCAGGACTAGTGGTGTATCACATGTCTGGGGCCAGTAGCCATTTGTGTGTGTGTGTGTGTGTGTGTGTGTGTGTGTGTGTGTGAGAGAGAGAGAGAGAGAGAGAGAGAGAGAGAGAATGTGAATGCCACTGTATACCTGTAGATGTCAGAAGGCAACTTGTGGAACCAAGTCTCTCCTTCCAATTTTACATGGGTTCTGGGGGTCTTAGGTCATCAGGCCCATGTAATGAGGACTTTACCTACTGATCCATCTCCTCAGCCACTGAAACTACTTCTTAAAACCTTGTTGTGTTGTTGAGGCTGGAGAGATGGCTCAGTGGTTAAGAGCACTGGCAGCTCTTCCAGAGGTGCTGAGTTCAGTTCCCAGCACACACGGCAGGTCACAACTGCCTATACCTGTAGTCCTGTGGGACCTAATGCCTTCTTCTGGTGTGTAAATATACACACAGGTAAAACACAAAATACATAAATAGATAAATCTTTGTCAGGCATCCTACTACACGCTTTTACTCCCAGCACTTGGGAGACAGAGGCAGGCAGATCTCTGTGAATTCAAGGCCAGTTGGTCTACAGAGTAAGCTCCAGAACAGCCAAGACTGCACAGAGAGACCTTGCTTCAAAGCAACAACAAAAAGCAAGTAAACAAGCAAACAAACAAACAAAAACCAAATGCAGGGACCCCACATCTGCTATGTACTTACAAGGCCACAGCCTGTTGTGAGATGCTTCTACTGTGGAAGACAGGGAAGCAATAGCCATAGGCCGGACACATGTGAGGACAAGGTGACATGTATGTGTGCATTGCATAAGCAGGGACACTATACCAGGCCAGAGGGCACAGCTGCTCCCAGGCAGGCCCTCCCTGTGCCACTGACCTGGGTTTCCCAGTCATTGGCACTCTTTATCTCCTCCTGTTTTTTAAATTTTTCCTGGAGCTAAAGGTGGAACTCTGATCTTTCCACAGCCAAGCTACACCATCAGCTCTTCCTTTCCCATCTGATAGCTCTGGCAAACCCTTTACTGATCTCCCCCAAGGTTGTTCTGTAGACATCAGCCCTCCTTTTGGGTGCCAGAGTGCTATCTGCTCTCAGACTGCCCCTTGTCCTGAAGCTTCTTATGGAAGTCAGCAGCTTGAACTATGCATAAAATCAATACCTAGTTGTTGCAAATTATGACTGCTCATTTGGCAGGAAAAGAAAAGCCTTACAAGAAGGTTGTGGAAAGGCAAGGAGGAAATAAAGGCGGGATCTTCATCTTCACTAAGTTAGCCATTGTGAGCTTTACTGCCCTGCAAGCGTCCTTGTGGGGTGAATCTTGTGGTTTGGTAAGGAAAATAGACTGGCTTTACTGAATTAAAAGGTAAACAGATACAAGCAGCAGGAAGGTTAGCTGATGAGCTCTATTGCTTGGATAGCTGGGCATGTATTTGAACTCTGTCCCTTTCATTTTTCTTAAGATTGATGTAGGAGTTACTTAGCAGAAGTCAAAAAGTGTGAGAGAATTGGAGAGCAAAAGTCCCTAGTCCCCACGCACCCCTGAACACAGAAGAATTCCCAGACTAATGGGGTCTTTGAAGGGCAGGGAGGCTTAAGGGAAAGTGAACAGGAGATGATGAACCTATGATAGCTCACCCTAGCTTTCATGTGCTTGAGTGATTGCTTGCAGTCTTGTATGTTCACTGCATGGGTGCAATGCCCACAGAGGCCAGAAGGGGGCCTCTGATTCCCCTGGAACTGGAGTTACAGATGGTTGTGAGCGTCCACAGGAAGCTGGGTACTAAAGCCTTGAGCACTCTAGGAATCTGGCCCACACTGGCTTTTAGACAAGCTCAGGTGAATACTTTGTGGTTGGTATTTTTCTTCAAAACTTCCGCAATCTCCATACGTTTGCTAGAGGAGGCATTTTATATATAAAGACACCCTGAGTCCATAGCCATGCAATGCCCTCCTTACCAGTGGTGCAACCCACAATCTCTGCCCTGGATTTAATCTACACATGCCCGCCCTTGACCCCTCCCCTCCCAAGCAGCAGAGCAGGGACTGGTAAAAAAGGTTTCCCAGGAAGCACGGCAGCATAGGTCTTTATCAGGCTCCATGTTTGTTGAATGCATACACAACCTTGCAAAGCTAAGTACGGGGAGAAAAGATCCCTTGGAAAAGATCACAAGGGAATCTCAAGAACGTAATGTCACATACAAGCCGCTGACATATTTTTACCAGGCCCATGTAATACCAACGCATTACACCTGTGTCATAAAATGGTATGTAAAGGATTGGACAATGTGTACACAGAGATATACAACGTGGGTGGGGGCCCACTCTGTTTAAACTTTACCAGGGTGTGTGTGCATAGTAGGAAGCTCTGCGATAGAGAAGGAGAGATAACATTATAACATTATCTCTTCCAGGGAGGAGTTCAAAGTACCAAACAAACCAGATCGAGACTCTGGGGACGCAAGGCGAAGCCGGCTCTGGAAATCCTGCCACATGCTCCGGTCTTATATACGCCTCCTCGCGCCGGTGCAACTCAGAACCTGGCTCAACCCAGGTCTTCTGCAGCCGGCCGCAGGAGAGGATCCCCGCGGGAGAGACAAGGCCGGAACATTGAGTGCAGGCGTTTCCGGCAGGCCCGGACTCGCTGGAGCATCACACCTGGCACCAGTTCCCCGGCCCGCGCGCAGACCGCGGCTTGGACTTCGGCTTCAAGTGCGTCCCCGGGCTGCGCCGGGCCGTGGTGACTCTCAGGGGGCCGGGCACCGTGCGAGCACGGGGGGTTGAGAGTCCACACCCGGAGAGCACGGGTCGCTCCAAGGGCGCCTCAGTTCGCGAGCACTCCGAAGACGGTCTCCGGTCCCCACAGACCGAGGCCTCGCGCTCGCCGCCACCGGGGAAGCGCTCTCTGAGGACGCTCGCGCGCGCCAGACAGCGACGGGCGAGTCTTGGCCAGGAGGCGCGCCAATGGGCGTGGGCGGAGACCTCCCGGGGCGGGGCCTGTCCGGTTGGCCAATGGGAGTGGGCGGAGCCCTAGGGGCGGTGACTGTCCCGGCACCAGCCAATAAGAGGGGGCGGAGCGCTCAGGGTGGGGCCTGTCGGGGCACCGGCCAATAGGCGGGGGCGGAGCGCGTGGGGGCGGTATCCGGGCGGGCGGCGGCGGCGGGAGCCGGTTGCAGACGGAGCCGGGCGGCCAAGGACGCAGCGCGGCGCTTGGCGACAGCTCGAGCCGCGGGCGCAGCGGCCGCGCGGGGAGCGCGCCCATGGGTAGCGCGGGACGGCGGCGGGCGGCGAGGCCCTGGCTTCTGCGCGCCGGCCCTGGCGGGGCCCAGAAGACCGCCGCTCCGAGGTGCGTGACGGGGGGTGCGTCGGCTGGTGCGGGGCGCGGGGCGCGGGGATCGGACCTGCCCGGCTGCAGCCAACTCGCCGGCCGCTCACCCGGGGCTCCCGGTCCTTTGTACGCGCGGGCTCGCGTCTCCGCCGGCGAGGACCGCGGTCGGGGAGCGACCCGGCAGCGCAGGCACATTCATTTCAGCCTGGTCACAGAACCCAAGGAATCAATTTCGGCTCATCTCCCCGAGAGAGAGCGAGAGCCCAGGACAACTTGGCGTCACCCCTCGGGGAGACGTTTGTCGTCGTCAACGGGCTTCGGGTACATTGATTCAGTCCCGGCCAATGGCAGCACGGGCGAACGGACAGCAAGTGCGTGCTCACGAATTGGGGCTCGGGGATACCTGATTTTGGTCAAAACAGGTCTTAGGCGCTTTGGGTTCTGGTTAGAGTTGACTTGGTGTGGACAAGAATGGCTTTAAGAAAGCGTAAACAGCGAGAGAAAAAGGCGAAATGAAAGACACCCCCAGACCCAAGTCCTTCACAGAAAACGGGGCATCTTGGTTATTCTCAGTGGTTTTCCTCGTAACTTCAGAATAGTCCCAGAAATGTGCCTTTTGTCTGCGGTTTCACTTCTAAAGTTTAACACTAGATGGCTTTCTTATGACAGGCATTTTAGTCCACTGCCCGCTTGAGTTTCCTGTGTCTGCAGTCGAGGCTGGGATTTATTTATTTATTTAACGTCTTACAAATTGGAATGAAAGGAAGAAAGTATCCCGAACTGCTGCTTTGTTTGAAATATAGTACTCCCCTACAAGGCTTAACCGGGTTGTTGTTTATTATTATTATTTTGCAAATACGGGAAAGTGGGCTTTTATCTCTACCACCTAAAGGTGAGTATGGACAAGCTGCTTTACGCTCTCACTCCATTTTGCATCGCGTTTTGACTTATTTGGAGACTGTGGAGTTCTTGGGTGGGTTCGGAGATTTCTACCCGTGCTGTTTACTTAGTTTGGAGGTTTCGGGAACAGACAGAGATGGGATCTGTTGTGGGAAAGAACAGTCCATCTTCAGTTTTGGGCGCATGCAGGACTGACTGTTCATGCCTAAGGGCTGACCAGCAGCATTTCAGGAAGACGCACAGGATACTGAGCGTTTGCCTGAGTCATACTGAGGATTGTGTCATGGACCTCTGCGTTTCCTTCTCCTCTGAAGAGATCTGGTTCTTCTTTCCCCAGCACGGTGTTTTAATGGCTAGCACAGTTGCTTCTAGTTGGAATCCTGTGGCCACAGCAGATTCTCACATTCTGGGTTAAGGACTTGTGGTGGTGGTGGTGGGAGGGGGCTTGGGGAATTAAACCTAGAGGCTTGGGTGTGCTAGACTAGCACCCTACCACTGAGCTACGTCCCTAGTCCCCTGTATTGTTATTTCAAGTCACTCATTTATTGTTATTATTTTGAAAGAGTCTCACTAAGCTGCCTATGCTGACCTCATACAGTAACTCAAACAGGCTTTGGACTTGTGATCCTCCTGCCTCATGAGTGAGTGGCTTGGATGACAGGTGTGCCCTGCTACACCCCAATTCTTGTTCAGTACTTTTGCTCTACAAGATGCCTGACAGCTAGCCCAAGACTTGCCCTGGTAAGCAGGCTTATTAGCTGAAGAAATTGGAATTTGGCTTTATAGTTATCATTTTTTTTGTGCGTCTTGCTTGGCTTAAAATATGACATGTTAAATTTGTATGTTCTAAATTAGAGTGTAGTCATAAATAGCTGAAGGGGGAAAACCCTGACTGGGTAGAATCTGGGAAGAGGGGAACATAGTGAAACAGAACAACTTCCCTCAGTACCCATGTGTTACCTATAGATGGAGCGAGGTGAACTGCGTAAGAAACCCTCTAGACACTTGATCCAGAGAATAGAGAGAGAGCAACGCAGGATCCACTTAGGGTACGGGGTGCAGCTTCCACTCGGGAGTACCAGCCTGGCCTGGGAGTTGCACTGTCTGGCCTGGGTATATAGTTTTTAGAAGAGGATTTTGATATTAGACTTTTGTCAAGAGCATTTGTTTTTGTGCCCAGTAACTTTTAGCTTCATAAGTGGGATTCTCATCTTGGTTACGGCTATGTACACATTTGGAAGGTGCACCATGCTCACACACTGGTGTGACTTCCCGTGGGCCCTTTGGTACGTGAGCTTAGTCACCTTTCTGTAGCTTAGGGACTCCTATTCACCTGAGACAAAAGGGATAGTTGATTGGACACTTGAAAATCTATTTCTGAAATTGAGGAAGTGTTAATACAAATGGCTACTATCTGGTAATTGAAACTGGCTTGAAGATGCTGTGCCCAGGCCTCATAAGTAACCTCGGAATTGTGCGTACATTCCCATGGACCTGCCCCTCAACCTTTGCCCAGCCATAGTTGTTAAACCCAGATTTAGGAAACCATGCATTGACTCTGAGCTTCTGATCTCTTAAGTGGTGGTAGTTTTCGGTTTGTATCTTTACAAATACACAGTGAATTTTAAGAAAACTTGGAGTATGCTTGTTTTCTTGAATGAAATATGAAGTCAAGTCTTAAAGAATACAGAAGAACTGAGTTCTAGATTTTCTTCCTGTATCTATGTGGGGATTTCCTTTTTGGGTGAGAAAGAAGAAGGGTGGGAATCTTGAGAGGGGCATTCTCTGTAGGTCACAGGTGAGTTTGGATAAAGTATAGCACGGTTCCTTTTGACTCCAAAACTATAGGTTTCTTTCTCTTTTTTCATTTCATTTATTATTATTATTATTATTGTTATTATTATGTGTGTGTGTCTGTGTGCCTGTGTGTGTGTGTCTGTGTGCCTGTGTGTGTGCATGGCATGGTGTGTGTGTAGATCAGAGGGCAACCTCTAGAAGTTGATGCTCTTCTCTTGTCACATGAGCTTTCCTGGATTGAGCACAGGCTTGGCAGCAAGTGGTGTCACCCACTGAGCCATCTTGCCAACCCCTTTAGTTTCTTTATTGTTTAAAATACATGTATTACAGCAATAAAAATGTCTGACCAGAATGGTTTATATTTCCCATGATTATGAGTTCTGTTAGATTCCGTGTATTGTAAGTTTGTGTACAGTGAATGAATGTCCTTATATGGATTTATAGTTCCTGGGTTTACCTCTGAAATCAATGACTCAGGAATTGCTTTTCTCTGCCAATTGCATTTAGCTATGGTAACCATGTGGTTAGAATTCAAGTATCTCCCAGCTTCAGGGGGAAATTGGTTTAATTGTCTCTGAACCTGAGTTCAGAGCGACAGTGGTCGAGGGTTCAGATCTGATGCTGCAGGGCTCTCCTCCATGCCAGAGCACCTCTGTAGTGTAAGCTGCCCCTTGAGATGTGTTTCCTATGCAGCACTGTGTAGAAACTGAGTAATGAAAGGAAGACAGACCGTGAGCCTAGTGACTGTCACACCAGCATCTCTGAGCCAGGAAGACTCAAGGCTTATACTTCATGCTTCAGCATGGTGTCCATCCATCTGTACAATTTAAAAAACAAAACCAAGCCACATGTGGTGGTGTGCTCCGATGATCCCAGCACTAGGGTGCAGAGGCAGGGAGAGGAGCTTAAGACCATCCTCAGTATGTAGTGAGTTGGGGCAGCCTGGGCACATAGGACCCTGTCTCACAAAATCAACACAAAAGCAGATTTTAAGTATGTTAGAGTTATATGCATCTAACATTACTATCCTAAGCACAATACTATTATGTATGTGTGTGTGTGTATGTATGTATGTATATTGGTAAGTATGCATAAACTATTATCGGTGCATTTAATCAAAATAACATAAAGCTGGATTTGGTAGCCCTTACCTGTGATCGCAGCACTAGGGAAGCTGAGGTGAGAGGATTGCTGGGAGTTTGAGGGCACCCTGGACTACTGAGTTGAGACCTTGTCTCAAAACAACAAAAGAGGAGAAGAAAATTACACCAAAAAAGATGTGTATTGGAGTAGGCCCCCTCATGATGTGTGTGCATGTGTGAGAAAGAGAGATAGACAGAGAGAGAAAGAGAGAGAGAGAGAGAGAGAGAGAGAGAGAGGGAGAGAGAGAGAGAAACTAACTAGAGAGAACATTTAGTAAAGTTACCTCACACTGGCTCGCCTGCCTACCCACATCACTGAACCTGTGGCCTTAGCACAGCCAGGCTTCCCCTACAGGCCCATAGGACTTCTGAAGATCTTACAGTAGTTACCCAGCAGGGCCTATGGGGGTGGGACACCACTCCTTTTTAAAAATAATTTATTCTTTTATTTTTATATACAGTTGGTGTTTGGCATATATGTATGTCTGTGGAAGGGCATTGGAGCCTCTGGAACTGGAGTTACAGACAGCTATGAGCTGTCATGTGGGTGCTGGGAATTGAACCCGGGTCCTCTGGAAGAGCAGCCAGTGCTTTTAACCACTGAGCCATCTCTCAACCCTGTGACACCACTTTTCGATGGTTTCAAGCACTCAAAAGTTTTTAATTTTTATTTTTAATGCTTGGGGGTTGAACCCTGGTCTTACACATGCTAGACAAATGTTCTACCATTGAGTCATGAACCTGCCCTTCTTTTTATGTTTTTATTTTGAGACAGACAAAGTTGCCCAGGCTGACCTTGAACTCAGTCAGTAGCCTAGGTTAGTCTTGAACTAACTTTGGAATCCTTCTGTCTCAGCTTTCTGAATAGCTGGGAAGACAGAACTGCACCACCAGGCCTGATATTAGGAAGTTTCTTGAACTATAGAATAGCTTTATGCTACCTGTTCATTGTAATTTTACCATCTCCAGGGCCTTCAGAACAAATACTGTGAGCAGTGGTTCTTAACTGTCCTGATGCTGCGACCTTTAACACAGGTCCTCATGTTGTGGTAACCCCAACTATAAAACTATTTCGTTGCTGCTTCATAAATGTAATTTTGCAACTGTTATGAATTGTAATGTAAATATGTGGAGAACCACTGTTCTAGAGAGACATGTCATCCTTCAGCAGACTTGTCAAAGTGGGGACCAGTAACCAGATCTCCTTCTCCTGACATTGAGCATAAGGAGTAGGACCAGGTGCTCTGGGGCTGCCTGCCCTGCTTGCTCTCTGTGTTTGTTCATGGCTGGTCCTGCCGCTTCTCTAAGTGGCGGTAGTTTTAGATTTGTGCCTTTACACGGTGAGTGTCCTGTTGCCCAGGGCCGTTACACACGTGCTTCTGTCATGGTGTGTGACTATAACTGTGCTGTGCTCTGCTTCCTTGTAATTAGTTCTTCTCAATTTTGGAATTTGATTCTGTTACCACCTTTGCCATTCCTCTCAAAGGAGTGCTGCCTGGGGCCAGGGTGGCTTAAAGACACTTGTCACCAAGTCTGACTCCTGAGTTTAACCCTGGA
Organism: Lophiomys imhausi; assembly: GCA_907164525.1. Classification (NCBI taxonomy): domain Eukaryota; kingdom Metazoa; phylum Chordata; class Mammalia; order Rodentia; family Muridae; genus Lophiomys; species Lophiomys imhausi. The sequence goes on along the minus strand of CAJQZJ010032510.1, from coordinate 1,438,626 downwards.
ACCCACGTGGTAGAAGGAAAGAACCAACTCCTGCACACATGGTAGAAGGAAAGAACCAACTCCTGAAAGTTGTTCTCTGACCTTCACACATGCAACATAGCATGCACGCCTCCCCTCCACTAAATAAACATGTTAAGAAAAAACATGCCACGTGCACCTAGATCACCCACCACACCTCTACCTGCACCACTGGTGGAATTGCTAAATTGCCTAGGCACCCAGTGTGTGACCCCTAGCCATAGGGGGCTCCCTTTTGGGAATTGAGGAGTCACGTGCTCACAGCCAAGCACTAGTTCGGGTGGGAGCACTTGGTTTTCTGTAACTTGCCGGTTCTCCTCGCCCTTCCCACAGGTTATTGTGAAAGATGGCACCTAACTTGCTTTGCGGGTTCTGCTGACCAAGTTATTCTAAGTCAGAAGTGAGTGTATGTTTTAGTGTGTCCCTAGTTAGACCTGCTTTGCATGTGGTTAGTGATTAGGAAATGTATGCTTAATGACTGACTGGTGCTGACATGCTGGGGGCCTGTGGCTTTCTAAGGACTCAACAGAAGGTGCAGAGAACATGCGGGATGGTGCTGGGAGTCGTTCTTGCTCTCAGATTTGTGTGGTCTTGTTTCCGTTGCTTTAGACAGTGAGGGCCAGAGCCAGTGTTTCCCTGATGTCTTCATTATTTAGTGTACGTATTAGTATTAGTTACATTTATTGTGGCTATGACAACGCAGCCTGAGGAAGGGAGAGTTTATTTGGGTTCACAGTGTGCAGCGCAATCCATCATGGTGGAAAGGCACAGCGGAAGGTGTGTGAGGCTGCTGGTCTCATTGCTTCTGTAGTCCAGAAGCAAAGAGATAAATGCTGGTGGTCAGCTTGCTTTCTCCTTTTTATGCTGTGTGGGACCCCAGCTGTGGGTCCTGCTCACATTTAGGGTGAATCTGAAGACCCACTTCAATTAACACAAATCTAGAAACTCACAGACATGCTCAGAGGCTTTTCTCTTGGTTACAAGAGTCTAGATCCCATCGACAATATCAACCATTACAGTTCACATCTCTTCCTTGTGCATGGTTGTCCTTCAGTCATAGAGGCATCTTGAACTCTTCATGTTTCCCATTTTGCATGTTTGCCACCTCCTCTGAGGAATGTCTCTTTTTATTTGTGGTGAAGTCAGAAGTCCAAAGTAGGTGAATTAGTTAGTTTTCCATTGCCAAGGCCAAATACCTGACCTAAAGCAAGAATAGCTCATTGTGTTCATGGTTTCAGAGGTATCAGCTGTCATGGTAGGGAAGGCGTGGTCCAGCAGCTCACATCATGGCAGGCAGGAAGCAGGGTGGAGGAGGCCCAGTGTTGAGCAGACTCTGCTGTTTGCCTGTTGTTCCATCCTGGCCTTAGTCCATGGGCTGCTCTTGTCCACATTGATGGTAGGTCTTCCCTACCCAGCTAAGGCACTGGAATTGGTCTCCCAGACACACCCAGAAGTGTACATGCCTTGGCGGGTGGGTGATTCTAAGTACAGTCAGGTGGACATCATGTATTCAGTTATCCGTTTCCTGTTGGGTGCTTTTGTGACAGGCTCTCCTTATGTTCTGTTATGTTCCCTAGTCCTGTGGACAATGGCTGTTTTTTTAGAAGGGTCTGCAGGCTCTTCCCACTGTGCAGTCCACTCTCAACAGAACAGCCCTGATTTCACACTTCCTGCCTCTGTGCTGGGATCACAGGTGTCCACCATCACAGCCACTATGCTTAATTTAAAAGACCAGAGGAACAAACCAGTGTTTGAAAGTGTTGCCATGGCACATGGGCATGCAGACATTATCCACATGGGCTTTTGTGGATGTGCAGACATTATGCACATCCAGTGATCTGTTGTTCAGGTTTCCACAGACTTCTGAGAGGTGTGCAATGCCTGGTGCCATGGTGTCTCTGTGCTCTGGGGCCAGTGTTAAGTTTAAGAATTACAGCTTTGCTCATTCACCAGGGGAATTCTACTGTTTCGAGTGCTTAATGCCTCAATCCAGTGAACAATGGCTGTTCTGTAGATGGGTCTATAGGCTTTTTCTACCGTAGTCCACTTTCTGATCATCTGTGTGTGCATACACATGCATGTAAACATGTGTCCATGTGTGTACATATGTGCTGCTGTGGCTCTTGCCTTTAATCCTGGCACTGAAGAGGGGCAGAAGATTTCTGTGAGTTCAAGGCCCAGCCTAGTCTACATGGCAAGTTTCAGGCCAACCAGGGATACATAGTGAGACCCTGTCTTAAAAACTAAAATAAAACATATACATATTTATGTTATTTATGTGTACACATGTGCTTTATCATGCCAAGATGTCCTGAAAATCATAAAATATATGCAAAAGTATGAATTTTAAGAAAGGTGTTTTTAAAAGTAAGTAGAAATATTTTCTTTTACACTTCAGCTCCCCATCCTCTCCTGTGGAATGCTTTACTGTGTGGAAACAATTTCCAGGGGTCCAGGCTAATCTGTTCTTTTTGGGCTCTATTTATTTTATCTGTTTTTCCTGGGGGCCTTTCTCCTGGGTCCTCAGAACTACTTGTGAGAGCCTTGGTTGGGTGAGAACGGAGGTGCTGGCCTCTCTGGTGTCTCTGGCGCGGCATAGTTGCAGAGAAAGCCTCACACCTTTACACCCATCTCCTGCACAGATTCAGAAGGGATATGACGTATCACCTGACCATGCCCATGTGCATGAGAAAACCAGAGGCATGTGAAGAGTGCAGCCTCACAGTGGCACTCTGTCTCCGTGGGATGGGATGGGTCCACTTGTGTTTCCCCATTGGTACGTACGGGTCAAGTGTGAAATGTCCCCACAGGCTCATATTTGAACACTTGGTCTCCAGATGCTTGTGCTGTTTCTAGAACCTTTAGGAAATGAGGCCTGACTGGAAGAAGTGGGTTACTGGGGCCTGGCCTTGTGGCTTATAACCATGGTAATAAGCGATTCTGAACCATTTGAATCCATGGTCCCACAGTACCCAAACTCGAAACATGCCCCTAAGCACAGAGAAGGCAGGCATTGCACGGACAACATGAGACATACCTCTCGGAAATATGTGGAAACCTGAACAATGGATCATTGGATATGCATGATGTTTTACATGCCCAAGAGCCTTCATTTTCCATGATAACAGTTTCAATTTTTGGCCATCGTACCAGCCTGAGCTCTTGTTTCCTGCTCCCACAGAGTTGTGAGCATGCTTCGGCATGCTTCCACTGACATGACGGACTCTGTACTCTCAAACTGTGAGCCAAAATGAGCCCACCTGCCCCCAAATTGCTTCTTATCAGGTATTTGTGTATAGGGATAAGTACAGGATGCAGCACACCAGCCCTTAGGCTGCTGGAGGGCTGTGAATAGAGAAAGATGGCTTTCAGCTAACTACTGTACTCCTGCACCACCCCCTTTGGCAGGGTACATCTCTGTTATTTTCTGTGCACTTGCCTATTGTATCTCCTCCCTTGAGCATCTTTACCCTGCAGGCAGAGATCTCCCTGTTGTGTTCCTGTGCTTCAAAAGCTTTTGCTGCAACAGCAACTCCTGGCCATCGCCTTTAAATGACTGCAGTTGTGATTTCAGACATAAAGGAACTTTCTATGTCTTGATTTTTGTTGAAATAAGTTGTAGATTCTACTGTGACTCATCCTAAGTGGCCTTCCACACTTCCTTCTGCATCTTTCCCATGTTCACAGGAAGTGGCTGCCACTGAGCTCTAGAGATGTCACTGCAGGAGGTGGGAGTTCCTGTAGAAGGATTGACAACACACCACAGGTCCAGGGAGACTGCTGGCACTGTGCCCACAGTACTGAGGTTTTGGGGAGGCAGCACACTTGCCACAACTCCCTGTGGGCGGGTGGACGGCCTCTCCTGATGTCTGTTTGTTCTTCCAGAATGGGCCTAGCACTGTTGGAGGCTGAGGGGGAGGCTAAGTTCTCTTGGAAGCCTTGGCTTGGGCTCCTTGATACAGATCACTGGAGGGAAATGAGTCCAGTAGAGTTGCTCACACTCTTTTGTCCTTTCCCTCTCAATCTTTAAAATTCCTGCCAGAAATGGGGATGTTTGAAAATTTGGTCTGCACATTATAGGACATGAACCCTTGCTTATGTGTTTTTAATTCAGGAGTAGCAAAGTCCATTGGAATGTTATTAATGACTTAAATATGACAGGCACTACATAACTTCAGTTTTTGCTTTTATTTGAGACAGCTCTCATGTAGCCCAGGTTGGTCTTGAACTCATCCTGCAGCTTCACCTCCCCTCCTGACCCTCCTGCCTCCACCTCCTGAAAGTTGGCCTTGCAGACATGCTCCAGCACACCTGACTTGGGCAGTGCTGCTCACGGAGCCCAGGGCTGCCTGTATGTGAGGCAAGTATTCCACCATTAAGCTACATTCCCCAGCCTTGCAACTGCAGTTATAACTCTACCTAGCAGGAGTCTTATCTTTCACATCCCAGCAAGAGTGGTGGTTGCTGTTTTGTGTGGAATTTGGGAATCATGGTCCTGTCTCCATGCTGTAGGCAGAGCTGGTGAGGGACCCGCCATCGTAAGTAAATAGTATGGGCATCTACTTGGTTACCAGGTTTTATTTAAGAGCCATTCTAAGGCATTCTATGAATCACGGGTCTGTTTTCTCAACAGAATTTTAAAGTTCTATCGGGTAGGAATGTAGGGCTCTGCTGTGTCTGACAGAGAGTGAAAAGCTGGAGGAGAACCAAGGTAGGCTTCAGACAGTTGTATGAAGCCTCTCTTTATTCCTCCTCATGCCTACCTTACTGGGGAGCTTTTCAAATACATACCTCTAAAAAACTCTGTGTGTATGTGTACACACATGTGCATCTGTGCATGCATGTGTGTGCATATGTGCATATGCCTTTGGAGGCCAGAGGACAGCCTCCAGTGGTGTCCCACATGCACTATCTAGCTTGTTTTTTTGGGGGCAGGTCTCTCATTGGCTGGCTGGCCAGTGATCTCCCAGATCCCCCCCCCCCCCCCCCGCCCCACGCAAAATAAACCTTCCCCACTGGGGCCCGCCCTCCCCCCCCCCCCCCCCCGTGGATCACAAGCATGCACCACTGTGGATCACAAGCATGTACCACTGTGGATCACGATTCCCCTCCCCCCCCACCCCGTGGATCACGAGCATGCACCACTGTGGAAGTTTTATTTTGCGTGTGTCAGGGGTAGGGTCTGTCCAACTCAGGTCCTTCCTCATGCTTGCATGGCAAGCTCTTTATCGACTTAGCCATAGCTTCTGCGTGGGGATTCAGAGAGGCCTGTGGGATTTGTCTCCTGCGGCAGACCTACAGTGTCTGCAGTGGTTTAATGAGAAGTGTGCTTTTCCTGGATCTTACGAGTTTTTAATGTTTCAAACCTGGGTCTCTTGGGTCTTGTTCTGGGCACCTTATCTGCCTTGTGGCAAGACAGCTCTCAGTACTATCTTGAGGGATGAATTGAAGGGAAGGAAGGAGGAAGGGAAGGGTAAAGAAAGGTGGAGGCATGGGAGAGAGGTGGAGACAGCTAGTTTACTGTCCCAGAGTGGGGTACCAAGGCAGAGGGTTGAGCTGCATTTCTCAGCCAGTGGATGCTGGGATGCCTGTGAGACAGCATGCTGCCCAGCCTGGGAGTTTCTGGTCCTTCAGAGGCCATTTCTTCAGCTCTGAAAATCTCTGCCAAGATTAAAAGAAATATAAGAGGAAAACAGTTTTTGTTTCTCATTTCTACTTTGCTACATTTGCATAATCTTTGTTGAAGCCAGCTGAATGTAAAGCCCTAAATAAATTCCAGGCATTTAAATATTTAAAAGGAATCATCCGCAGTTCTCTACTCACCCGAAGAATAAACGCTTTCAACAAAGAAAATAACACCCTCCCAGATGCAGTCCGGATAGACTGTGTCCACCTTGTCACTGAATCAGAAAACCTTAACATCGAAGCTTGTATTTGACAGGCTCTGAGACTGGCTGTGTGCTGGAGAAAGCAGTGGGTGTGTTTCGGGCTGGCAGCTGGCCAGCCCGAAGCTCTGACGCAATCACTTGGTCCCCGTAAGTAACTGCTTTGCAACTAATTTTAGGGCAGTTAAATCCGGTCGATGTCTGGTGGCTGCCGTGCGTCTGGTTCATTGGCACTTTCTAAATCCATCCTTGTAGCTTGGCACTGCAGCTCCTGGTTCTTTCTAGAATAAGCCTGGGGCAGAGGGGATGTTGAGTCAGTGAGGGAGGGGTGAGGCTGCTGGGTGGGGAGAGTCTGGGCTCATGTCTCACCTTGCACTGTGTCATGGAAGCTAAGCTTAGGCCACTGTGTGTGTGTGTCTGTGTGTGGGTGGGTGTGTGTGTCTGTGTGTGAGTGTGTGTGTGTGTGTGTGTGTGTGTGTGTGTGTGTGTGTGTGTGTGTCTGTGTGTCTGTCCTAGGCTCTGCACTGCACTGGCTGAGGAGGGGGCGGGGCACAACGAGGCTCCACCTTCTTGCAGCAGCAGTCCTTAGGCCCCTTGTTTCCCTTGCAAGTCTCTGGTCACTGCCAGCCTCACCATACTGAAACTGAATCTAACCATCCTTTCTCAGAAATGTAAAGCTAGAAAAAATAACTAAAAAAATTATGAAGTAGCTGCAGCTATTTGGAACATCTTAAGAAGAAATCTAGAGTTTCATGTAGTATGTGCTTGCATGTGAGCCTGTGAAGGTCAAAGGTCAGCATCCGGTGTCACCATCAGTGTCTCTCCACATTATTTTCAGCTGTGCTGGCTGGCCAGAGCCTCAGAGGTCCTTCTGTCTCCATCCTCCAGTGCTGGGGTTACAGACATGCCCACTGTGCCTAGCTTTTATGAGGGTTCTAGGGATTAAATTCAGGGCTCCCTAGCTCTTCCAGCCAGTTTTTAATAATGATATGGGGCTCTAGGCTACAGGTCCTCCTAAAAGTCTGGCCTTTTGTTATTGGTAGAGCAGTTGACTACTTGATTGCCAGGTTAGCTGGGAACCTCTAGAGCTCCAGACCTTGGAAGGGTGAGTCCTTGAGTCTGGCTAGCCTCATCCTAAACCCCTCATCAGAGTCAGTTCATGCAATTTTAGACCTCAGAGAAACCCATGAGCGCTTTTTCAGTGGAACTTCTGTATCTGGTTGAGACTAGAGTGTGATGGTTTGAATCTGAAGGTGTTTCCTGGTGGTTCAGGTGTTGGAGGCTTGATCCTGGGCTGATGGGCTTTGGATCATGAGGGCATTAACTCCATCATCAGTAATTAATTAATTGGTTACTAAATGAACTTTTAGGATGTTGGGCCTGGTTGGAAGAAAGTTGATCTTCAGTTCAGGATTATACCTTGTCTCTGACCCCTTTCTGCTCACCATGAGGTGAGCAACCCCCCCCCCCCACCGCCTCCATCACAAGTTCCCGGCTGCCATGACATTCTACTTTGGCACAGCCCCAGAGCAACAGAGCCAACCCAGAGAGGGCCCAGGACCCCGAGCCCCTAAGCCAAAATTAGCATACCCTTCTTGGAACTGGGTCCTCACAAGCCTCTGTCACTGAGAGATGGTGTGAGCTCTGAGTTTTGTTCTGATAGCCCTGAGACAGGCGGCTTAAGGAGAGCTTCTGTGTTCTGGGTACTGAGAGAGCAGTGCAACACAGTGGGTCTGGAGCTGAGCTTTGGAGAATGGTTAGGATTTGAGGGCTTTCCAGATGTGGCGCCATTTAGCTTACATGGGCCTTGGACTCATGACAGCCTTCCTGGTTCAGCCTCATGGGTGCTAAAATTACAAGCGTGAACTACCATGCTAACTTCAGCTCTGTTTTTAATTGTATTTCAACGTAAGAAGTAAATAAGGAATCCTTGCTCTTCATGACTGAGCACTTCCACACAGATTCAGAACTTACCTGTTATCTGAGGTGAAATTTCTAAATGAAATGCAGATGTCTTAAGTGTGTTCTTCATCCCATGAGTTTTGACATGTGTCATCCTTTGTACCCTGCCTTTCAGTCAGGGTGTGAAGTGTATCGACTACCCAGAAACTTCTCTCCTGTCCCTTCCTGGACAGCTTGCCCCACCCCCACCGGAACGTCTAGTTTTCTGCTGTGAAGTGTTTCATGTTCTTGAGAAGATACAAATGGCAACTCAGTTGCAAGGTTCTTGCTCTCAGCTGTGTGTGGATATATATTTACTTGAGATCTGCATTTGCGTATTTACCCTCTACTTTGCTCTACATGGGGTCAGGGTGGTCCTCAGTGGCCTGTGACTTCAGGAGCAGTTTCCTACCACCTGGTCTCTTAGTCACGTTTCTACTTCCCTTCCCTGCTGAGGCATGGCTTCCTGCCTGCATACCTGGCTTTTTACTGCTGTGCACTGGGAGGCTCAGGTGTGTCTGGCCACTGTGTTCTGGTATCTGAGCAGGACTGCCAGGGGCTCCCGACACTGGCTGAACTGCTTTGCTTGAAGATGGGTCAGCAGAGCTCAGCTGTTCAGCTTGTGTGTGCCATTTGGAAAACTTGAGGCAAAAGAAGACACGGGCGTGTCCTTGTGAAGCTGAGGACTCATTTTTAGCTCAGACACAACCGTTGCTTCGCACTCCCTGAATTCAGGTTGATGATGTCATCTATGGAGGAAACAAACCACCTAAACCGGGAAGACCAGATTTTCAAAGCTGCTGTACTGAGGTGATACTGACTAATGCAATAAAAATCCCCAAGGAATTAGTTAAAAGTAGCTTTCAAGACCTAATAAACTGCCCCTTTGTCACACCCTGAGTCACTGAAGCTTTGGTTGACTAGACCTCTCCAGCCATGAACAGTCTTAGTTTCTACCCAGTGTGTGGGGTTCCTGGTGGTTTCACATGTTTGTTGTCAGTGTGTGTGTGATTCTTGCATAGGGCCAGGTTGGCTACAGTAGATATTCTCCCTGCTCAAGAAAACACATTGGAGTGTAGTGCCTGACAACCAAGAAGCCTTTCTTTGTTATGTGCAGCTTGAGCTCCGTGCAGATGCCACTCTGGACCCAGGCTCCTTCCATCTTCTTCCTCTATCATAAGACTTTGTTCCCGTCTCAACAAATGACCTCAGGCTTGCTGAGAAGGAAAGAAGCATTTGGGAGGTGGGTCGGCTAAGGGTCACCCTCACTTTGCCCTCATTCTTCTTGATGACCTTACCTGACCCCAGGGGAAGCTGGGAACTGTCATTACTGACATCAGCTAAGGGTCCCTCTACCTTTGCCCTCTTTCTTCTGATGACCTTACCTGACCCCAGGGGAAGCTGGGAACTGTCATTACTGACATCAGCTAAAGGTCCCTCTACCTTTGCCCTCTTTCTTCTGATGACCTTACCTGACGCCAGGGGAAGCAGGGAACTGTTGTTACTGTCATCACTGGCCTTATGTTTAGTTCTGTGGAGTTGACACCAGGCTTCATGACACCTTGTCTGATGCTCATGAGTAAGACTTCCCTGAAACCTGCCTCCATAACAGATGACCCTTGAGGAGGTCATGTGTTGTGGGGAAAGCAAAGCAAGTGCAGTTGCTCACTTTGGGCCCCTGGTTACTGTGCTTTTATCCCACTCTGTAGAATGTGTGTATCTACGGCTGTCATGTCCAACACCACATACTTTCTCACCAGAGCCTCAGTTTCTGTAACCATGAATGGGGGCAGCTGTTCACCATGCAGCGTTACTGGGAGGAGTCTGTCAGATAGTCAGGAGCATGCCTGCCTTTGTCTCAACCCTTGGCAGTAGAAGGCAGATTGGTGTTGAGATTCTTTCACTGTGGGAAGAGTAGACTTTCTAATAATATGCTTCTTAGTCAGTTTCTAAGGCCTTTGCTATTAGAGGCATTGCTCCCTAGTGCTGCAGAGTGTGTGTAGGGGGTAAAATGAATATAAATGAGGGTAGACTCTAAAAAAGTGGTGTTGTTGGGGACATGGCTTAGAGGGTGTAATGAAAGACCTGGGTTCCTGTTTAAAATACAGACTCACAATAGAAGGCTTAAGGGATTCTCCATGAATGGCTTAGCAACAATCATTTACTCAGAGGCTCTGGGGCTTTCGGGCCATTCAGAAGTGTTCCATGGGTGTTTGGGGTTCTGTCATCTCCACAGGAGAGGACTTCAGTGGGCCCATTGCCTGCTAGCACCTTATAGTACCCTGTCCAGGTGTCAGTTCAGACTCATAGTGGCTGCTTTGGAGTTTGGGGGACAGTCTGTGGTTGCTCAAGGGCTGGGGTCAGTGTGCAGGGGCTGGTGACAATGTGACCAGCATTTCCAGGCCTGGGTTAATTTTCCTGTGTGTCCCAAGGACGTACAGAGCTGTTCATGAGGACAGTATACTTTTTCTTTAAAACTTGAGATGGTCTGCTTTAACTCCTGAACTCAGCATGTTACCTTCACCTTCCAATCTTCCTGCCTCCTGCCCCCTGCACACGAGGGTTCCAGGTGTGTACTGCCTACATCTGGTTAGACAGTGCTGGGGGTCAGACCCAGGGCCTGAAAACACTCTACCAACTGAGCTACATCTTCAGTCTGACAGTAGCACTCTTGTACTGTCTGCCAAGACTGTATCCAGCCTCAGGCAACAGTTATCCTTTTCTCTGAAGATAGAAACATTTATGTTCTTGAATGAGGCTTGGTGGGTTGTGGGGGCAGTTTAGTTGATTAGAAAGGGGCAGGCCCCTGGTGGAAATGACACTTAAGTTTCCAAAGAATGGAAGGGACCCTGACCTTTTGGTCTGCAAGTTGACTTTATCCTTTTTCTCCTTTTGAGATAAGCCTTGGCCATCCGGGAATTTAGTATGTTGACTACACTTGTCTACTAGAGGCCTTCACAGAGGAGATCGAGGTGCAGCACACACCCAGGCCCAGCTTTCTCATTGCCTTTCTCTGCAGCTGTCTGCTCCGGTGTGTTACAGACGTTATGCTGCTGGGAGGAGTTGTACACCCTCCCAAGGATTAGAACAGAGCTGCTTGGGCTCCTAAGGCAAGGAGTGAGCAGAGAGGTTCCTTGAGCCTTTCTTTCACCTGACCTGAGTCAGTGGCTGTGGCTGAGCAGCTGCAGATAGCGTGTGATCTGTTCCTGCTGCCATAGTGTAGAGGTTTGTACTTTTGTGTCCATGTGTCCAGGTTCATGCCCTTGTATGTGTGTGTTCTTGTGTGTGAAGACCAGTCTTGGGAGTGGCTCCTCAGGTATTGTCCGTCCTCTCATTGTCCTGGAGCTCTGACTAGGCTAGACTGACTGACTAGTTAGTCCCAGGGATCTGCCTGTCTGCTTCCCCAGGCTCTCAGACTACAAGCACAAACTACCATGCTAGACTTTTTAACTTAGGTTCTGGGGATCTGAACTCAGGTCCTTGTGTTTGGGAGGTAGGCAGTCACCTTGTCATCTGAGGCATCTCCCAACTCCAGTTTGGTGTTTTGTTTTGTTTTGGTTTTGGTTTTCCCTTGTCTTTTTGTTTGTAGGAAACAAAAGAACAGCCTGGAACCTAATGGTGGATATGGAACCTGAGGATGCAGCCACTGTCTTAACTAAAATGCACCACTCAAGTGTAAGCAAGAAAACTGACCCGGACCAAAAGGGTGTGTTTCGTTTGTCCACTGGTACACTGACATCCACATTGGCCTGTGTGTGTCCTTGTTACTTGCCATTTCATTAGCTAGACCCTCTTTTTCTGATGATGACATAAGGGGAGCATCCAGCAGAGCCTTCTGGGGACACTGAGGTAGTAGTGTGGCTTGTTGGCCAGTGGTGTAATGACCAAGATTTGGCAGCAGGGGGAAGGTTTCTGAGTGCCTGTCTTCCTGGAGTCGAGGGGAAGAGGTGGTAGAGAAATTACAGATCCTGGCAACCCTTGGGAAAATGGTTTTAACACAGCCCCTCCCTCTAAGTGTCCTTTCTCTTGTCCTTGGACTCAGAAAAAAGGCCAGCTGGGCCACGCCTCTGACTCTACGGAGATTCCTACACTTCTGTGCTGGATACTTCCCTACCTGAGGCTAAGGTGCCGGGTGTGGCCAGTGAATTTAGAAGGACTTGGTACCTGAAGGAACATAGCTTGGGCTGTATAAATTGGGATGAATTAATGTGACCAAGTTAAAACACATTTTGGCAGTTTGTCTATTTTGTTATCAAATAGTAACTTACTTTGAGACAGGGTCTCATGTAGCCCAGGCTGACCTCAAAACTCATGCTATTGCCCAGGGAGGATGGACCTTGAACTCCTGATCCTCCTGTGCCTCTACCTCCCAAGTGCTAGCATGTGCCACCTCACCCAGTGTGTGCCATTAGGGGCGGAGCTTTGTGGTCGGTTAGCTCTCTTACTGACACAGGATTGTCCTGTGCACCCAGGCTGCAGCTCAGGTCTGTGACAGCATGAGCAGTTCCTTCTGGGCTCCTCTGGAAATGCAAGGAAGGGCTGCTGCCCACAGGCATACTTCCTCCACTCCGTGGCCTATATTCAGTCCCAGCCCCAGGTTCTCATGAGACGCACTTACGGACAGGAGACAGATGCAGCTTCCTCTCTGCCCCAGGTTGCTGTGGGGCCAAGCGCTTGGGGTTGTCTTCGTAGTTGACATTAGATGAACTGTGTGTGCACTTTCCTACCTCTTGTTCAGAAGCCATGAAAGGATCTGGGAAACAGACGAGTGCTTCACTGTTTGCCAAGTCCTCCGAATTTCTGCTGTAAGCCAATCTTTAAAAACTGTGGAATTCAGTGAGAGGCGTCTCCCTCCTTACAGCTCTCACTAAGTCTTTGATCCCTTGTTAGACACTAGGGCTGCGCCTGCCAAGGGTTATTGTACCTCCTCTTCCAGATCAGCCCATGGGCAGCACACAGCACACAGCACAGCGCCCCTCCCTTCCCCCACCCCCAGCAAAGGGTTAATGTACTCTGTTTTCTTCAGCCCTTCATAGGTCAGTACTTCAGGGAATAGAATAAATACTGCTTATTAAAAACAGTCAGATAGGGCTGGTGAGGTGGCTCAGCAGGTAAAGCCCTTGCTGCAGAAGCCTGAGGACCCAAGTTTGAGCCCCAGGACTTCTCTAAAAGTGGGAGGAGAGAACCAGCTCCAGTAAGTCATCCTCTGATGCCACACACATGCCATGGCACACGTCACATACACATTAATAATTAAAAATTAAGTAACAAAACCCCACAGAGATACAAAGTTGCTGGCTTCAACAGATGCCATTTAAATTTATGGAATCACAGTGATCCTAAGGAAAGAAATAATTGATTCTTGTAACTCTGCCGCTTGTAACCAAACAAGTGAGTGTGAAGATCCACCCCCCTCCCCCAGTTAAATGCTAATCACACATTTTGAACAAGTACCATGTAGGTATGTAGAGATCATCCTGGGATAAGCTTGCTTGCTTCTTGCTTGCTGGTTAACTGGAGTTGGATCTGTGCACCGTTGGCAGGAGTTGGTACGCATCTGGTTAGTTCTGCTGTGTTTAATACTTCTCAGAGACTCTGCCCTAAAGGCATGTTGATGAAAATGGAAAAGGAATTGATTAATTGGTATTTCTTAACACAGGGTCTTGCTGTGTAGACCAGGCTAACCTTGAACTTGTGACCCTCCTGCCTCTGCCTCCTACAACTTTCATTCCAAATGAGCATTGTTGTACTGGGTTAGAAAGGAGGTTCTCAGGCACATCAGAAAGTTTACTGAAGTCATTTTAAACAGTTGCCCTCAAAGTAAAATCTAAGATACTGGATCCCAGGGTTTCTCTTTGACTCCTTCTTGGGGGTAAGGTTTCTCCTCTGTTCTGCAGGTCCACAATTAATGTGTCCTGTGGACACTGTGACGTCCAGATTCTTCAAGCTGTTGTATTCACTTGCCAACTGTACAATCTCACCGTCACCCTGTCTTTATAATCTTAGTCAGCTACTTGCCAGTCCAGTTCCGCAAGAGGGAGACAGGTCTTTGGTGGTTTGAGGGGAGTGATTCTCCCACACTACTTCTCAGAGGAGTCGTGTGAATGTGTGGAACCCATGGAGAAGAGATGACTTCCTTTAAGAAAGGGTGTGGCTGGGGCTAGAAGCCACACTGACGTTATGAAGGCTGATCTTTCCCAAGGAGCTAGTGGACTGGGGATGTCTCAGAATATTCATTTAGGGGCTGTGAATTTAAGATGTGATAACGGAGCCTCAGAGTCCGCCTGCCCAGATGAGCCTTGCTGGTCATGTGCCTCTGCTGTGGTGATGATTGCTCTCCTGTAACAGAATGTGTGGAAGTGTGAAGAGAAAACCTTCAGGAATGCAAGCCACTTGCTAAGGTCACTCTTCTGTATAACTAGTTTTTGAAGAAAGGAGGGCCATGTTGGGGAGAAGCCTGTACCAAGAGAATATACTGAAAAGAGTGTGCATACCATGGCTTCCAGAGCATCCATTTGTGCTCTGTTACTGTGGAGTCCTTACTGTGTTTACATATGGTCTGTCCTCTGTACCATTTCCTTGCTGGACTTATGTCCCCATTGAGAAGCTGACTCGATATTTTCTGTACATTCCAAGCAAGTGGCTAGAGGTGGGGTGCAGGTACAGGTGTTTAATGGGAGTTAGACACTGCTTTTACTGGAAGATTGGGCTCCTTACTTGGACATGGCTTAGCTTACTAACTGCTGAAAGCCTGGCACCTCAGCCTTCTCTCTTGTCTCCTACAAGTAGTTACATACCTGACTACATGTAGGCCTGTTGATCCTTTAAGGAGCATGTGCCAAAACCTGGGAAATCTGGGTTATCTCATCCCCTTTCAAGGCGGAGGCACAAAGCTAAGACCAGCTTGTTTCATTGCGAGGCTTTTCCAGCTTCCAGTAACTGGAGACTCTCCAGTTACTGGATAAACCTGCAGTCAGCATGGGTTCTGGGAACAGTGAAATCCCAGGGACAGATAACCCCTGTTACCCCGTAACCCCACGCTGAAGACCTTGAAATAGGCAGCCCATCTCCAGCACTGGGGAGAGGAGTACAGGAGTCCTGAACCCACTTATCCAAACTCCATGAAGCCGGGCTCCACGATGGGCTTTCTGAGCAGTGAGCCAAGTAGACAGAAGCTTAGTAATTGTGTGGGGAGTTTGCGTCCATTAAATAGTCACAGCTGGCTTACATGTAAGACTGCTGAATGGAAGATCGATGATAAGGTGAATGTGTTGGCAGTGAGACAGTAAACTATGGTGCTCCATAAAGAATGCTGAATGGAAGATCAATTATAAGGTGAACGTGTTGGCAGTGAGACAATAAACTATGACGCTCCATACCACCAGGTAATTTAAGTCAGTTTAATATCTTGTTCCATAAGGCTATCTAATGACATGGGGGAATGTTCACAGAATGTTAACACAAAATGTAAAAATGTTCTCGCTACACAGCATATGTGATCTCAGTGTCCCAGGAAAATGAGATATACACATATTGTTAGCACAAGACTGCATTAAACTACATTAAGCATTTACTATGGCTCTTAGTTGCAGATGTGCATAATTATATTTTCTTATGCTTTCTAGATATTTTGAAAGGAACATGCTAATTTTGTGAGAGAAAAAACATGCTATTAATATATTAGAGTGATTGAATTATGTGTCTCCATTAAAAATGATCAGTCTTTCTAGTTTTGATTGATTTTCTTTTCCTATATAATTTATCTCTATATCTTTCTTTTTCTTTTGAGTTAAAAAGTTTTAAAGAAAACTAATAAGCAACTTCACTAGCCACCTACAATGTCTAGTAGATGTTTTTAATATCTACAAAAAGCACTTGTAATCTGATGATCTAAGTTTAATCTCCTGTAAAAAGATTTCCTTTCAGTATTTGTTGATCTTATTTGTTGAGATTTAGGCATTGGGTTTTTTAAACTTGAGTATTTTCTTTCCTTTAAGTTTGCTACTTCAGAATTCCATACATACATATTTATATATTATATATAAAATATTACATAGTTTAAAAGCACCACAGTTAATTTCTGGAGTTAGTGAGGAGCCTCCTGTCTTGCTTTTGTGTGCATCCTTTAACCCTCATAGGTGCCTTCCCTGTGATGTTATCTTCGGGACACTAAGATAATAGGGCGCATATTTCTGAGTTGCTACTAAGCATCGATTTTTAGCATTTACTTGAAAAAAAACATTGCAGCCCTTTCTTATCTCCGAGAGCACAGACGTTTTGACTCAGAAGATTCGGTGTGTCTTTTTAGCTCTGTAATTGCCAGCCCTTTGATACCACGCTCTCTGACATTTACATTAAAAATAAAAATTAGCTAATTTGTAAGTTATAAGGTCTTTAAAAAATAGTTCATTCCTCTTTCATGCCTGTGAATGCTTCTATTAAAATTCTGAAATGGCTTATTAAATTAAATGCAGTGTCAAAGGCTAATTGTCTCTCTGTGAATTAGCCTACGTGATGTAGAAAGGCCTGGCTCAGGCATTACCTTTGAGTAGCAGTTCTGAAGTCCACTTTTCAAATCTATCCATTCAGTGTTTGGAGAGGAAACATCTGTAGATTGTGAGTGTCCTCTAGGGAGCCACTGCAGATGAGACAGGGACTCTAAATTGATCCAAGTGTGGAGAATAAGTGACGGTGGAGTGTTTGGTTCCTAAGCAGGACATTATGTGCCATTCCCACACTTCCCTGAGGCTCAGGAGACACTAGGAGCTGTGAAACATTCTTCTAGATGTGGCATGGTCTGTGGTCGGCCGTGCACTCGGGACATCTCGGTATCTGTGCTCATTGCACAGGAATGGGTCTTCATTTTGTCACGCCGCGGAGGAGTTTATGGACCACACTGCTCGTCTCTAGGCCAGAAAGAAAAAGGCATCAAAGCAGGAGGGGATTTGTTGAGAAGAAGATGGTTTCAGCAGGAGAGAGGGGCATGAGGGACAAAAATGCCCACATTCAGTATATATACAGAGTTAGGGAATTAAAAGGAGTTGGGATGCCTGTGACATTCAGTGTTGTACACTAACTTCTGGTGTCACAGGTCTAAAATATACCGTGTCACTGGAGTGGCAGAGTCTGGCTCAGCAGGCAGCAGCCACCTCTGACCCTAGACATGGACAGTGAGAACCCGAGAAGTTTGTGTCCACATGGTATCAGTGGAGTACCAGAAATGCTGTTTTCCCGTCCTACTATATTTTCTCCTAACTTTAGAAACCGAATCTCACAAGTCAGTGTAGCCTCAGTAGGATGAGTGGAGTGTGAGGTTTGAAGGTTTGAAGTCACTCTCCTGTCATGGTCAGGACACTGTGGTAGCCCCCTAGTTTGAGTCTGAGCAATAGGTTCCCAGACTCACACTTACATGGGACAGCATGCCTGCAGGGAAAGCCTGTGAGCTTCTGGTAACAGTGCTGTGTTTAGCACCCAGCCTAGGGCAGGCTCTTGATCACTCTCAGGTAACGCTCCTGTGCAGGAATGATTGGCCACATGTACTGGCCATTCAGGCTGGATGCTGTGCAGAGAAGGCTGGGAGTTCATGACAACTAGGAACGAGAGCCAAGCAAGTGTTTTAAAGTCAGAATATCTATCTTGTGTTCAAGGTGAAGGTTCCTGTGATTGGTGATAGTGAGTGTTAGGACACAGGCTTGGAAGAACCTACCTGACCCTTGCTTGGCTACCTGGGAAGGCCCCTTCACTCATCAGCTGTGGGTAGGCAGGGTCTGCAGCAGTGCTCTGGTTCCTGGCTGCATTTTGTCCCTGCTTTGGCACCATACCCTAACTCTAACCCTTCCCTAACCCTAACCCCTAACCCTGATGCTAACCAACACCCCTGACCCAGTACTGATCACAAACCCTAACTCCTGACCTTAACCCCTGACCCTAACTACAACCATAACTCTAACCCAATCCTAACCATTAACCCCTGGCCCTAAATACAGCCATAACTCTAACCCAATCCTAACCATAAGCCCTGACTTTAATCCTAATCATAATCTCTGACTCTGACCCCTAACCCCAATCCTAACCATAACTTTACCCATAATTCTAACCATAACCCCTAACCCTGACCCCAACCTTAACCCTAACCTTAACTTACCTCTAACCCAGAAATGCCCCATGCCCTCAGTGCCTCTTGTTGGGGTTAGAGTGTCTCCCTGCAGTCCTCCGGCAGTCACCAGCACCTGCCGCCTCTGCCCGTGGTTCTCTTGTCTCCTGCCCCCACAGCTGCCTGTCTTCTGAACTGTGAAGGTAGCGTTCTAGACTGGTCATCATAGGGCAGGTGTTGCAAGTGGCCACTCTCAGCCAATGTGATGATGTCGGTAAGGGCAAACTGCATTTAAAAATGCAGGCTCTCTCCCAAATCGCTGGCCACAGCTCACGTGCTCAGTGGTCACGAGCAGCTGGCAGCTACCACATCAGACAGCATGATGGGACACTTTAGTGACACACAAGACTCCCTTGTTTGCTAGTTGCTCTCTAGTCACTCTCCCGGCCTCGGGTCTCTGGATAGATTCCATTCTTTATTCTTCCTGGGGAACACACCCAGGGATGGCCCTCCCCTGCGAAAGACTTGAGGGTAAGTGTACACTCCCTGAGGGCCAGGAGGTCCCCAGTACCCCTTCCTGCCCCTGCACTCCTGCCTCTCTGGTTGAGGTCTCCTCGGATGCACCTGTACTTGCTTATCCTGGTTGGTGACAGAGATAACCAAGCTGTATTGCAGGACTTCCTAGGGGTCTCTAAATGTTACTGTGTCCACTCCCTCAGAAGTAGTTGTCATAAAATTTGAGTACTTCACACATTTTTTGAAGTGACATCCAACACTTTCATCACACATTTAAATAACTTTTTGTTCATGGGACAGAAAAACATCGAAGCTCAGGTGGAAATATTGTGTGGATTGATTTAGTTGGGACCTTTTGTCACAGTGTAATTTAGGAGAATCAGTCAACTACCTGATTATGGAGGACATATCACCTGTGCCAAGTTTGAAACTTTGGTACTGGGGCAAGGTTCCAGGTGTATTGAAAAGCTTTTCATCAGCTGGGTGATGGTGGCTCACACCTTTAATTCCCGCACTCAGGAAGCAGAGGCAGGCGGACCTCTGAGGTTGAAACCAGCCTGGTCTACAGAGTGAGTTCCAGGACAGCCAGGGCTATACAGAGAATCCTGTCTCAAAAAACCAAAACAACAATGAAGAAAACTCTTCACCAGCAGCTGTTTGCCTCTGTCCCCCTGAGTGTTGAGCATCCCCACGTGGACCACCAGGCATACATCTGTCTTACACAGGGATGGTGCCCTCAGGCTTCAGGCCAGGCTGATTGTTAAAGGCTCATAGTGGTCAAGGTTCTGAAGTATTTATGTAGCCCTGGGAGTTTGTAACCACACTGCAGTGCATTGTGGGGGAGATTTTGATGGGAAGAAAGGATGCCTACCTGGTCTTCAGAAATCTTGCATGGAAGGTGATGGTCTACATGCTCATTAGTTGCACACTCTGCACATTGAGTGTCAGGGTCATCTGTTTTTCAGGATGTTGGAAGACCAGCTCTAAGGCACGTTTTCTCTGTCCTTCCTCTCTTTTGGAGGTGCATGGGTCTGCTGTGAAAACCTGCTTCTAACTTAGGATGTCATCTCTCAAGAAATTATACAAGTAGATATGATAGACAAAAAATATAATATAATTAAAAAGTAATACAAAATGTCAGTTTCTGACAGCTATTTGAGTCTATCACCTCAGTATCACACACTTTGAATCCCTGCATACTGGATGCTCCCTCTTCTAGCTCTGTGTGTGTGTGTGTGTGTGTGTGTGTGTGTGAGTGAGGTGGGGTGGTAGGGTAGTGATTTTTTGCCTACAGGAGACCCTCTCACTGCCCTTGAGAGCTGGAGACAAGCAGAGTGAGTGTTGTAGAGTGTTGTCTTCTGAGTGTAATTCCCTAACCTCTATACCCTGTGACTCTGGTGTGAGTGCTTTGGGGTCAGCCCTGCTCCATAAGTGGCCCATAACCTCACTGCTAGTCACCTAGGGTAGACGTTGGTGACCTTGTACTTTGATTGATACTGGAGTCCTATAAAGAGGGGGTGGATGTACTGTTTAAAAATAAGGCTTGATGCTGGATGTGGTGGTATATACATTTAATCTCAAAGTTTAGGAGGTAGAGGCATGTGTGTCTCTGTGGGGTTGAGGCTTGCCTGGTCAGCATGGAGCATTGCAGCTGGCCAGGGCTACATTTGAGACCCTGTCTCAAAAACAAAACAAAACAAACTTCCCCTAATCAGGCATATTAATTTTCACTCTATTAAGTAACTAATAAAATTGATTCTATAATTGTTTTCAAATTCTGTTTAATATAGCACAAAAGTGTAAAGAAATGATTTTTGCTGGTTACCTGGTGGCAATGGTCAATGCTGTCACTGTGACTGTCACTGTGGCATCTCTGCCTCCCCAGGGCCTCTCAGGGAACGTTAGGTGTCCCTGACACAGATTTATGCCCAGAGCCTTGCAGAACACCGCATCTGTGCAAGCACAACCCAGAGGTTTTCTTTCTGTTCACAGGAGCGTTGCCCAGCAGCTTAGCATCTGATGGTCTGCAGAAGACCTGGGGAGAAGTATTTCTTATCTGGCAGAGGAGGAGCCAGGAAGATAGGCACTTGGCGGGATTTCTTGGACATGCACCTTTGTACACCAGGGCAAGATTGCCCAGCAGTGGCCTCCAGCCTGTGACATGTGACTGAAATCCTGGAAGCAGGAGACCCAGGCCTTGCTCAGAGCTGCTGGCGGAAGTGTACAGTGCTGTGAGGAGACCTGGTTTAGGATGGTCTCCGGGAACCGAGCAGGGGAACTCTGTTCCATGTCCTGCCACTTGATGAAACCAACCAGGCTGCTTCCTCTGGTGACCATGTGGGAGTTGTGCACCATGGACTGGATTTCCCCAGATCTGGTCACACATGTTGGGGACAGTGTATAGAGCATAGTATAATTTCCCTGAATGGAACAGGGTTTAGGGATGCAGATGCTGGGGTAAGCTAGCAGATCCCGCTCTGGGGGCTCCATGGCCAGACTGAGCACTAACAGCAGAGGTACGGGGTGGGGGTGGGGTCTGGAGTGTTTACAGAATCTTCTGTGTGGCTGCAGCCATCCTAGTAGAAGAGTCAGCTTTCTGAAGAGCTGTCAGCTGGAGTGTGTGACCCCCTAGCCACTGTGCTATTAATTTACACAGTGTATAGTCTGAATCTGAAATCCCCGTTCTGCTGTACCCCAGGGCTTAAAGCTAATTCTTGTGTTTCTGAGCAGACTCTCTTTTTCTGCTAAGAGAAGTAATGTGATCAGAGCTAGTTGATTTTAGGCCATCGAGGATATTGCACAATAAAGCAACTACAGAATTAAATTTGAATGGACAGGGTTTGGAGGACTTTTCTTGAGGGTGGCTAGTCTCTAGCCAGACAGCAAGCCTTAGGGAGTTCTCATCCCAATTTTAGGTCAGACAGACTTGGAGTGGAGAGGGCCTGTGGCCTCTGTTCTGAACTAGCTCCACCTGGTTTACTAGTCTCTCCATGCTGTGGGCTGAATGTACCTTCGTCTCTTTCACAGGTTAAAACTCTTAGCTCCCAAGATGATGGTATTAGGAAGTGGCTTCTTAGAGAAGGGATGGGTCATGAGGGGTGAATCCTCAGGCATAGGGTTAATACCCAATGAAGGAGATCTCTTCCATGACCCAGAAAGTGGGTGCCCCACCCCATCACCAAGCTTGCCTGTGGCTTGGTTCTTATTCTTAGACTTCCAGCCTCCAGGACAGCCAGAAATACACACCTGTGTTTATAAGGCACCAGCCAGCCCGTGGTGTTGTTACAGCAACTGGACTAGATTGAGATTGCTTCTCACACTTGTGTGTTTATTGTGCGGTATGTGTGCCTCAAAGAGCTGCAGGTGTCTCCAAGATGGCTGGCTGCAACTGTGCTTTGAAGAAGCAGTGCCATACAGAGTGGCCTCGGCCATGTGAGCCGGTGCGGACAGCTTGAGGCCAAAGTCTCCCTGCAGGGTACTGAGGTTGGCCACACTTTCCAAGGGCAAGGCGCCTCTCTCCATACACAACTCACACTGACCTCTTCAGGCTGTAGTCGGTTCTGTCAGTGCCATCCCCACGGCTGGTGGCCCCAACCCATGCCCCTCCACCATCTCCACCTTACTCCTTATCTTCTTGCCTGCAGATGGCTTCTCCTGTGGCCTCTATCTTGGCCCTTACTCTCCTCCCAGCCCTTCCTGCTCCATTCCTGCTTGGCCATCTCTGATTCACCTTCAAGGGGTTCTGGATGTGGCCTTCCTGTATTGTCATTTCTGTATGAACTTGTCACACCTCACTGTCTGCACCCATTGGATCATCTGTGCTGGGGGTAGGAACAAGCTTGTGTTCCACCCTGATGTACATCAGAGCCCTGCTTGCCAGCTCAGTTCCTGTGTATCTCATGTGGTCAGCACCTTGTGTGGAATGAATGAGTGTTTAACTTGAAGCAATTCAGTAACCAGCTTTCCCATGAGCAGATTCTGGTGTAAATTCAGGTATACCAGTTGTATGTATGTGTGTGTGTTGGTGGGGGGATGCTGTCACATTTATGTGTGGGGGTATTGTCAACTTTTAGTGGCCTTCATAGGCTTAGTATTTATTAGATTGATGTTTCCATCTGGGAAGTGAAATTGATAGTTATACACACACAGCTGTTGGGGTATCTAGGGTACTCGGCAAGTTCAGCCTCTTTGCCTGACTTTCGGTCCTATCCTCTGATAGGAGCTTTAGATAGAGATGATTGGTAGAGACTCGCATGCTCATCGTCTCATTGGCTGTTGACAAGGAAGCTGGAAGGCCCAGCTTGGCTCTGCTGACAGTCTGAGGATGAGGCTCCATGCCCAGCAGTTCCTGGCATGGCGCTGGGCTGGAGGAGGTGAGTCAGGCCCTCCTCTAACTAGAGAGTGACAGCCTGTGTTGACGGCAGGGAGCCTCTCACTGGTAGGAAGAGCACTTCTCACTCCTAGCAGCCACTTGGTTGAACCTCTTCCTCCAGCGAGCTCCTCGGTGGGTAATGGACAGCTGCAGTTTCCACACATGGGAAGCTCCGAGAAATGCAAGAGGTGTGTTGAACTCCCTGCTCTTCCTCCTAAGAATGTTGATGCTTTTAGAATACATTGTTGATATGACATGGTTGTCTTGTGACTTCTGGGAAGATAAAAAGAGACACCTATCTTCCCGAGACAGGGATCCAACCGACCAAAGAGAAGATTTTGTCCAAGTTCAACTAATGGGAGCCACTGGGGCAGCCTCACCCCTAAGAAGTCCTGCTCTGGTTGATCGTTCACCTCTGGTTTGGTGGCGATTGAAATCTCAGGAAGGGAACTGCCAGATTAAGATCTTGTGTCCCCCAGCAGCCTTCCTGTGCCCTTTATGAGGGAGTGTTAGCAAGTTGGATAGCTTGTACGTCATCATAGCTGTGCTATTCTAAGGCAGCTATGGTTGTGTCCAGCCCAAGACAACATTTCAGCTGAACAAAATGGTTATGCCCTTGCAGTCTTATTTTCTGTAATGTTTCCAAGAGAAGTAATGGATGAATGTTTGAATGAATGAATATATGAATGAATGAATGAATGAATGAAGTCCTTCCTTGCATGTGACCTGAGCTGTCCTGCTGGTTTCAGTCAGGGTCCTTCCCTGCGAGTGACCTTGGGCTGTCCCACAGTGTTTGAGCTCTTGGAACCACTCTCAGCTGAGGAATCCTCTTGCACAGAGGACAGGTGAGTGCTGGAAAATCCTTCTAGCTGTAGTCTTCTTGATGTTTCCTGCTGTTTATGGAAAGAAAGGAGGATTCCGGGGTGAGAGCAAGGAGGGAGGTCAGAATATACAGTATTTTCAGGGCCTGTATAGACCTACCACCTCATCCACCATCCTCCTCACTGAAGTCTTGGTTGGCCTGAGGATTGAGCTTTCCTGGCTTTCTACTCCTTCTGTGTCCAACCACTACTACCCTCATTTAAAGCCTATGGCTGCATTCATTGTGCCAGAAGTTAGTGCTGACAGTTAGGCTCTGGAGGCTGTGAGCACAGAGAGGCACCCTGTGTCTGGAGGGATGGAGTGAGCAGGGCCTGAAGAAGGTGACAGCTGAAGAGAGACAGGAGTTGCCTGGCAGCAGGGACAGCAGGGCACTGAGGGGTGACTGCCCTTCACCTGCCCTTGCTCGCTCTCTCAAGGGCTGGTTGAGGGAGGCTAGCTCTTCCAGCTTTATCTTCAGAAGTTGGCGGGGCATGAGCAGGGTGGTTCTCTATTACAGCTTAATTTTCGGCCAGTTGTCACTGTGAGGCCGACCCTGTGGCCCGAGGCTTGGTGCTCTCGGCTGGATGTCAGGGAAGTTAAGTGTCAGTGTTGAGAGACTGGAGGCCAGGCCTCCTCACTGCCCACCCAGCGGAGCCATCATGCCGAGTGGGAGGGGCCTTGGGAAGCTGGGAGTGAAGTGGGGACCTAGGAAGTGGAGTGTCTGTGAGGCTCATCTGGGTGAGCCCTTTGTACACTTCTGGAATCTTCTCAAACTGGGCTGTTCATTAGAACCACAGGACATTTTGAGAAGTTCATCTGTCATCCTCTGCCATTTGCCCTGTGGGAACTGTGGCCCACAGTCATTCTGCCATCTGTGAGGGTTCCTCCACTGCTTTGGGATGCCAGATCACCTGGGCTGCCAGGAAGTGCATGTGGCCTTAGATGAGGACCCAGGACACCCCCTACCTGCTGCTTGCTCCCTATGTCCTGCTCTGTCACTGCCTGCAGTATTGACACTGTATATGGTCTCAGGGACTGGAAGTTAAAAATGGTTCCAAGATGTTAGATCATTTCAGGAGAGGCTCTGACTAATGTTAAATTTAGGAGTCTTGGGCTATTTGGGGCGGGAAAGCACGAGCAGGAGCTCTGGGATCTTTTCTAAAGTCTCCTCAGAACAGGGTGGTGTGAGACTCGCTTCTTCCCACAGTTCCCTCTCCTGGTATTAGCTCCTCTGTCAGGTGTGCTTTTCCACTCAGCCCCTCTCTTGCCCATGCATGGCCTTAGCTGCTCCCCATGCTTCCCTCTTTACCTCTCTCTGGTCTTGTTGAGCCTCTGTGCCAATAGTTGTGCGGTATCTGTCAGAGTCACCTAAGTAAGTCCATCTTAGTTGGCAGAAGGCAGGAAGGTTAGAGGGCAGCTAGCGTGTGGGCCTGGCCAGGGTCGGATGGTCCATGTTTTCTTCCAGTTAAAGAATTAAAGGGCAGGGAAGTGAAGGGCAGCAGGCGGCCGCAGAGGAACGGCCGCAGAGGAAGCTCAAGCTCAACAGAATCAACAGTGAAAACAGTGGAAGGAAGAGACACCAGAGGGGACTGTGCAGAGCAGACACCAGAGGGGACTCTGCAGAGCAGACACCGGGACCCAGAAAGCAAAACCAACAAACAACCAAACACAATCCAGTCTCTTCTTGAGGGCAAGGCCTGAGTTTTGTTTTTTTGTTTTGTTTTTGTTTTTTAAAGTTTTCCTCTAATTTAGGGTTGGTCAGTTTGAGGGAAACTAGGATGGCTGATTGGCCCAGAACCTTGTGTGGTGTGTCCTGAGCAAGTCTTGAACTTGCTGAGCCGGTATATCAGTAGGGGATCTGTTTCTGGGAGACAAAAGCCTGCAAAGCCTTTGCCTTAAACTGCTAGGCTTTTGGCTCAAGTGAGAGAGTGAGGAAGAAGCTGCTACCTTGGAATTCTCCATGTTTATTGCCTAGCCATGCCCGCCTCCCTGCTGGCCCACCAGGAGTTTGTGTCTCAGTGTCCACCACATGTGGGTTGCTGGAGATCCTGTGTCCTAAGTTGTACTTGCTGGCGTAGCTTTGTGCTGTGGACCTGGCCCTTGGACCCTCCCTGCATACCTTGCGCAGGGTGAGTTCTGCAGTGTTTGCCAAAGGCCCCACGCCCACTGCAGATCCAGTCGCTTTGATGGAGCCTTCTACAGGGCACATCTTCACTCTGTCCCGTGCACTGCTGAGATTTTTGTCTCTTCCATTTGACAACTTGTTAGGCAGTTCACTCTGCTGATGCTGGAGGTGCCTGGAAACATTTTACGGTTTGGACGCTGTCTAATCACTTTAATGAAATCATAATAAATCATTTTATGAAGAGCACCCTGGGGACAGGAACTCTAAGCAGGATTTTGGGTTTCTCACATTGCAGAGCCCCGCTTTTTAATGTAATGCAGTCCTGGATGTGGTCTAAGCAGGAGCCGCCTCAGAACAGTCCTTCTGGCACCCAGCACACCTGAGCAGGACTGCTGTGTGAGGTGAGAAGGGCAGCCCGCATGTGCTGCCTGGTGCTCCACAGCCTCTGTCCCAGATTAGGGACACAGAAATGTGGGACCAAAGGCCTCATTTCCCATTTTGAAGGCAACTCAGGACTGTCAGAGAAATGGAGCCTCAGCTCCTTACTGTTGCTTGGTGCTCTGTGCTCATGTGTAAGTGACGTAGCTGTGGTAACTCCCACGTGCTTCTGCGCAGACTTGCTGAGCAAGGCGGGCTGCTGCCCACTTCCTAGGTGTAGCCAGTCCAGGCAGCAATCTGCAGTTACCTGGGTATATGCAGTGGGCTAGCCACTGTTAGCACAGGAGTTCCCAATGTCAGAACCGGTCTTCCTCATTCCCACTGGCCCTGACTAATATGTTTCCATTTTCTAGTTACATGACAGAAACAGACATGTTTAAAAGCCTCCCCTCCTTTCTCTTCCTTTCCCAATAAAACTAAATCTTTAAATACTAGCGTTTAGTTTTATTTTATATTAATTAATCTTTTTAGTTTTCTAAAGTTCTCCAAGAAAGCTTGGAAAGTTTCTGGATTCCCTTTATAAAATCAGAATGTCTTTTCTTTATTCCTTGACGGTTTCATGCATATTCATATGTGTCTTGAGCACATCCATCCTCAACACCCCCTCCCACTGCTCAGGCACTCCCAACATGTCCCCCAACTTCATGTCCTTTCCTTTAAATGTTTTCGGTTATTAATGTGAAATATATTTTATTTCTAGTTGTGTGTTTGTGCCTGTGTGTGGGTATGTACGCATGAGGGGGAGTGGAGATTCCTGCCGAGGCCAGAGAATTCTGATCCCTGATCCTCCTGGGGCTGTAGTTATAGATGGTTGTGAGCTGCCCAGTGGTGGATACTTGGAACCAAGTTTGAATTCTGCAAGAACTAACTTCTGCGTGTTCTAACTGCTGCGCTGAGGCAGCTCTACATGTGCTCCCCCACGCCTTGAAGAATAACCCTCTATGTTGAATTAGTGCTGCCTACTGGGGCGTTGGCTGATCCTTTTGAGTTGCTTTCCTGCAGGGAGCCATAGCTGCAGTAAGTTCATAAGAGCAGTGGCCGTGCCTTGTCCAGAAAATAGGATTTCACCACCTCCCCCACCCTCTGGCACTTAGATCTCTTCCAGTTCATAAGTGCAGTGGCCGTGCCTTGTCCAGATGATTTCATCGCCTCCCCCACCCTCTGGCACTTAGATCTCCCACGCCCATCTCCTTGGATGCTCCTGATCCCTGGGTAGGATGTGTGTGACATAGGTGTCCTCGTTAGGGCTCACTCAGCAGGCACTCGCTCTCAAGACTTTGATGAGTTATGAGTCTTGGCATGAAGTGCTGTCTACTGCAGAGAGAAACTTCTCTGGTCAGGGTTGAGGAAAAGACTAATCTAGAGGCGTAAACATAAACATTTAGAAGGTAGTCTGACAACTTATCATTTGCCAAATGGGCTATAATAGGTTTCCCCCTAGGGAAACCTTATGCTTTTGAGCAGGTTTACAGTACAAGGCCTAAGTTCCCTCCTGTGGAGCAGGCCTCAAATGCAATCCAAAAACAGTTACTTACCCAGAACCTTTGTGTCACTGTTGTACTAGTGGGCACATCTTGCATGGCAGGTTAGTATTGCAGCATGCAGGGCCCAGTGCTGGGTAAGACCATTGATGCATTTTCTACCGTGCCCTATGCAGCCCTTTACAGTACAGTGACAGCTAATGCAGCAGGAAGAAACCTTCAGGTCAGTCCCAGCTTGAGTTTTCTGTGTCCTGCAACCAAAGTACTATCTTCAGGACAGGGTCTTACCATCACACTCTAGTCGGTAGCTAAGAGCAGTATAATATGGTACTTTCTGGTTTTGGGGTCCTTGGTGCCTCCCTGACCGATGACTCCCAGGGCAGCGTCCCATGCCTGGAACCGGGGTTCTCATGTAATAACTCATGTCTTCTTCAGGGGATCTTCTAAAAGACTTCCTAGCAAACTTTTGATTAGTAATAAACATTCCTTCTATATGTGTGTGCACTATGTGTGGTCCTTATGGGAGAGTCCACTGGAGGCCAGAGGTCAATCTTAGGTGTCCTGTATGGCTCTCCAGCTTTTAGCATTATCTTTTGAGATAAGATCTCTGGTTTGTCTGGTGCTTGCTCCTTCAGCTAGACTGGTTGGCCAAAGACTCTGCAGGATCTGCCTGTCTCTGCCCCTCATCCCAGTGGAATGGGGGCACATATCATTACACCTGGCTTTCATCTGGATGCTGCACATGCAAACTCATGTATATTCTTATCCTCTGGTGTCTGAAGGCCAGGAGTCTGTTGATGCCCAGGGAATCACCTTTTGTTTTATTTTCACATATAAACCATATCTATTTTCATTTGAAACCAGCAGGCTCAATGTATAATAGAACACTTTTGTTGTTGTTTTAAGAGGTAAATGTTTTAGGTGATCTAAGTCTTCTCTCCAAATAAGAACCTCTGAGAAACCAGCAGCAGGTGGCCCTGCTCTACCACACCAGTTTAGAAATGTTCACCTCTGGAGACATGGCTGCCACTCACTGTCCCAGCAGAGTGCTGAACAAACGTTGTCTCGGCTGCTCATTCCTCGGTGACTTCTGTCTGCCAGGCTTCCCGTTTTAATTCTGAAAGTAAGCGTCTGCGAATGTCTGCTAAATATTCCTCTTGCTATCAGACAGCCTGCAGTCAGGCTGCGTGCGCCTGTGTGAGAACCGATAATTTTATATTTCTTCCCTCCCTTCTCCCTGGTGGTTTGCTTTCAGTAGCCAATTTACGGGAATAGTCTTTCAGCAGTGATGGAGAAAGGGACATAGGACTCATCCTAGGAGCAGCACCTGTGGGAGTAGCCTTCTGTGACAGGTGGTGCTTAGAGGCTAGAGTTCTTGTCATTTCAACTGTGTTTGCATTTCTATGTGCGAGAGTCTAAACACATTTTAGGAAATTAAAAGTGAGACCATGAAGGGGCTGGAAAGACAATTCCATCTGTAAAATGACTGCTGTGGAGGTATGAAAACCTGGATGTGATCCCCAGAACCCAGACAGAAAACCACAGTACTGGGAGGTAGAGGCAGGCAGATTCCTTGGCCCAACTCTGAGCTCCAAGTTCTGTGACAGACTGTCTCAAAAAACAAGATGAACAGGGAACAACACCACCCTAGGGTGACATCTGGTCTTCATATGTGTATCCACTTGTCCACATTCACATACACACAAATACACACACACTTGGAACATGAAAGGTGTCCTTGTTCTTACCCAGCAGGTGTGACATCCCTCACTGGGCTTTGGTAGCCCAGAGGTCCAGCAGTTTCCTGTCTTTCTTAGGTTTTGTCCTGCTGTGTGTTGCCTCCCCCTCCCAACACAGATAAACACACACACACACACACACACCCACACACCCACACACACACACCCACACACACCCACACCCACACACACACACACACACTCACACACACACACA
>CAJQZJ010032510.1:1388774-1400551 GCA_907164525.1 Lophiomys imhausi | reverse complement strand
CACTAGGACACATCAGAGACCAGCCAAGGACAAGGTGGGTGGTGGCACGCTCCAGACATGCTACTTTATGCATAAAGAACATGGCATTTCCATTTTCCCAGAGAACAGGCACTTCATTCCTTTTCTAAACTGTTTCTGCTATGGCCTCATTTGGTTAAGTATGTGGCAGGTACATCCTTGGGAGAGAGGAGCTCATTGGCTGCTAAGTCTGTCCCTAGGTGTGTTCCCTGAGTGACAGCAGGATATGCTGCAGGAAGGCACATGCTCTGAACCTCAAGGGTCAAGAGTTTACACAACTAATTAACTGTTTAAAAAATTTTGAGATTATAATATAATTATATTATTACTCCTTTTCCTTTTCTCCCTCCAAACCCTCCTGTGTTCCACCCCCTCTTGCTTTCTTTCAAATTAATGGCCTCCTTTTCTTTGTGTGTGTTCCTATTCCTAAATACATAATACAACTTGCTCACTCTGTGCAGTGATACTTGTGTGTGTGTTTTCAGAGCTGACCATTTGATATTGGATAACCAGTTGGTGTGCTGATGTGCTCTTCTCTAGGGAAGACTTTCTCTCACTCAGCTTTCCTTAGTTGCCTCAAGTTCTTTATCTCGGGTGGAGGCCTTGTGAGCCTTCACGTGTGCACATCAGCATGTCTATTAGAGGTGTCCTTGTTCAGGTCATGGTTAGGCAGCCATATTGGTGACACAAGTATAGCTTCTAACATTTCTAGGAAACACAGTCTCACAGCAAACTCCCTATTCCTCTCTCTTTTAGAATCTCTCCCCTCTTCTGCAATGATCCTTGAGTCTTAAGTTTAGGAATTGTCGTAGATGTTAAATTTTATGTGTAAGAGTGTTTGCCTGTATGTGTACATGTGTATCACATGCGTGCAGTGCCTCTGGAACTGGAGTTACAAATGTGAGCTTTCCATGTAGATGCTAGGAACCAACCTCTCTCCCTCCCTCCCTTCCTTCCTTTTTTCTCAGCAGAATCTTGTTATGTGGCCCAGGTTGGCCTTTGAACTCAAGATCTTCCTGCCTCTACCTTTTGAATTTGAAGAGTCTGATTACTGCCTCACCATGCCCAGCATTTTATTTTTGTTGTTACTACAGTTTGGCGGCAGGGTGGGGTAACCAAGTAGTTTGGTGTTATGACCTTGCCTTCTTCTCAGAGGCCACCATTTAACATGCTGCTGCTTTTCTACTACTGATGCAGCAAGGGTCCTGTCTTGGAATCACTGTGAAGATAGTTGGACTGTGCATACCCATTAAAGAGCCTGAGGGCTTCATGTGGTCCATGTCAGATAGTTTAACAGCTGGTGCCTTAAGATGCAGAAGAGGGGCTGGAGAACGTGACTCAAGGTAAAGTCTGCTGCAGAAGAATGAGGGTCTGAGCTCTAGCCTGGGGCAGTGGAACCCCCCAGCACTATGGAGACACAGGACAGGAGGTCGCTGAGGCTGCTGGCTGACCAGTGCAGTCCTGCTGGTATACACACACACACACACACACACACACACACACACACACACACACACAAATCACATAGAAGTGTAGTATACTGGAAACTGCTGTACATGTGTTTGCTGTAGTCCACATGTTAGACATTTAATCACCCTGAAACAGTGCTGAGAGGTTTGGGACCTGAAAGGTGGGACCTTCAAGGGGTGATTACTAACAGATGCTGTCTTTTGGGGACTGAGTGACCTCGGTGGCCATGTCATACTTTCTCCCACGTTAAGACAGCATGGAGACCCTTCCCACATATGACCTCTTGATCCTGGACTTCGCAAACGCAGAACCATGAAGCAAATAAACTTGTGTTTGTACATGATGTGGCGTGTGGTATTCTGTTATAGCAGCAGGAGCATATGGTAACTATGTAGAGCACCCACCATGGACATTTGTGAGAACTACCAGAGCACGACACTCTAACTATGGGTACCAGCAGCCCCTGTGCTCTGGACAGTAATTCCAGGGCTGGCATATGACCCAGTAAGTATCTTTGGTAGTTTGAATAATTTGAGGGAGTTAGATCCACAGGTGGTAAGCATAAAAAAATCAATTTTATGTTAGTGTATATAAAATGAGTCAGGTAAAATATGTAATAAAAACAATAGTGTTCTGAATTATATACCTGCCCAGCCCCCCACCTCCCTTTGGCCCAGTCCTCCTTGTCCATGGCCTTGCCTCTTGTCAGCAGCTGTAATGCGTGCTCTCCTGATGTACCAAGCACAGCTTGAAAAACACTAGCCATAGGATTCTGATAGGGAGTGTACGCGATATAAAGACCTTCCTGTTGGTGACAGCCCCCATCACTCTCAATTCTGCAATGACTGCACTGTGACCAGGGCTTTTGGCTCTCTGTCTTCTGTGTGTAGAGCAGGAAAGTCTGTTTTGTGTGGCGTTGCTGAGAAGGACTTCATCATTGTAGTCAGCGCTTCTCTGGTTCTTTGGCCTTTGACAAAACCTATCCTGGTAATAGTAGTGTTTAAATCTCTCTTCTGTGGGTCAAAGCCACCACCTTTTGCTTTGATTTTGTTTTATGTCCTGAAGTCTTTGGGTAGCAGGTTCCCTGTAAGTTGACATTTGCCCCACTTCATTCTTTTCTTCAGGCCGCTGAATTTATGTGACTGCAAGAAGGGTGGCCTCTGGTGGGCTCCGAGCCTGTGGGCTGGAGGAGCCTGTGGGCTCGTGAGGGGGTCTCTCAACTTCCCACAGGAATCAGCATTGTCCAGAGGGCTGCTGACAGTCTGCAGGTGTGGAGGACTGGAACCTAGTGAATGGCATACACTCAAGGACCCAGGTTCCCAGTGAGAGCATATGAGCGTTTTTGTGGACTGGAAGGAGAGTCCCCTTTGCACTGAGCAGCAACAGCTGGGTTCTGGGGAGCAGTGAGCCACCCTTTCTCTTTCATGTGGAATCTTCCTGGGCCGGCTAGTGAAGCCACATTGAGTCATCCGTAGCTTCTTTTGGTGTTGCCCTGATGTTTGGAAATATTCTGACTCCTGTCCTACCTGGTTGACTGTGCAGTTATTATTTTCGTGGATTGGAGGCACCACCCTTTCCAGTCTTTCTCATCACATGGTTTCCTACTTCAAGCTGTGAGAGATTTAATTCAGTTCTGTAGGCGTTTATAGGGATGTTTGCAAGTCAGTAGCTGCATTATTACAAACCAGCCTCCTTGTTTTCCATGTTGCCTGGAGCCCTCTGATTTGCATGTGTCTGCCAGAGCTCCACAGTGCTCCCTGGGTGGGTCGTTAAGTCTGAGAGCCTTGTTGTGGAGATGAGTGGCCCAGGGTTGACTCTCCTTCTTTGATTTTGCTTTGCTGCAGAGCTGTATTTTGCTATCAGATATGTACACAGAGCTTCAGCCAGCAATCTGTTGGCTCCCTTTTTAGAGTGGGAAGTCTAGGAAGTGGAAGAGGAGAGAGGACATTAGAGGACAAATGACTCTGTTGTCTCCACTAAAGCAATAGAGTATTCTCAACTGTCTGCTTACAGAACTGTCTAGAGAAACACGGGGAAAATTTGTGTATCCTGAATGCGTCCAGTTACCAAAATGGCTGGTAAAAGATGATTCTCTTGCATTACATCTTCAAAGGTTTCTTGGAATTTTTCTCTCATATCACACAATTGGTTGCAGAAGCTTGGAATGTATGCCAAGTTATGACCTACACACTAGGTGTACACATAAGGAATAAAGTCTGAATTTAGGAGGACCCCTGCTCTCATGAGGAAATACTCAGTATTCATCAGCTAGAATCTTCCCCTCCCCTACATGAAGAAACAGGTACACAATTTCCAATGGCTACACTCATTCATTCTTACAGAAGTGTGTAGCCTGTGGGCAACACATCTGCATGAGTTCCTTTTCTCTTTTATGCCTTTCTTTTCTTCACAGAGCTTATGGTGGATTCTCATTTGTGTTTTGTGTGACTGGTAAGTAAACTATGTATCACAAAATTCCTATGGCAGTGAGCTCTGCCCCTTTGTATAGACACAGAGACAGCTCGAGTGGGAAAATTGTTAGGTGGAGCTGTGTGCCTGTTAAGGATACCCACTGGAGATTATTTAAGTCGGTCTTTCCTTGTTAGGGTTGCTCTTAGTCTGCATCCTTAAAATAGAGGGTACACTTGATACAACTCTGGCTCGTTCTCTTCATCCTTGTGGACTTAATGAACAGCACTGCAGGTTTACTCTACGGACGTCGGCTGCACATATTCAAGACATTGTTCAGTTGGAGCCCCGATCAGCTGCTGCACAGAGCTCAGCACAAGGTGGCTCTCACGGTGCCGCACTTGACCATGGGTGATCCGGAGCTGGATCAGAGCTCAGCTCTTAAGATAACGAATATAAATGGTATCTTCTTGGTTCTAACGTTTTGCTTGTCTATCATCAGGTGCCTAAGCAAACTAGCAGATGACTGTGGGAAGCTGATCAGCCAGGTCCGGGCCGTTTGCTCTCCCTGGGTGGGGTGACTGTGTGGCATGGCTTACTTCCTAATACAGAGCACCCTGTGAGCCAGCCTGCATCCCATTTCAAGATGCACCTGTCTGTAGTGGTTACAGACTGGGTGGAGGAGAGGACAGTTCCCCACCCTGCGCCAAAGCCACTGTCTGGACATGAGAGCCAGAGTGGCAGGCAGCAGGAACCTGGGTGAATAGAGGGTAGGAAGGCTGCCAGGGCTGAGCTGACAGCCTCACCTACAAATTTGGCATTTGTGATCATTATGGGATAGAGTTTTATAGAATTAATGTAGCAGGAATTATTGGTTCTGAAGTTTTCCTTATTTATTTTGTCTATGGTAAATGCTGAAAGAGGCAAACAATTTCCTATACCACATATGGTAGTGATAGTAATCCATTATTAGCCCTCAAAATACACAAAAAATTAACATAATGAATTTGGAGGACAGGATAAAATACTGAATTCACTGCAGTGGCAGCAGCCAATGATTTTGAGTATAAGAAGCTTCTCTGGTTATGTTAATTCACTTTACAACTATTTACTGATTCCTGCCTATCACACCTAAAGCTTCTGCCTATATGAACTCACAGCTGAATGGCTCAGGCTTAAAAGAAATCATATAAGAGACTGAAAATGTTTTAGCAGAAAGTACAATGTCCTTGGGGTACAGTGGGGAACAAGGTACCTGGAAGCTCTTTAACTGTGTTCTCTTAGAGATGTCAGACAAGTGGATAGTGAAGCCTTTGAAGCCATGGAGGATGCTCATAGAGGGAGGGCCCTGTGAGGTGAGGTGGAGGGCTGACAGGCTGCTCCGGGAGGTGAAGTGCTATAGGCTGAGAGGGTGCTCTGTGTGAGGTGTGAGTGGTGATCCAGATCCCAAATGTTCCCTCATTAGCTCTGGCTGAGGTTACCAGGTGTATAGTAAGGTAAATGTAAAGTCTGACTTAGTTTCCTAACAGTCTTAAGATGGAGGAATGTGGGCCTCTCTGATGCCCCCTGCTCCATAAAACCTTTCCTTTTTTCTGTGTCTTCTTCCAAGTCAAATATGACTTCCTCCTCTCCAGTAAGGAGTATCCCATTGGGAATTTCTTCTGGAGCCACCTGAGGGCACTTGAATTCATTCTGTGGGAAGCCTAGCATCTTTCTTTAGGCGGTGAAATTCTGGTGCCAAGAATTGCATCTTGGTGTAGACAACATATAGTGCTTCATGTTGGTGCTAGATTTGCTGCATAAGTATTTGTTGACTATGAAATAGCTTCAGAGGGTCTCTGTGTCCTGAAAACTGCAAATTAATTAATTAATGTAGTTATTTGTAAGTATAAACTAATATTAGGCCGGCGGGGTAGCCAGTGGCTTGGCAGAGGAGCAGGAGGCCTGGCCCCAGTGCCTTAACCGGCTGCCTAACTTATCCTGGAGAAAGAGCCCCGAGCCCCGGGACCAAAGGTGGTCTACACCACCTATAACCTAAACTCTGTTAATTAATATAAGTTGTTATATTAGGCCAGTAGAATTACAGGCGGCGTGGCAGGAGATTCGCCTGTGCTCAAGGGGAGTCTGGGAATCCAACAGCCTGGAACTGCTTGGACTGAGGGCCTATAAGCCGCCGCAGTCTTTTCCCCAATAATTAAACACACCAAGACCTTTTAATATTTTAACGCTTAGCCCTTAGCTGGACAGACTCTCAATTAGCTACTCTAAGTTAACCCCAAACCACCATGTACCTGCAAGTACCATCCAGACTTCTCCAGACGTCTGTCTCCTTCTGTGTCTCCCAGCGGGGGGAAAAAAGAGAGTCTGTGTGTGTGCTGAGTTCCTGTGCTGATCTGAGGAAGTCCCACCTTCCTATACTCTTTATGCCCAGCTAATTGGCCATAAGCGACTTTTATTAACCAATCAAGAGAATGCCTCAGAAGGGGCAGTAACCAGATCTCAGCATTGAATTCAATGTATCAGAAACTTCCCTCAACAGTGTCCAGTTCTCTTCCTTTCCTGAGGAATTTGAAAGGAACCAGAGTAATCATATATCTTAAGCCACCCAAGTTTCAGTACCATTCATGTTGGGAATTTCACAGGATCCTAACTTGTTTTGGTTCATAGACTCTGTGTGTGTGTGGGGTGGGGGGTTTACTAGCCTGGGTGAGTAGGTCACCATGTTGAACACATACTGTCATCAGGAGCATTAGTGTCCAAAGCACATTTCCAGGAAGGATGATGTCATCTGACATCCACGTGCTGAAGTCCCCTGGGACCCCAAGTCCCAGTGAACATGATCTACATCTAGCATGACTGCTCATGTTCTCAGCTTGTCTTCTGAGGTGCGACCTAGGCTTTGGGGGCTTGTGGGCTGGTGTCCAGCTGTGCTGGGCAAGCTGAGCTAGGCCCAAATGCTGGTTGGCTGCTGCTGCTTCTTTATATCATATCATCCTATCTCAGAATGGTAAAGGGGATGAGGTGGCCCTGCCCAGATGCATAGGATGCTGAGGGGAGAGATGACTCCTTTATTGATTGCCAAAGCTTCTGGGCCATGAGCAGAGAGGGACAGGTTATGGCTTGGCATGCCTGGTTTTGACTTGGAGAGATCTCAATATATTGAGAAGGAACTTTTCATTTCTTTGTTTTTTAGTGTGTGCATGTTGGGTACCCATGTGTGCATGTGTCTGTGTGTGTGCATGCATTTATATGCAGGCATATGGGTCAGCCTTAGCTGTCTTTAGATTCTTTTCATCTTGTTTTATGTAACAAGGTCTCTTACTGGCCAGGGGTTCAACAGTTCAGTTGGGCTGTCTGTCTAGTATGCCCTAGTGACCTCCCTGTTTCTATACCTCCAAGTCCAGCACAGGGTTACAGGAGCACACAGCATGCCTTTTTTTCATAGGTTTGGGGCTCCATCTCAGGTTCCCTGCTTACATGGGAATCACTACCAGCTGAGCCATCTCTCCAGCCTCAAGAATTTTAGTATTACAATAAAAATCAAAACAAAACGTAGCCTTCTGCAGGTACTGGCTTTCTCCGAATACTCTCAAGGTTGTCTTCTATCAGTAAGAGGAAGAGCTAGATGGAGTAACTCTGAACTGGTGTTGGATGCACTTTCTTAGAACCTCACTTCCTCAGGAAATCTGCTAGTAGGAGCAAGGAGTAAAGGAGGGTCTTGGCTGCATGGCTTGCTCCTGTGCGGCTTGTGAGGTGTGCCAACACACACCTAGGAGTGGAGACCTTCCTGGTTGCTTCCGTTGTGTCCCAGCTCTTGCTGGGGAAGACTGTTTTGCTGAAAGCTCAGTTTTACGTGCCCCCTCCCACTCCAGCCCAGACAGAGTCTTTGCCTCATGAAGCCACCTGTGAAGGAGGAAGTGTGGCCTTGCTCCAGAACCCCCATTGCTACTTGGAGAATCTGTGGCTTCCTTTTCCTGCCCATAAGCAAAAGAGTGGGCATTGCTTCTCATGGGATCCTTGCTGTGTCAGAGGAAGGAAAGGAGCTCTTCCAGAATGTTCATTGTGTAGCGGATTTCCCCATAAATGACAGAAACTAACCCAGAAGTGCGGGCGTGAAGCTGACTGTAGCAGCAGATCTTTGTGAACTTACCAGTGTGCTATGTGGGATCTCACGGTGCATACACACAAGGACACGGGAGAGCAGAACCCTCCTTAGAGGAAAACTGGAATCCTAATCTTTGAGAAATACTGATGGTCAGAGGTGTCTTTTAGACTCTAGAAGGCCATACTGTGTTCACAAGAGGTACTTGTCATTTGCAGTACAGTAATGTTTCCTACATGGGTCTCCCTGGCGACTGCTCAGCCTGTCACATGTACCATTGCTCTAGCACACCATAGTGGCAACGCCATCACATGCTGTGTGCTGTTGTCCTCTTGTAATGGCTAGACACCAGCAGGTGGCCTGTGGGTACTCGCCCAGTGACTGCTGTGATGAGGGACAAGTCAGTGAACACTTGGTATTACCTAATTATTTAATGTCAGGAAATCTTGATAAATATTTTTGGCTTTTGGGGGGATTATATTGTGGTAAAATAAGCCGTTTGGCATTATCAAGTAAATTCACATTTACGCGGCCATTTTGTCTGTCTGTGCGTGGTTTTCTGTAAGACTAGAATTCTGAACCTTGTTAAACCTTCCTCATCTTTCCTCCCCTCAACCTGTTCTGCTTCTGCTCTGAGTGTGTGCACTGCTCCAGGAACCCCATTTAAGAGAATCGTCAGCCTTTGTCCCTTTGTGGCCCATGCATCTTACTTAGCAGCCCTCAAGCTCATCCATAATGCAGCAGATAGCAGAGCTGCCTTCCTCCTTAAGGCTGAATAATACTCCATCGTGTGAATAGCCACATCTTGTTTATTCACCCATCAGTAGACACTCGGGTTGGTTCTGCCATCTGCTTTGTCAATGTGGGTAGATGTGTACATCTAGAACAGTGCTTTTCAACTTGGGAGTCGCCACCCCTCCCCCTTTCACCGGGGTCAACTAAGACCATTGGAAAACAGAGATTTACTATCACGATTCCTAGCAGTAGCAAAATTACTTTTTTTTTTTAATGTTTTTTGAGACAGAGTTTCTCTGTGTAACAGTAGTGTTCATCCTGGAACTCACTCTGCAGATCAGGCTGGCCTCAAACTCACAGTGAGTGCTGGGATTAAAGGTGTGTGCCACCACACCCAGCTAAAATTACAATTATTAAGTAGCAACAAAAATAACTTTATGGTTGGGGGTCATCACAACATGAAGACCTGTATTAGAGGGTCGCAGCGTTAGGAAGGTTGAGAACTGCTTCTCTAGAGCCTCCTCTTGGATCTTTGGGTACAAATCCTGCACAGCAAAGCAGAGGGGCCTGCTGATGGCTTCTGATTCCGAGGCTCAGACCAAGGATGGCTGGTCACTGCAATGCAGGGAGACTGCTTCCTGCACACTTAGAAATCCCCGCTGCTGCTGAAGGCTTCTAGTAACTTCTCAGCAGCTGCTTCAGGGCTTCCTAAAGGTAGAGGCAGAGTGAGGAAGGTAAGCCTTCTAAAACAGAGGCCAATCACAGCCCCCTGAGTAAGTGGCCTTGTACTCACCTCATACTGAAATGGTTGGTGATAGTTCCGGCCAGTATAGCAGGTACTATACAGGACTTCCTGGAGTCCCTGGGGCTGCTCTCTAAAGCCTGCTCCTGGGTTCCTTCCCTCAGTACCCCCTGGTTGCTGCATCTTTAGTCCCTGCACAGGAGTATGGATTTCAGGAAGCTCTGAGAGTGAGATGCGGTGGAGAAGCCCCTGGCCTGAGGAGCTGTCTGATTCCCTAGGCCTAGGAGCTGCTGTTTGTCTCATTCTCATGCATCCTTGCTCTCTGACTCTTGCTCTCTCTCTCTCTGTGAGGTAAGGTCTCATTCAGCTCAGTCTGAACTTGAGCCCTTGAGTCCTGCATCCCAGGTATATGTTACCATGCCTGGTTTAGGTGGTGCTGAGGATTGAACCCAGTGCTTTGTGCATTCTGGGCATGCACCCTGTCAACTGAGCTGCATCCCCAGCCAAGAAAGAGCCTGCTTCCTTAGAGCACAGATTTCCTCAGCTGCTTGATTCTTCCACTATTGATACTGTACTTTTTAATTATTAAACACTTATTTATTAACAAATACACTTAATTACTATTCCTATACATTCCTACAACCCCTAAGACCTAACCACTAAACCTATTGATAACTATTACAACTATTTTTCTAAGGATACAGTCTCTGGGGCAGGTCTTCAGTCATCAGGAACACAGTCTCTGTAGTAGACCCTTTATTGCACTTAGCAGTCCTTTTTCTGGAATAGCTCAGATGCAGGTTCATCAGGGTAAATTGGCTATCAAGGTCTCACCTTAAATAAGGCTTGAGGCTTTCTTCTCTCTGGGAGACCTCAGCCGTCTGTAGGCCAACTTATTTCCTTCACATCAGCAACTCTGCCGCTCTGCCTCAGTCTTTAAAGCTGCCACAATTTCGTTTAGGCCACAGTTCAGACAGGTCAAACCCCTCTAGGCAAAAGCTGAGCCACAGGGTTTAGTCCTTGGCCTTTTGCTGTCTTGCTGAGGCTTTCTCTGCTCACCAGCTTCTTTCTGCCTCAGTTCACCAGCACTTTCTCCAGCAGGACTCTCGGAGCTCTCTCATATGGGGGCCCTTAGCACGCAGCTCTCTGGGCTCATCCACTTGTCCTTAAATAGGATCACTCCTTCTTCCACCTGCTTCAGCTTAATTTGGGCTCTGCCCACTTAGCAGTTGAAAGCAATGCCAGGTCATAAAGTCTTTCCTTGTTTCACCTGGCTTCAACCTTGTTTTTCAGTCCAAAGAGACTCCTCTCGTTTCACCTGACTTCATTCATAAGCTGATAAGCTAATTGCTCACAGCGAAGTTGATCTTCATGCCCCGAATTAAGAGACTGTATCAGAAACCTAGATATTCACTAAATCTAACTTATATTAATCTATCAACCCCTACACACTCTTTTTTTCCCTTTTCCTTTCCTTCATTGTTTTACAGTAGGTGTGAGTTTAGAAACAGCATCAGGACTGTTACCAAAAGCAGACACGCCGGGCGTTGGTGGCGCATGCCTTTAATCCCAGCACTTGGGAGGCAGAGGTAGGCGGATCTCTGTGAGTTCGAGGCCAGCCTGGTCTACAGTGTGAGTCTAGGACAGCCAGAGCTGTTATATAGAGAAACCCTGTCTCGAAAAACCAAAAAAAAAAAAAAAAAAAAAGCAGACACAGTTTAACAGATCATCTGGAACATAGTTCTCCTTTTGGTCTTAGTGTTGTCTCCATAACACTTAGAAGTGACTGTGGATCCCAAAGGGTGTTGGGTGATGTGGTTTATTTGTATTGTTATTTCCTGTAGTAGAATTAGAACTTAGGTGTTTTTAAAGTATTTGTTGAGGCTGGGGAAATGGCTCAGTGGTAAGGATCCAGGTTTGGTTCTGAATGAAAAAAAGGAAACAAAAAGGCAAAGGTACATGACTGCTCCTAGGTAAGGTGGAGGAGAAAGTTCATTATAGATATGTGGGAGAGCACAGCCAGAGGCAGGGACTTCTGGAGGGTCCAGCATGGACATGACCCTGAGTCATGTGAGAAGAGGGGGAAGGTAAGAGAGAAGGGAGAGAGAAAACAGATACAGCAGTAAGGAGCACAAAAGGGGGAGTAACCAAAATGGTTGGATTATATAGGGAAGAGCAGCCCCGCCCCCTTGGATTATATGGGAAGAGCAGCCCCGCCCCCTTGGATTATATAGGGAAGAGCAGCCCCGCCCCCTTGGATTATATAGGGAAGAGCAGCCCCGCCCCCTTGGATTATATAGG
>CAJQZJ010032510.1:1367442-1383774 GCA_907164525.1 Lophiomys imhausi | reverse complement strand
TCCACAGGGTTAGTGCTCTCCACAGGGTTAGTGCTCTCCACAGGGTTAGTGCTCTCCACAGGGTTAGTGCTCTCCTAAGGGCAGTCCTCTCCACATGGTTAGTGCTCTCCACAGGGGCAGTGCTCTTGTCCTCTTTGTTATGTAGACTGTGCAGGCTTCAACCCTGATAATGGCTCACTCTAGACTGGTGTACATCTGTACCAGGCATTTTACACGGATTCTTGATCAAACTTGGTGGGTCCTCATGCTTGCCCGGCAAGCACCTTACTCACCAAGCCCTAGACTCAGAAGTGCTTTTATTCCCTGCTTTGCTGACTGGGCGGTATACCTGGATTGGTCAGGATCCCTGTGTTGCCTTAAACTCTTAGCTGCCTGTTCAAGAAACTTTTAAAAAGAATTACTGTATTGAATGTAATCAATGGAATACTATAATATATTATTGGAGGGGACCTCATGCCACAGTGATGTGTGGAGGTTAGAGGACAACTTGTACAGTCAGTCCTCTCCTCCCACCTTTACGTGGGTTCTGGGAATCCAGCTGTGGTCACCAGGCCTACCGACACCTTTACCAGCTGAGCCCTCTTGCCTCTAAGGAACTTGAAAATGCTGGTGTTTGATACTTAAGAGTCGAATCAGCAGTGAGTTAACAGCATCGTGTCTTTCTGCTTTCCTGGGTGATGCCTAGGCCATGGAGCTGGAGGAGCTGCTCTGGCAAAGGGAAAGTAACAAGAAGAGCAGCAGTTACGTCTTGATATAGGTAGGCTTCACCTCCAAGGCCACTTCAAGGAACACGAAAGCTCTCTTTGCTGGACATGAGTAAGTGCTGTCGTGGGTCCTACCTTGACTTCCCTGCCATTACCTGCCTGCCTTCTTGTCTTCATGGGGAGGGTGTAAGGGCCGCTGTGGTTCACCCTGTGGTCTGAGGACACAGATCATCGGGGAGTGTCCAGGGAGGAAAGCAGCCAGCCACAAGAACCTGGTACAGAGGGAGCTCCACCTGCCCTCCTTTGCCCATCCTTTGTCTATTGTGTGAAGCTCAGCATGCAGGCATTTCTCCTGTGATCTGG
Source organism: Lophiomys imhausi (assembly GCA_907164525.1). Classification (NCBI taxonomy): domain Eukaryota; kingdom Metazoa; phylum Chordata; class Mammalia; order Rodentia; family Muridae; genus Lophiomys; species Lophiomys imhausi. Next base: position 1,382,707 of record CAJQZJ010032510.1, on the reverse strand, counting down.
CTGCCTGGGAACCACACTATTTTTAGGAACGTCTGCACACAATAGGTTTATAAAAAGGCTATTGAACCTTTTGAGGCTGCTGTGTTCTGTCTGCAAGACTGAGTTACAAGCAGGCTTTCCCACCTCACTGTTCAGGCGTGTAGGATTTTCTTTTCTTCTCTCTCTTCTCTCTCTCTCTCTCTCTCTCTCTCTCTGTCTCTCTCTCTCTGTCTCTCTTTGTCTCTCTCTCTCTCTCTCTCTCTCTCTCTGTCTCTCTCTCTCTGTCTCTCTTTGTCTCTCTCTCTCTCTCTCTCTCTTCCTCAGAGTATCTTGGAGATCCAGAAGTCTGACAGTCCTGACAGGCTGAGCCCGGTATCTGTAGAGCCTCCCGTGTACTTTCTCCAGCTCTGTTTCACACGTTGGTTAAGTTGCAAGTTTTTATTCTCCTCCTTTTCCTTTTAAAACGTGCTAAAATATGCATGGTTAGTGGTACTGCTGGGAAAGTGAACAGGGACGTTTTTCTCCTTTTGAGTGTGTGTGTCTTGAGTTGTTCTCTCCAAGGAAGAGATCCTCTTATCTGGGCCTGATGACCAATCAGGAAAGCATGCAGTGTTTATTACTTTATGTTTATTTTTCAGAGACCACTTGGGCTAGTGATGTAGCTGGTTCAGTTGGCAGCATGTCTGCCTAGCATGAAGGAGGGCCTGGATTCCATCCCCAGTGCCACATAAACCAGGAGGTGACCCCCTGGGCCTGTAATCCCAGCCCTTGGGAGGTAGAGGTGGGAAGATGACAAGTTCACGGCACCCTTGGCTACGCAGTGCGTTCAAAGCCAACTTGGCCTTTATGATAGTTTGTCTCAACAGAATCACAAAGAGGGTGAGAGAAGATCGGTGGGCATTGGATCTTGCTTGCCTCTCATCTTAAGCTCTGGATGAGTTTGCTCATCAAGATGGGTGCACTGACTTGCCATCACTGAAATGGAAGCACATGTGCACATAGCTCTCATGAAACTTGATGCTCTCCCAGCCCTGTGCATACAATGGCTACTTCTTTCCCATGATATCGCTCAATTAAGATGCTATACCAACCAACACAGTAGACTTACTCTGTGACTTTTTCAAATGCACAATTTCATGAAGATCATTCTCAAACTAATCTTTCAGGCAGTTTGCCAAATAAGAAAATCTTAGCATCCATTACTTGTAGCAGGTGGTAGGCTCTGAGCTGTCTGTGAAGACCTTGAGGTGCTTTGGGTGGCCTTACACCTGTGTCGCTGTCCAGGCCTTGGGATGTGCTCCTGGGGGCATTAGGCACTGTAAGGACAGACGTGCAGCTTAGCAGAGGGCAGCACGTGGGTCATCTGGCTGCATTTGACACTCTTCCCCTTTGTCTTCTCCAGTGTCTCATATTCCTTGGGCTTGTCAGTGACTGGGCTGGCAGCCAGTTGGTATTAATGCTTCCCTCAGGGTTCCTCAGGTGCTTGACTCTATGGACACTTGCTCTCTTCAACTGTGGAAGCTGCATGGTGATTTCCAAACCCATCCCTGCTCATAGGTCCATTACCAAAGTCAGAGCACAGAGCACCCTGCATCCCCTTCCCTGTTACCCTTGTGTTGATTCAGTGGACCTAGGATGGGGCCCAGAAGATGAAATTCCCGCCAGCGCCTCCTGAGACAGTTGTCCATGTGGACCATCAGTGACTGAACCATAAAGGCCCCACAATAAGTAGCAGGCCCCAGGGTAAGGAAGGTGAAATCCATTGCCTCTTCTTTGTTCTCTGACTGTTCACCGTGCAGTAGTGCCCACAGGCTTCCTAAACTGCTCACCCCATGCAGGAGCTGGCTTTGCCTGTCTGTATTTTCTGCTGCTGGAGGGCTGGGTGACAAAAGGTAACTGTGTAGGTTGCATGTCCATCCTGTTCGAGACTAAAGGCTGAGTAGTGGAGTCTCATTGGGTATGTTTCTGTGTTGAGTTACTATTGGTAATTACCTTTGTTTTTGGCTACCAACTTGGTCTTTCTGTCTTGTGCTGTTCTGTTTGCCTTTGCACACTGGTAAGTGTATGAGCTGTTTTATTAAAAAACATGGGTTCACTTCCGGGGTGATTGAAGTCTAGAAGGGACATGTCTGAACTGTAGCTGAGTCACATTTCATAGTGACAATTACCTCTGTAAAAACAAGAACTCAAAACATTGTTGGTTGTTTTTGTTTGCCGAGGAAGAATCTCAGTTGATAGCCCAGGATAACCCCTAAATACAGCTGCCCTCCTGCTGGCCTCCTGTGCTGATGTCCAGATACAAGCCACCATGCTTGGCTCATCAACCTGTTTAAATAATCAAAGGCCGACTTGTCAGAAATGATCTGAAGCTCACTATCTTATCAGCATAGTGAGATTAGGGAGCACAAAAGATAATCAAGGAGGATGTGGTGGTGATTGATCTCTTCATGTAGAGAGGGTCTTCCTCCTGGGAACCAGGAGGTGGGAGTGGACATGAACAACTCTTCACACAAGGGCGCATCAAGACACCATGCTGTTTATTTTTTTTCTTCAGTACTAGAGATTGAACTTGGGACCTATGAGCACATGCTAAGGAAGCACTTCTCCACTTTTTAAATTTTTGAGGCAGTGTCTCATGTAGCTGTTCATACCAGTCTTGACCCTTGCTCTCCCTACTTCTTTCTTGAGAGATGACAGGCCTGTGTCACCAGGACAGACCCTTTAATCATATTTCAGGAGCAAACACTTCGTACTTTAACCAAGGCTCCTTTGTTCTCTCTTGAACTTTAGCTTGGTATAGTAGTAGTATTTTTCTTCATAAAAACTAGGACTCTGAGCCGGGCGTGGTGGCTCACGCCTTTAATCCCAGCACTTGGGAGGCAGAAGCAGGCGGATCTCTGTGAGTTCGAGGCCAGCCTGGTCTACAAAGCGAGTCCAGGACAGCCAGGGCTGTTACACAGAGAAACCCTGTCTCGAAAAACCAAAAAACGAAAAACAAAAAAAAAAAAAAACTAGGACTCTGAAGTCCAGTGTCCCTGTGCCTCACATTGTTTGTGTTTCTTAGCTGTCCGAGTTTTTGCGTCTTTCCAGCAGTGATACCTTCCATTCTTCTGCAAGATATTCAACCTTTGCAGGCTCTTCCATTCCCAGCTAACTTATAACTGGTTACTGCTGTAGGCTAGCACCCACAGCCAGGAACTCCATCAGATGGAGGCCTCTAGCTCTATCTGGGTCTGACCCTCTTCATGCTAGCTAGCCTCTTGTCTACACGAAACTCTTGAAGAGGCCGAGGCAACTGGGTGTTGTTCTTGTAGACCAAGGGGGAACTAGCGAGTACCACTGTTCTTCCTATGAGTACTAGACAGCGGCTAGAAAATGCACTATATCTTAAGCCTAGTGACTGTGGTAAATGCCAGTTAGGTGGGCAGGTGGAATAAAAATAAAAGTGGCCCTCTAGATCTTATATACTAGAATCTATGGGTCATGGCTCCTTTGGCAAACCTTTATCTCCAAAAAATATTTACATTATGATTCATTACAGTTATGATGTAGTAACAATGATAATTTTATTGTTGGGGTCACCACGTGAGGAACTGTATTAAAGGGTTGCAGCATTAGGAAGGTTGAGAGCCACTGTCTAGAGGATTCATTAGTGACCAATGGAATACAGTCCAGTGGTGGAGGCCTTTGAAAGGCCTGATGTAACTAAATAAGTCACTAAAGCCAGGTTACTGGTTTCTGCCTGTCTTTCTGGTGTCACGCTTGTAGCTAGCAGGTTCAGGGGAAGGGTCTGTGGTACAAGAGTGACATCTTCCTTAATAGTCTCAGTTGGAAAATGGCATTGTAACTGTCGTGCTGTCACCAGGGTCAGAGCAGAGAGCTGGGACTGTGCGTGCGTGCGTGCGTGCGTGCGTGCGTGCGTGCGTGCGTGCGTGCATGCGTGTGTGTGTGTGTGTGTGTGTGTGCACGCGCACGCGCGCTCGTGTGCATGTGTGTGTGTGTGTGTTTGCACATGCGCATGCGTGTGCATCTGCAGGTAAGAGCCTAAACTAGGTCTCTTCCTTGGTAATCTCCATCTTATATTTTGAAAGAGAGTCTCTCACTGAGTCTGGAGGTTGTTGGTTGGGCTAGGGTAGCTGGCCCTAAGCTCCAGGGTCTGTCTCTCCATTGCTGGGATTGTAATGTGGATACTAGACCTGCATTTCTGTCCAGCAGGCACTCTACCCACTGAGCCATCTAGCAAGCCTTTGATTTATTTTTTTAAAGTAAACTGAATTTCATTGCTGAAAGACCAAGTGTATTAAATGGGATGCTGTACTTGGTGATTTAGCCTGCCGGACTTCCACTATCATCTTCATTCTCCCAGGAGCTGGCAGTAGGGCCTGGCTCCCTGCTGGGCTGGGAGGACTGCTCTCTGGGGTCCCTCCTAAGTTCAGACACTCTGCTGCTTTATATAATTGCAGCCCATCCCCCCCACCCATGGGATGAAGACCCTGGAGTGTGAAATTAACACATCAAGTGAATTTGATATTGCAGTAGCCTTGGGCTGGTTTTTGCAAATTAAATTTTGCAGAAATTAGCGTCAGCCTTGCAAAGGCAGCATTCATTTAGGGCTGCTGACACTGAACCGCTTCCTGGCACTTCTACTCTGAGAAGGAGAGGATGGTTTCAAGCTAGGATAATGAAGGACCCTGGCGGTGTAAGTTTTCTGTTTGGTAAAAATGCCATTGGCTGAAAAGAAATGCCTAAGTAAAACTCCGCCTGTACTGCACATATTTAATGATAACGGGCATGAGGACATGGTGCAACCAGTAGAAACGAGTGTCAGAGACTTCCATTAAGTGACTTTCAGGGAAATCGTTGATTTTTCTTTCTGAGGTGTATCTGTCACGATAGCCAAGCTCAGCATCCGAAATGTAATGAGAACTCTGACTAGGAACCCACAGCATTGGGACACTTGGGCACCTGGAAGCCAGAGCACACAGTGGCTTCAGGGCTGGACTGCCCACCCAGGAGCTCAGGGTCCCTTCCTGTCTGGATGCCAGAACTTGTTCTTTGGTATCTCATGTCCTCAGTCTACGTCTGTCTTGTGTGTTTATGCATGTGCACATGTATGCATGTGTGTGTGTGTGTGTGTGTGTGTGTGTGTGTGTGTGTAGGCCACAGATCAACCTTGGGTTTCTCATTGTCCAACATTTTAAAAATTATTTATGTGTTTGTGTATATGGTTGCTTATGTAATGTACCAGGTGCCTGCAGAGACCAGAGAAGAGTTGGATTTCATGAAACTGAAATACAGGCAGTTATGAGCTGCATGTTATGGGTACTGGGAGATGAACATGGGTCTTATTGGAAGGGTTCTTAACTGCTCAGCTGTCTCTCCTGCCCACCTCTTTGTTTTTTGAGACAGGATCTCTCTTAGAGCCTGCCAATTTAGCTCAGTTAGCCCCAAGGATGCAGCTGCTTGTGGTCTGTCTTCAGGAGTTAACAGGCATTCCATGCAGCTGTGGAAGCACCTGGATATCTGTGGGGTGCTGGGGATCTGAACTCAGGTCCGCATGCTTCAGGTGGCAGGTACCTTACTGACTGAGCCACGGCCCCAGCTCCTCCAACCCTTTCTGTCATTATGTTTTATTGTTAATTAGGATATACTCTTTAACTTACAGGCTGCAGGCTTCTGTTTTCAGTTTGAATCCCGGTGGCCAATCCTTCCAGATCCTGTAGTGGGGAGGAGGGTGGGTTTCCCTGTAGGAGTTGTAGCGCAGCTTTCCAGGGAAGGTTCTGTTTGCTCAGTGTGGGCCATGGCATGTCGTTTCCAGGGCAGCAGCTGCTACTTTCTTTGGGCTTACTCCATGCCAACACTGCTGTTATTTGGACTAGTGAGTGATCCATATAGAAAACCCTTGTCAGGATATTTGAATTTGTGATTTATCTGTAGACTGGAAATGTAACTGTGGTCAGGCAGGTACCAGGGGACTTTTATCCCTTTTGATAGTTCCTGTCAATAATTCATCTAGCTGGACCTTTTTGTTAGGCAGGTAAGAAAATACAGCAGTTCTCAGATTTCTTAATCCTTGCTTCGTTGTGGCAGACAGGTGTGTTGTGGGTAATGGTAACATAGGGTTGGTCCCCTGAACACTGAAGAAAAGAAGAGGCCATGTGAGTATCAAAGACAGCAACTGAGAGGAAGCATTTGTGGAGAGCAGGAACATTAGAGGAGGCTTGATTTAGTTAGAGACAGTGGGAGAGGGAGTGGGCACCATAGTGAGGAACGAAATGTAGGGCTCTGGCTGTGGTGGGTTTAGGGGAGTGAGGGTCACTTTTGTGAAACTCTGACCCAAAATGCCTCACACAAGCCACTATAGAGAAAGGATGTTTCTTGGCTTGTAGGTTCAGAGGGTTCAGCCTGTGGCTGCTTGGCCTCATTACCTGGGTAGAGCGCCATGGCAGCCAGAATGTGCTGGGGAAGATTCTTCACCTGATGGTGGCCAGGAAACAGAGCAAGGACGTAACAAGGGACCACGGCTGACTTCAGAGGTGCATGCCCCAGGGACCTCTGTCTTCCAGTTAGGGTTCACCTCCTGAAGTTTCCAGAATCTCCCAAGTAGCCCCAGGAGCTGGGGACCAGGTGTTTAACATATTGACCTCTGAGGACATGTTAAACCATCACAAACCCTGACTTCAGCAACAGCTCAGAGCTGGCCTGCCAGGGGAGATGTAGAAATTAGAATATGGGGGCCCCTGCGGCCACTGGGGATCTCAGATGGCCCCGGTCTTCCTACAGTGCTTCCTTCCATGAGGTGTAGCACAGGCCACTGTGAGCTCTGATCACTGCCCTCTGTGCGCATTCCCTCCCAGGACCCTGTGCCTCTCAGGAGCACCTGCTGTAGCTCTTTTGGCTGCACATTTGTCTTTGTCGGGGGTTTTACTGCTGTGACCAAACCAGGGTGGGGAGGAAAGGGTTTATATGGCTTTCATAATCTGTATCCCAGTCCATTGCTGGAAGCCAAGGCAGGAACTAAAACCAAGTGGGAACCTGGAGGCAGGAGCTGATGCAGAGGCCATGGAGGGTGCTGCTTACTGGCTTCTCCCCATGGCCTGCTCAGTCTGCTTTTTTATACATCCAGGACCACCAACCCAGGGATGGTACTGCCCACAGTGAGCTAAATAAGCCCTCCTACGTCACTAATTAAGAAAATGCCCTACAGGCTTTACTATAGCCTAATTTTATGAAGGCAGCTTCTCAGTTGAGGCTCGCTCTCCTGAAATGATTCTAGTGTGTGTCAAGTTAGCATGAAACGAGCCAGCACAGCATTCATGCCGCGTTGACCATCCTTCAGGAGTTCAGTGTTCACTGTTTTAGCTGAGTCTGTGTGCTACCTGAACCACCCATGGCCTTCTTTGGCTCTGGTCAGTTATTACTTCAGGGTGACCTTTGAGGACCTCATGGCTACCTTCAGGTGGCCTGGTGTCAGCTTGGAGGCTCGTGCCTTGTGATGGGCAGATCTTCCCTTCTCTCCTCCTGTGATGGAGATGGCTTAGTCATGGGGTGGTTTAGTTAAGAAGTGATATTGTACTTTCAAGGACTCTTGATATGAGGGAGTTTTCTGTGTCCAAGGTTCCTTTCCTTGACGTTTCTTAAGGCAGCTCTCTGTCTCTCCTCCTCCTCCTCCTCCTCCTCCTCCTCCTCCTCTCTTTTTCTCTCTCTCTTCTCTCCCACCCCTCTCGTGTGTGCGTAAAATTTGGATTGGTATGGAACTCACTCTGTAACTCAGGTTGGCCTTGAACTTGTGAATCTCTTATCCTCCTGAGTGCTGGGATTACAGAAGTGGACTATGATGCTTAACTTGGATGGCCCATATTTCAAATGTTTCCTTGTATAGACTCACCAGTCTATACAAGGTGAGACCCTGCACACAACAGGACATTCCGGGGCTCTGCACTCTGACCCATCAGAGTCTGCCGTCCGCTGTTGGCACTTGTCAGGCAGCTCAGGCAGGAAGGGGGTGTGAGGAAGCATGTCTGGGCTCAGCTGCTCCAGACACAGTGCAGTGTTGAAGCCTGCTGTGGCTCTGTGGTGGAGGAACCTGAGGTAGTCTTCTGTTGGGTCTGCATATGGGATACGCAGATAAACAATTAAAGCACTGTGTTGCCTCTTAACTCTGTAAGGGGAGAGCAGCTTCATGGCATGGAACCTACATGATCGTCCAGTGTTGGGGTTATAATTGATTTCAAAGTGAAAGCTCCCTCAAAAACTGAATTATATCCTGACATTTGTAAATAGCCTCTGGTTTGAGCACATCTTTTATTTCATGCGTAGTTCTAACGGAGAAAGGTAGAATAGTAAAAAAAGGATGCCTAGTTTTGCTTTGTAGACACAGGGTGTTGTATAGGTGTGTATTCTGTGCTCTAGTTTGATTCTGTTGCTGTGAGACACAATGATTTGACCTCAGGAGGAAAGGGTTGACATCAGTACACATCGCATCCATCTTTGGAAGAAGTCAGGGCAGAAACTCAAAGCAGGTACTTGAAGGCAGGCCTGCCTGCTACTCAGTGCTGTGTTACCTCTAGCCAGGGAACTCACTTTATAGCAGAGAAGTACAGCAGAAACCATGAAGGAATGCCACTTGCTGGCTTACCCACAGGCTAATATTTAGCTAGTTTTCTTTTTTTTTGTTGTTGTTGTTGTTTTTTTGTTTTTCGAGACAGGGTTTCTCTGTGTAGCCCTGGCTGTCCTGGACTCGCTTTGTAGACCAGGCTGGCCTCGAACTCACAGAGATCCGCCTGCCTCTGCCTCCCGAGTGCTGGGATTAAAGGCGTGCGCCACTACGCCCAGCTCTTAGCTAGTTTTCTTATACAGCACAGGACTACCTGCAGGGGAATGTTGCACAGTGAGTGGGCTGGGCCCTCCTACATCAGCTAAGATCAGACAGTCCCCCAGAGATGTGCCCACAGTTCAGTCTGATGGAGGCAAATCCTCACAGGGATCTGAGGCTGTGTTGTCTGGAAAAGCCAACAGGACAGTGTGCTGACTCTTCCCCTTAAAACTTTGTCATTGAAAATTACTTTCTTACTGTTATTTTAATAGAAAATAATTTAACCTTTTTGAACTTAAATTGATAAAAATTAAACTGTCAGACTCTGTGGAATGTCCAAGTCAACAGCTCCTGCGACTTCAAGGCCAGGATTCACAACAAACAGGTCTGCTGTAGACCCGTGTTTCTGGAAGGACGACATCCCCACGTGTGTGATGGTATTAGCTATGTGTTACAGAAATAGCATATTCTCACAAAAATAGTAAGTGCTTCATTCTTCTTGAGTTCATCCCCATCCCAGTAGCAGACTGGAAGGGGCCTGAGTGCCGTCCTGAGCAAGAATAAAAACATCACTATTTTTAGGGTGCACAGTGGAAAGGCTTTGGTGGTGGAGAGGCTAGGAAAACAAGTTTGTTAAAAATAAGATCTTAGGTTTAAACATTTTGTTTCTTGGTCCCTTGTTTTAGTGCAGCCACAGAAAGTAATTACCCTTGGGGACCTTGGCTGGGTGTGCTCTGGTGGGTGGTGGGCATCTTTGTGTAGCTGGTGTTTCCAAGGGTCTGGTGGCTGGCAGGTTATGTGACTCAGATTTCCATCCCCTTGTCTTGCTCTGTGTGTCTCTCCCATGACCGCTTTCAAATGGCTGCAGTGGTTGCTAAAGCTCACCAGAGGGACAGACCAGTTGTTAAGATAGACATTTAACCCAAAATGACTTAACTTCTGTTCTTAATTCTGGCAGGGAGGGTGATGGCAGCCAGTACTGAGGAAGGGCTTGGGTGCCGCGCTCTTGCCTGGGCAGACAGTTCTAAGCTGGCTGAAGCCAGGGCTCACACTTTGGGCAGCTTCCTTCCCCTACCTCAAAGCTCTGCCAGTTGGCTGATTGCCTTATCTAAATGTGCCTGAGGATGAAAGCCTGAGGGGAGGGGAGGTAAAGAGAGAAGGGAGAAGGAGAGACAGGGAGAGAGTCTGCTTACAGCGCAGGTGTTGGGGTGCTCTCGTGGCTAAAGGATGACGTCAGGTGTCCTCTTCTATTCTCTGCCTTCTTCCCTTGAGGCAGGGCCTGTCACTGAACTTGGAGCTAGGCTAGTGAGCAGCGCACCCCATAATCCTCCTGTGACTCCACTGCAGCTTCAGGTCACAGGGGAGCATGCAGCCATGCTATGCTGTCTTTATGAGGGGCGCCAGGTCCCCAGGCCTGTGCATCAAACGCTCTCCCCAGTGAACTCTTTCCGGACCAACAATTTTTATTTGTTGGTGTACCATTTTACTCTCCTGTCTGTCTGTCTGTCTGTCTGTCTGTTTCCACCCTGCCCTGTGTATGTGTGTGTTCATGAATCTCACCAATCCTCTTGTCTCTCTTTAGCATCAGGGTTACAAGCAGGTGTTACCATGTCCAACTTTTTCATGTGAGTTCCTGGAGACATTCTTAGGTCCTTGTACTTGCAAGCCAAGCATGTTAGTTTCTGACCCATCTCCCTGGGACCCTTTTGAAATACTCCTGAATGTCTTTCAGTGCTTTTGAATATTTTAAACAAATTACAGAGTTTGATTAGTCTGTCTTAGGCCTCACACTGTGCTTCTTGTGCTGTGACCTTCCCTGTTAGAGGATGGCTGGCCTGGGTGTGCTGTGACCTTCCCTGTTAGAGGACGGCTGGCCTGGGTGGGATGTCTGCGCTGATTAGATGTTGGCTGAGTTGGGGAGACACTGGTGCTGTCTTGGAGATTGACAGCTGCTTCTGCACCATCCATTGTGACTACAGCAGGGCAGAAAGGCAGACTCAGCTGTTCTCCAAATGCCTCCTGAGTTGCTCTCTCAGATTATTTCTTGTGCAAATGAAGGTGGCTGAGGCTCCCAAGGCTGGCTGTCCTGCTTGCCTATGCTAAGCAACCCTGGCATTGAAATTTCTCTATTGGTGGAAAATATAGAAGAAAAAGAAAAGTCCCCATTGAAAACCCTGAGAACAGTAAAGATTTGACTTGCTGTAGTGCAGCCTTCCTCCTGCGCTGGATCCCAGCCTTCTGCCAGGCTTCTAGGAAGCTGTTCATGTGTGTCGTGAGCTGTTCGTGTGTGTCGTGAGCGCTGCCTTTGAGCACAGCAAGGTGCCATTGGTGAACTGATGCAGTGGCTTTATTAGTAAGTGTTTATGCATCAGCAATAAAAAAAAGTGGACAGTGGCAGTGTTAATCTGCAGGGCGAGACGTTTCTGAATGTCAGTAACTCAACATGACCCTTTTCAGGGTTCTCATAGCTGGTCTCCATGGCTGCCGTGAAGAAATGCCCTGTGTGTTCCCTCAGCCAACCACAGTTCAACAGGAGCCTATGTCTCACTGCAGTTGCCTTCAGAATGATCCAGAATGCCTTCCTTCCTGCTTATCATCTATGACAGCAGGAATGTGGGGAGTTCGAGACCTAGAGATTCAAAATGGACACAGTGGTAAAAGCATTAGCTGTCCAGGCCTGAAGACCTGAGTTCAAACCCCTTGTTCTTGTAAAAACCACACATGGCCATGGGTCATGACTTGTGACCCCTTCACTGTGGAGGGTGGAGATAGGATGGTCACTGGGGTTTGCTGTCTAGTTCCAAGTTTAGTGAGAGGCCTTTGTTTGGAGGGACTAGGATGGACAGTGATAAGCCAGGACCCCTGACATCCTCCTCTGGTCTCCTGTGCACAGGTGTACCTGCACCCTGCACCCTCTCACATGTGAACACACCACACACATAAAACACACAATCAAGGTTAACATGATGAAGAAGCAGAGTGAAGCTGATCATGGTTTTGCATGTTCAAACTCCCAAGTTCAACTTGGACCAGCAGAGTGTTGGTTCATACAATACTTAGATTTTTCCTCTGAAGTTCACTCACCTGTCCCCTAGTCGGGCTGACAATGACTCACTTATTCCATGAAGCAGCGTCTGTCTGCATAGACTTTCCACCAATGGGACCCTGCATTCAGAGCTGGGTCCTCCTAGGCAGTCTGTGAGACCTGATAGCCTTTTCCCTTCTGCGGTGGACAGCACTCCAAGCCACCACTCCAAGCCACCACAGATGCCTTCAGTGGGCAGCTTTCGTTCACGCTGCTTTCTACAGCCCAAAGCAGGCAGCTTTTGGAGAATAGTTAGAGACTCTGGAAGAACAAGCAGGTGGACAAGGATGGGAAGAATCAGGAGAGCCTCAGCAAGAAAGTGCTGGGGCCAGCCAAGGGCCTGTGAGGTGCTGGCCAGGCCTTTGAGGCTGTTCCTGCGCCTCTTCTGGGATAGTGTGCACCCAACACACAGGGATGGGTCCTGTACCTCCACAGTCACTGCAGTGGTCACTGTCCTTATCAGCTTTCTGCACACCTCTGACTCTCCAAGGCCCTTGGACTCTGTGGAGGTGCATACCTCTGCTGCCATCCACCTGCCTCTCCCTTTCTCCACTCCCATACTAGCCCTGCTTGCACCTTCCTCCCTGGGTGGATGCCATCCCTATATGATGTGCCACCTCCTCACAGTTTATCTAGACCCTGTCTGTGCATGGGCACTGTACCATGTTCCACTTTGAATGGGGTCTTCACAAGGTGACCAGCTCTCTCTTCTGGGACACTTCTGCAGTGCTGGCTTGCTATCCACCCGAGCAGGAGCTCAGGTTCATGTTTGCTGCAGGAGTGAATGAATACAGTGTCTTGACTGAGCTTGTTCTTGTCTGTCTCTGTGAGTCTGTAGGCTGTGGGAAGGCACCTCCACGCAATAGAGCCATGTGGGTTCCAAGTTCATGTGAACCGAGCGAAGGCTGCCAGGAGACAGGAAGAGTGGGAGGTGGTTGTTTGCAGTCTGTGCTGGTCCCAGGGTTGTGGGTGGGGCTCCTCTGCTGTGCTTGCTCATCCTCACAGCCCAGAAGAGTTCTCTCTGGGCCCCATAGAAGTCATTAAAGCCAGGGAGGCTCTGCCTTCAGCATCTGCATGATTACCGCACTAATATTCATTGGAGTATTTATTTTCCTTTTGCTCAAGTAATTATGCTGTAGCAAAGCTTGACTGTAAAAAGTGCATTATGTAATTACCTCTCTAGAAAATTGGTTTCCACTTGCACTTGAGATTAGTGTCTGAACAGACTGAGATTCTGCTTTGGGACGTATGTCGGGTCTTCCCTGAGCTGTTGTGTGTCTGATGTGTGGTCACCTCTGCATAGCACAGGGTTCTGTGGGTGCTATGGTGCCATTGGCCCAACCAATTAAAAGAGTCAAATTAAAGTAAAAAACACAAAAATGAGATGTATTTTATGTGGCCACATTGGGAAGAGGGACAAAGAGATCCAGCAAAATCACATCTATCTTTGAGTTCCTAAAGTGAGAATGAAGTCTAAATAGGGGGCAGAGACATGGGCATGTCAGCAGCCGGAATGCAGGAGGGGCCATGCCCACAGTGACCCGTCACTGTCTGGCCTTCAGTCTCATCTGTAAGGTGGGCTGACAACTTGTTAGAACTGTCTGAAATTGCTTTCTGGGAGATAAGTTCCTGCACTGGTTGGCAGTTTTTCTTTCTCCTAGAATCAGATTCCTGGGAAAATACCCATTTCTTTGCAGTCCACTGTTTGAATTGCCTGATAGACTGAGAGAGACAAATGTGTCTTGAGAATTTTTCCATCTGTGCCTGTTAAGTGGGAAGACTTGCCTGGAGTTTCCTCAGCCTGTTCAGTCATCCATGCTGGACAGACAGGTCAGGAACCTTCCATGCTGGACAGGTCAAGGATCTTTTCCAGGAGGTCTTAGGGAAACAGAAGAGAGACTGAAAGGGAGAGGGTTACAGGTCGGGCGCTTAGGTCAGTCGTCTCACGCTGTCTCTGAAGGGCACGGCGAGGCTCGAGTGACTTCTCTCATCATTCCAACACAGGGTCTCACGTGGCCCTTGCTATGTAGTGGAAGGATGGCCTTGAACTTCTGATCTTCCTGTCACTATTTCCTGAGTGCTGGGATCACAGACATGTGCCCCTCACCCAGCTTCTAGGATATGTTCTGAGAACTTGGGTGGACACAGTTGGGTCTGTCTGTATGTTTGTTTGTAACACTATTCTCTTTTCCACAAAGCAATTGAACTTACAAAGGTCCTTACATCGAAGGAAACAATCCAGTCCTCCTGAAGGTTAGGTGGGCCCAAAAGAGGCCCTGGTTGCTTCCTTCAGAGGGGATGAAGGTCTTGGCCCCCAGGACCTTGAACTAGCTCTTATAAGACTGAACTGTTAGAAGATGGAACCCAACCTTGAGCTCCTGCCTCTGTGCTCATACTGATCCCATGCTCAGAAATTTCCAGAACTGGCCCTAAACTTCCCCTAAGAAGTATTCAACTGTAGGAACCTCATTTTAGTAGCAGAAAGCAGACTGGTGCATGGGCTCCCCAAGACATGAGTTGGGGAAGCCAGCCTCTTGCTTCCTGTGGGCTTCTGCCTATTGTATTTTCATCTCTGTGTTCTACATCTGAAGCCCTGGATTCTTGTATATGTGCATTCCTGTGTTTGTAGTGGGCATCCCATGCGAGGATGTGTGGAGTAGACCAGGCAGCAACCTTCTTCCTTGTTGTTCCCCAGCCACCACTCTGCTGGGTGTTGGAGACGGGAGCTGTCACTCAGTCTGAAGCTGAGGTTAGGGTGCCTGCTCAGCAAGCTCCCAGATCCACCTATTTGCCTGCCTGGGGCTGGGCTACAAGTGCATCCCAACATGCCCAGCCTTTCCTGTGGGTTCTAGGGATCTGAGTCAAATCCTCACAGAGCATATACATGTCCTTGAGGCCAGGAGGAAACAGGAAGACAGACTCCAGGTGTTGCATAATTTGCATTCTGGAACCCAGCTCTGGCTCCAGCTCCTGAATGAGGCCATGACTTAGGACTTACTTACAGGAGGGAGACAGACAAAATTTCGGTGCTTTCTACTCAGCCAGTCTAACCTAATCAGTAACTTCCAGGTTCATCGAGAGGCTCTGTGATAGAATTTGAGAAGCAACTCCTGCAAGCTGCCTGCTGACATGTCTTCACATGCTTGCCATGGCACTCCTGCACATGCAGAATAAACAAGCAAATACTCGTCAAAAAGATGATAAGTGGAGAGTAACTGAGCAGAGTACCTAGTGTGGATGTCCAGCCTCCAAACAGTATGCATGGCGCGCGCGCACACGCACACGCACACACACGCACGCACGCACGCGCACACACACGCATGCACGCACACACCCACGCACACACACACACACATACACACACATACGCACACACACATACGCAC
>CAJQZJ010032510.1:1345854-1357150 GCA_907164525.1 Lophiomys imhausi | reverse complement strand
GCAGAGAGTAGAGGGCACCATGGGAACCTGGAGCAGGGACACACAACCTAAGAGGACACTGGCGATGTGGTCAGCCCTGCCCAGCCACTGGTGCTCCATTTAGAGGGACAGAGATGGAAGAGAGGGCCACACATGGAGAGGGGAAAGGAAGAGTGAGAGAACTCAAACAACACATGGAGTCTCAATACTCACCCGTGTTCTGATACCCCTCAGCTATTTGCCCAGCCCAGAAGAATTTTGAATAAGACTCAGGACTCAAGTGTGTTGCAAGTTAGTATGAATGTTGAGTCAGATATAGACCTTTAAACTCATGGAGTTGGTTAGATATTAGAATGTTAAAGTCAGGGGCCAAATATGTATAAACTGGACATTGGGAAGGTATAGTGGGCCATTTAACTCTCATAAATGTGGCATATTTATATCTGTTGTTTTGTATAATACTTACTGTTATAAGAGAAGGAACCATCTGTTGGACTGAAAGGGGAAACTTCTGGGGGGAAGAGGGTGGAAGGGCGGGATAGGAAGGGGGAATAGGGAGGGGTTTGTGACTGAGATGTAAACTTGAAGAAAAAAAAATAAAGCACTTATAAAAAAAAAAATAAAGTGCTCTTGCCAAGCCAGACAGGCAACCCCATTCCTGTTCTACTGTGCCTCTTCTGTAGCATGGCCGTGAAGACTACTGTCAAGGGCCAGCTCCAGATAAGCCCACATTACTGCATTCTACAATCAAAGGCACACATGAGCTCCTGGCCCTCTCTTTGCAAGAAGCAGTTTTTCCAGGTCCAAGGGAGTGGGAAGGAGGATATGCCAAACTATAACTTGTATTTTGACAACTAAAAATATTCCAACAAATAAAAAAAAAAAAAGACTCAGGTCTCCTAATTTCTGTAGCTCTGTGGTTTCTTTCTGGCCCACATCTTGTCCTCACTAGTCCCGGAGGTAATGCTAATACTTGACACAGCTTCTGTGGGTCTGTTGGCAACAGCCGAGCCTCGGAGCACCTGCGCACCTTGGAGAGATGCTGTTGGACTCAGCTCTGCAGTGGTGGGGTTGGGCCCCTTGTGGCCAGACTACTGGCTGTGCGTGGGGTCTTGCGCATTTTCTCACTTTGTGTCCTTCGTGTTAGCTACTGGTCCTTCAGCATGTTCCAGGACACCGACAAGGAAGGGAGACAGAAAGATGAGCATCTCAGAGAAGTTATCAAGGTGGACCTTGGCATTTCATACATGGTTTCATCACATTTTTGTTAGGAGTGTTTATGTTCTTTTCGATGTCAGTGAATCTGTTCAGATTTTCCGTTTCTGGATCAGTTTGGAGAATTTATGTTTCACTAAGACATTATTAGTTTCCTATGGGTTTTCAATTTTTTTTTTGCCACATAGTTGCTTCAGGTATTCTTTTGTGTTTATGTTCACATTAATGTTTTGAATATGTGTCCTTTATGTTTTCCTTCTCATTTTAAAACCTATGTGGTGTTCTGTCTCTCTTGTTCTTCTGTGGGCTTGAGATGGAACATATTTTTGTTTGGGGGGCCTTTCTTGTTGTTTTAAGTAGCTTTGACTTGCTTATACTGTCCACTTCTGTTCTATCTATTTTGGGCTCTTGTGCTACATTTTGTTGCTGTCTTTGAAAATGGCCAACATAATGAGCACTTGGTCCCTGTTCTGACTCTATAAGTTCCTTCAGAGAGTTGGAACTAGATACCAGAGTGGGATTCTCTACACAGGAGATCTATAAATCAATCCTAGGAACCTACAGATTACTTTCCTGGTATTAGTTGTTGGGAATTCATTAAAGAGAAAGGGTGTGGGCACACACACACACACATGCACACACACGCGCACATGCACGTATATGTGCGTGCCCCCGTGAGTCTCCTGCAGAGGCCAGAGGACTATGACAGCTTATTTCCTGTGATGCCTTCCTCCTCATTTTTTTGAGACTAGATCTCTCACTGAACCTGGAGCTTGTCATTTTGTCTAGGATGGATGGCCAGTCTGCTCCTAGGATCTACCTGGTTCCATTCGCCTGCATTTACATGGCCTCTCAGAATATCAGCTCAGGTCTCCTGCTTTCCTATCACACACTCCTACCACTGAGGTGGCTCCGGAGCCACTATACTTTATAAGTTTAAGATTTGATTGTGTCTGTGAGAAGCAGTCATCGAAAGAACCGATGGGCTCTGAAGAAACATAGTTTGCTGAATCAGATGCATTTCTGTTGAAGAAGGCTGAGATTGTTTGCTTTCTCCTCTATTGTTACTCTCTCTTGGTTTCCAGGGACTGGTTTCATAAAAGTCTAAATTGTATAGGAAATAACAGCAATCCATAGCAGTCCACAATAGCATTTTTTAAAAATAGCAGTGGTAGGTAGATTGAGAAGAGGCAGCCATCCCTCTGTCTCTCTGAGAACACAAGTCCAGATGTGTGTGCATCTGCTTGTGTTCTCTCCCTTCCTTGCGCACATCCTAAGATCCCTTATTTCCTCAGTTACATATTGACTCTGGGGTAAATAACCCAGACCATGAGGCCATGCCCAGACTGATAGCTTTTTTTTTTTTTTTTTTTTTTTTTTTTTTAGCACTGGGGACAAAGCAAAACAGCTGCTGCCCTAGGAAATTATCTGCACTTCTCAAGGATGCCCAGCTATTCATCTTGGCCACTATGAGCTTGCCAGAAAGTGCTCACACTGTTTAGCTAACTGAGATTTTAATCTTGTCCAACTGAACTGTAGTTGGATATTATGCTTATGGGAAAGACAAGAGCTAATGCTTCAGGTCCCCGAACAAGTCACCTGGCCTGTCTGAGCTGAGAAATATGCTGGCATTGTTTTTGTATGGTTAAAGGAGAAAGACAAAAAGTAGATTTGATCACATTTCTGCCCCGTATGTTTCTGTCTGCCACAGTGTTTTGTGTCTGGTGTGTGGAGTAAATCCTGCATCCTGGGAAAGTTTCTCTAAGACTGGTGGTGCTGGTTTTCTGTGAGAGTTTCAGGTAGCTTTGCAGAACAGGATGTACAGGCACTCGGGCCATGTGAGCAGTGCAGCGTGCACACAGGAGAGCATGCACACGGGATGGGAGAATGTTGATATGAGCAGACTCAGGGCAGAGAGACAAGAAATCAGCCTGTAGACCTGTCTCGACCTGAAATCACAATTGACTGTTCTGTCTTTTAATTCAGGCAAAGGAAATGCTTATGGATGGAAGACTTAAAGCATGCTGCTGAAAAGAACTGAAGTGGGGACTGTGTCATCGCAGTCACCGAAAGGCACACACACCATGACTTCAGAGAATCTGTGCTTTGAGAATGTTGTTTGCTTTTGATGAAAACGGAAAAACCTTTCTGCCTGTGTTTGTTGTAATGCTGTGTGATGACCATGAGGGGTCTACACTGCTGTCACTGATTGCTTCTTGCCTCTGTGGACATGAGTGATCCACGTCCGTCACAGGTAGAAAAGCACAAGCTTGGCAGAGCTGCGTCCAAATTCAGGGGCCCTTCCAGAACCATGCAGTCTGATGATTATTTTGCTCGGAAATTTAAAGCCATCAATGGCAGCATGGGACCCGCTACTTTAAACACCTCCAGTCCAAGTGAGGCCAGTGCAGGTGGCGGGCCAGCCAGTGGTACCCCAGCAGTGCCCAAGATGGGAGTGAGAGCCAGAGTATCTGAGTGGCCTCCTAAAAAAGACTGCTCCAAGGACCTGACTTGCAAGACCCTGTGGGAGAGCCACTCTCAGTCCAGCTATGAGAGTGTCGCCTCCATCATCCAGAATGGCCAGGGTGACCAGGGTGACAGGCAACAAGAGGAGCAGCTGGACCTGGACTTCGTGGAGGCAAAGTACAGTATTGGAGATATCTTTGTCCATTCTCCTCAGAGAGGACTCCACCCCATACGACAGAGGAGCAACAGCGATGTCACCATCAGTGACATCGATGCTGAGGATGTCCTGGACCAACATGCTGTCAATCCCAACACGGGAGCCGCCCTGCACAGGGAATATGGGAGCACTTCATCTATTGACAGGCAGGGTCTGTCTGGAGAGAACGTTTTTGCCATGCTCCGAGGGTACCGAGTAGAGAATTACGACCCTAAGATGACCGGCTCCTTTGGGTTTCCTGATTTCTTTCCCTGTGACACCGCCATATCCCCCAGCCTCCATGCTGCAGCCCAGATTTCTAGAGGAGAGTTCATCCGCATCTCAGGGTTGGACTACATGGATGGCGGGCTCCTGATGGGGAGGGACAGAGACAAGCCCTTCAAGCGCAGGTTAAAGTCAGAGTCGGTGGAAACATCACTCTTCCGAAAACTCCGGACGGTCAAGAGCGAGCATGAGACCTTCAAGTACACCTCTGACCTGGAGGAGGGCCGCCTGGACCGCGGCATCCGCCCTTGGAGTTGCCAGAGGTGCTTTGCCCATTATGATGTGCAGAGCATCCTGTTCAACATCAATGAAGCCATGGCCACGAGGGCCAGTGTGGGGAAGAGAAAGAACATTACCACAGGGGCCTCGGCTGCGTCGCAGACCCCAGTTCCCACAGGCCCAGCCGGAGGCTGCGAGTCCCCACTGGGCAGCAAGGAGGACCTGAACTCCAAAGAGAACCCGGACGCTGATGAGGGCGACGGGAAGAGCAACGACTTGGTCCTCAGCTGTCCTTACTTCCGGAATGAGACTGGTGGGGAGGGTGACAGGCGCATTGCGCTCTCGCGGGCCAACTCGGCCTCTTTCAGCCCTGGGGACAGCTGCTCCTTTGAGTTGTCCCTCAGTTCCCACTGCACCAACGCCGGGGTGTCTGTCTTGGAGGTGCCTCGAGAGAACCAGCCAGTCCACAGGGAGAAGGTCAAGCGCTACATCATAGAGCATGTTGATCTTGGGGCCTACTACTACCGCAAGTTCTTCTATGGCAAAGGTAGGCACCTGGCTACCTGCAGGGACCCTGAGACTCTTACTTCTCCATTGCTGTATTACTTTATTTCCTTTCCCAGGGGAACACATAAGCAACCCCTCCCCCAGTGTCCTAAGGACAAACCAAGCTACAATGCCATCAGCATTCACTCTGGGAAATCAATGAGTCTATTAGACTTGCTCAGGGTGTAGGTGGGGGTTGTAAGCAGCTGTGTGGGTGCCCATATAGCAGCCCATGGAAAGTCTGCACCCAGCATGTATGACTCCTGATGGCTGCACAGATGGGAGCCCTCTTCCCTAGTCCTTGCCCCTCTCTGAGACCACGTGCAGTCAGGGCAGGACCAGCCCACACTGATGGGAAAAGTGGCTGGATATTCAGGGAAGGATCCCTTCATATTCCCTGCCGTTCCTTTTTCAAGACATCAGCAGTCAGTGCCTGCAGCAGGCACCACTGATCTCATGAAGATGGCGGCAGGGTGGCCCAGAGGATAGTCCTGTACATCACACCACAATCAAAATATCAACACCCGAGGGAACAGCTTACGAGGTCTCAGAGAGTCCAGTCTGTGGCCAAGTGTTTGCGTGTTCTTGGAATGGACACCGGAGCCTGTTGTGCAGAGAATTTCTTCATTGCATGGTAGACAGGGAAAGGAGGAGGGAGGGAAGGTGGGGGAAGGGAGGAGCTGGGGATCAGGTGTCACTTTCAAGGACACAGCTGCAGTGACCTGCTCTTCCAGGTAAGTTCCATGTCCAGCTAGAGACCCTTTGCTTAACATATGAGCCTGTGGGGGACATTGACATCATGCCAGTCTTCAGGGATTGCCATGGGCTTTATTGCTTTAAAGCAGCTTCCTCGGGGTTCCAAGGCCATGGCCCACTTGGCTTGGGTTGTTCTTGGTCAGTAGTCATCCCCTAAAGCCTGTTAAAGGTCCCAACATCCAGCTTTCCTGATTCATAATCCCTACCACGGGTATGTTTCCTCCTCCTGATGTCAGGCTTCGTTTAGGTTTTATCCATCTTACTAAACGTCCTGTGATCACAACTCCTGTGTTGTTCCCCTCCATAGCTCCTTCCACTCTACAGACTGGATAATTCTGTGGGGTTTTTTCCAGTGTTCTTTGCTCTTACCTGGTTGGTTCATAGATTGTATGTGTCAAAATCCTGTGGAAAGAATTTATGAACTAGATGTGCATAGTTCTGAAAATGAGATTACATGAGCAGACATCGAGAGTTAGAGTTCCTTCTGGTGTTATTACAAAAGTCTTTCCTATAGTAGATGAGTTATTTTCACTTTCGTTTGTCTTCGCCACAGGTTTTAGTTGCCAATGTGCCCCTTTCCCCATTCCCAAGTCTTTCTGCCTTGAGTTCAGTCCTTGTCACAGGAAAGTCCAGAATCTCTGATCTGTGTTTCATTCTGTGACCATTAGATGTGGAGGACTGGTCCCTAGAAAGAAAGCAGTTGTTCTTGGCATTCAAAAGGGGATCACTGAGGAACAGGCTTCCTCACCAAGGCTGTTGTTATAGCTGATGACTGGCACACAAAATAAAGTCTGTACGCAGCTCAGCATCTGGATAGCTGACTGCTGGAGAGTTTAGGGCATCAGGACGAAAGGTTTCTGTGGTCTTGTTGTGCAAATGCTTGCCAGTTTCCCCTTCAGTGTGTCTCACACCCAAAGTGTGTGTGAGAGGAGCCAAGTTTACTGCCTGACCATTGCACTTGTTGGTGGCCTCAGAGTCTGTCCCAGGAGGTGGTTTCACGGCTGGCCTGTGCTCATCTGTCACTTGTTTTGAAGATCTCTCTGCAGTGACGTATTTCCTCTGCCCTTTCTGATTGATGATGGACACACTGAAGAGCACTGGGAGTGATGCTGTCACTCTGTTTAGGTCGGTGAAGAAAAAGTTTATGAGCTCCCAGAAATTACTTGTATATACGTATCCTGGAGTCATAGTGAGGAAATAAAGCTGTGCTGGCTGCAATGCCAGGGTCTTGGATTTGTCTCTGATTGGGGGCTTAGCCGAGGACCCAGAAAGTAGCTGGAAAGCTGATTTCTGGGCTATTCTGTTAAGCTCACAGAATGGGGATGTACAGCAGGCCCTGGTTTTTCCTCTGGGTAGAAGCCTGATAAGCCCCAGGCTGAGGGGGAAGTGACTTCAGGGGAAAAGCTGCTGGGCTTTGGTGCTGAGGGGACTTCTGCTTCCTCAGGTCTTAGCTCTTGCCTGTGACCCAGTGTAACTTCAGATGCCTGCATGGAGTCATTAGGGAACAGACATTGGTGGCCAGAGTCCTGAGGGTTCAAGTGAACAGACTATCCTAACCCAAGAGCCCCGGCCACTGGACAAGGTAGAGTGAGGTGCTCCTCCAAGCTCTCCAGCAATTGGACAACACTGTGTCTAAAATCAGACCCACCAGATCAGGCTCTGGGGCTAGGATCTGCAATAGTTGCCTGTCTTTCCCCTCTCCCTTTCAGAGCTCTCTGTGGCTCTCAGGGGCCCTATTGATAATCTCTAACATACCTGTTATTTTCTTCTTTGTTCCTTATGAAACCCCTGGTCCTGTGGGTCCTCTGATGCATAGACTTTCTAAGTTCCGGGCACTGGTGTGCAGAGGTGGCTCCTGATGCCCAGAAGTGTTCCTTGACAGTCACTGAAGGATGTTTCAGCAACTTCAACCAGGGAGTGGCTGGCCACCATAAACAGCAAACAAATCCTTCCACATCCTTCTGCATCTGAAAAGAATCAAGCATGGCAGCGAGGTGGCCAGCATCCCTCACTCTCTCTGCTGATGACCTTTGCTCTGCATTGTCACGGTGCCTCCCTCACTGAGGCTGCTCCTAGGTAGCACAGGCCACTTGGAAGAGTCCTGGGCTTCACCCCAGATCCAGCTCTTGACACTGTTTTGGCTCCTGTGTGACAGAGCTTCAGGGTGTGTCTCAGCTTCTCTCCTGTCGCTGTGTTGAGATGCTCTGACAGATGCAACTTAAGGGAGAAAAGGTTTATTTTAACTTACAGTTCAAGGTAGATCTGTCATGGATGGGAAGTCTAGACAGCAGGAGCTTGAAGCAACTGGCACATCATATCCATAGACAGAAAACAGAGAGGGATGAATGCAAACCATTATCTAGCTTGTCTTCTCCAGTCTGTCCAGTCCAGGATTCCCTGTATGGGGAGTGGTCCCACTCACAATTAAGATGTATCATCCTCTCTCGTTACTGTATTGAAGATGGTCCCCCACAGGTATGCCCAGAGGTCTTTCAGGTAAATTTAGATTTCCTCGAGTTGACAACACTACTTATTGCTTTTCCTTCCTTCTCTCTCTTCTTCACTGCCTCATTTTTTTTCTTCTATCCTTTCATTCTCCCTCTTTCTTCCTTCTTTTCTACCTTCCTCCTTTATAAAATGGCACCCGACAGGACATGTTTGATTTCTTCTTGTTATATCAACCTTCTTCAGGAGGGGAGGAGAGGAGGCAGTTTGGAAGGATAGGGAGGGCACAAGAGTTTCAGGGTGGCAAGGGGCGGCACTCCCTGAATGCAGCTGCACCAGGCGCCCTAACTTCTTGCCGGCTGGCTCGCATAGGCACTCCAACTGCTGCTCCCACCCAACTCCCTTTTCTCCAGCGCTCGCCTTCCTCTGCAGGACTCAGAAGGAAGGAAGGATGCTGTGTGCAAGTGAGTCAGAGAAAAAAAGCTTTACCCTGGACTGGATCTGGAGCTGGAGCTGTTTGCACCCTTGCCCTACCATGCACAGGAGCCTAAGCTCAGTGGCCAATGCTGATGAACAGAAACCTGCACTGTCTGATCCTCTCCCTTCCCAACACCATTTTACTATTTTGTGTACGGGGACTCAGGGCTAAAGCACTCATCCATGGTAGTACAGCTTGGAGCTCCTTGCTTGATAACCAGCAACTATGGATGGGCCAGGTGGGGAGCTCCTGGGTTCATAACCCACCTAGCTCCATCTTAATAGTGATTCAGGGACATCCTGCAAAGGGCTTAGAGCAGGGCTTATCACACAGAATAGTCCCGTGCATTTCTTACATAAGTGTGTGAGATCCGTCTGTCTCTCTTGAAAGAGGCTATTGTCTCTGCCACAGGCAGGCACAACATTAAAGGGCAGCACTTTGTTCTGATGGTTAAAAGATGAGGAGAGAAGCAGAGGGAGCCGGGGGTGTCTGGTGAAGCCTGCCACCTGGATCCACACACTGGCCCAGTGTCACTAATGCAGGGCTGTGGGTTGGGGGAGGGGTGTGTCTTTGGAATCCCTGATCTCTGTTGAGTGACTTCGGACTGTGTTTCCTTTGAATTTCATATCTCCTGCCTTTTCTTCCCATTTTAGAGTCAAGGCCTAAAATTAAAAGGGATTGAGCACTGTTAAACCAACCCAATCAGCATGGGTAAGCAGAGTACCACCTAGCAATATCACTTCTCTAAGACACATGCTCCTCCGAGAGGGCACCATTGGTGGACTGTGCTCAGTCTCTCTCCCTGGCCCTCATCGCCGCCTCAAACAGAGGTCTGTGGAGTCTAGGAGCTCCTAGCAGGAGGAGCTGCCCAGATACACTTCGGACTCTGGTACCAAGGGACATTGTCAGGCAGTTGCTCTGCTGTTGCAGGCAGTGAGGGCACAGGGGGTCTGTGTAAGAACTTGCAAAGATGTGTTCACACTGGACCTCAGCAGGTCTTAGGTCAGCCATGAAAACAAGAAGGATAGTGCTGCTTTTCTGTAAGGCTTGCTTGATGGCCAAAGTGGGGACCTCAGGGGTACGGTGCTCTGGGACAGTAAGTTGGAAGTGAGGATCACCTTCACTGAAGGTCCCAGAGGTTCCGGGATCCTAGTAAAGCCTGTTTGCATCTTCTCAGGTCCAAGCTTAACGCTCCTCCCACCCGACAAAGCACTTAAGCTAGACAGCAGCCTGGTGCCTCTCAGGTTATACTCAGGGGCAGGCCTCCTCCTCCTCCTCCTCCTCCTCCTCCTCCTCCTCCTCCTCCTCCTCCTCCTCCTCCTCTTTCTCTTCTTTTCCTCCTCCTCCTCCCACCCCAGGACAGGCTGCTGACAATCACAGTGAACAAAGCTGGCTGCAATGACTCCCTCAGCTCCTTCCTTGTCTTTCAGGTCATGCACTGATTTTTTTTTTTTTTAGATTTCTTTTTTAATTTAAGGTGTATCTTTTCCCCCTAACATCTCTCCCGTTTAGCCCAATAAAAGGCTCTTTTTCTTATAACAATAAATACAATGCAAAATATAAGAATAATTAGGCAATAATTATAAAAATTATAGCGTATAACATACATTCCCAATGTCCAGCCCATATGTATTTGGCAACTAATAATTATATTCTATTATCTGTTTGTCCCGATGAGTTTAAAGTTCTGTACCTAACTTAGCTCTCTCTGATCTCTTCAAGACTGCACCTCATGCCATACTTTTATCGTATGTCATATGTTGGTAGAATTGCTGTCTGTTTCTATGTCATGCCAGCTCCCCAATATGACTTGTTTGATTTTTAGCACACATATGTATATGTGTTTGCATGTATGTGGTTGTACATCTGTGTTGGTGCATGAGCACATGTGCACCCATGCATTTGGAGGCCCAAGGCTGACATCAGGAATCCTTTTGGAGTCTTCACCCTTAGAGTCTGGGTCTCCTAGCTAAAACCAGTGTTTATTGGTGTCACTGGTCTGGCTAGCCAGCTTGCTGTAGGAACTCTGTGCTTCTGCCTTCCTACCTAACAGAGATTACATGGCATTTGGGTGGGGTTTAGGAATCCAGTCTTCATGTATTTTGTATGTGGTAATACATGTAGTAAGCATTTTATCCACTGAGCTTTCTTTTCAGCTCATGGCTTAGTTTTCACTTCTCAAGTGAAGGGCTCCCCTGGAGCTGCTCTTGGAAGTGCGGCTGCTGGCTGTCTGTGTACATACTGACATTTGTAGCAAGTCATTTCCTACAGCAAGCCACTTAGCTCCTCACCTTCAGCCCCTTCTAAGACATGAGTCCTCATTGACTTTGTATGAAGCAAGTGTAATATTTTAAACATTTTATTATTTCACTGCAGTGCTGCAGGTTTTCCAAGTTTATTAATGCTCTGGTTAAGTTTGGGTCAGGGGCATGTGACAACACAAATACCTCAGTTTCCCTGCATGGGGAATGGGCTCACAATGCAGGAAGCCTCAAGGCTGGGTGTGACTTTACCCGAATATCCTGTAATTTGAAATGCAGGTCCACAGTTGAGTGGAGGGAAAGGTGACACACGTTCCATCCTAGGAGTTGAGAGAGCCACCAGCTATGACGTGTCACCCCAGGCAACAGCAAGCAAAAGCAAAGTGACCGAAGTGACCAGGTGGTTGTGAAAGGCAGGGAATCAGTAAGCTGCAGTAGTTGTGAAAAGGC
>CAJQZJ010032510.1:1334678-1345844 GCA_907164525.1 Lophiomys imhausi | reverse complement strand
TCAGTAAGCTGCAGTAGTTGTGAAAGGCAGGGAATCAGTAAGCTGCATTTTAGGAGGCTGGGGGCCCAGACCTGTCCTCTGCATGGGACTGAGGCAGAGGCCCACAGGACATGGGTCCTGAGGCTTGTGGCTTTTGTGACCTTCAGTGTGCTTTACCCCTGGACGCCAGCGACCTGACAGAGCTGCTCTCATCTATCTCTAGCCTGGGCCTCAGCACGTGGAGTGCCTGTCCTTTCCAGCCCAACTCAGGTGGCTTACCAATTGATTTCCAAGACACTGCAGAGTCCATAAATAGCCTTTGGTTGGGGTCCCAGAGCACCCTAGTCCTTTTTCTTCATTGGAGTTAGGAATATTCCCCTTTCTTGATGGAACAGCCAGGGTATACCACTAAAAGGTCGAGATTCTCATTCCGCACAATCTTGTTAAGTGATTTAAAAAAAAAAAAACATTGTCTATTATATTCACATGATGTGTGGATTTTCATTCAACTTATCAATAGCCTTCTTGAGGCTTCCACCCTGCCAGGGAAGGATTTCATTTGATTCACTCTTGAAACAATTTTATGGAAATCATCAGCTCATTGGTTTGGAAATAGGGCGGTCTGTGTGGGGTGAAACCTGAATGCACACAGCTGTGAGGGGCTTGCTTGTCCAGAGGGCCCAGCTTCCCAGGGCAAAATTAGCACAGAGGTCTTTCCTGAACATGGGGATGCAGGGTGTCCTCTGAAAGAGTTGCCTTTGTTCCCTATGGGGAGGTGGGGGAGGGGCACAGACTGTTCACATCCTCATGGTCTGTGGGCATGCTCTACATGGGAGTTAGACAGCATGCTCTCAAATCTAGGGAAAAGTTTTAATTTCTTTAGAAACGCATGCAGGCACCCTGCAGACTTCTTGCTGAAGCCAAAGGCACCATGAGGTTCCTAGCAAAGACTGGTGAAGTGGAACCCCTACGTGACCTGCAGGCACGCACCTGCAGTCAGAAAGCCAGGCATGTGAGTGAGGCAGGGCCAGAGGTGAGGGCAGCAAGCGTGGGGAGGAGGGACACCTTCCTTTACCCTCCTGTTCAATAGTTTGTGCTCTTTGTCGTCTTTAACAGAAGAGCTAATAGGTCTCCAGTTCTTCACAACATGGTTTCTGATTCAGTGGAGTATTGTATGCCACTGTCGTCTTAAAAAGACAGCTGTGAGTGCAGCTGAATCCAGCCAGGCAGTCGACTGACAATATACCCTGGGAAACCCCATCTCAGTCTTCAGCAGTCTGTGAGAAAACATCGGAGAACCATCTGAAGAAAGACCAGTGACCATCAAGAGGGCTACAGAGCACCGCTGAGAACAGCAGAGCCCGAATATGTGGAAGGATAGTTAGCTGCAGCGTGAAAAGTTGTATACTGACTAGTGTCTGCTCTAAAGACAGGTTTAGTGCAGTATCCTGGGCCCATTGTCACGAGTAACAAGATACACTGAAGTAAATGGTTAACTTCCTATTACTGTTTTATTGAGTGGTTTTAAACTACTGATTTACGTCCCAAATAGTTGCTTAGCTTCTTCAAACCTGACATGTGTTTTGTGACACTAGACATCTGTGACTTTTAGCTCGGCTGTTGTCACCACACAGGCTTTCTCCATTCTGAAACTGACCACCTTCACCCCTCCAAAGTAGCCTCCTTGCTGCTTCTGGCTGCTAGGTTCAAGAAGGACAGAATATCTGTGTTACACAAGTCTGGTTCCCACGCAGTATAAAATGGATGGCCTGTATTTCAGAAGCAGTTTGAACAATGCTGGCTGGAGCTGAGCAGGCAGCTACCTCTTTGATGACTTCAGATCTGTCCAGAAGTTCTCAGAGCACAAAACCACAGTTGGGAGCCTCGCAGAGCCTGCAGGCCTCCCAAACTCAGAAGCTAAGAGTTGGGCAAGATTAGCTAAAACCTAGAAGGTAGCATTCAGTGGGATGGGACAAATGTGTTTTCCATAAGTATGAAAAAAAAACAG
Organism: Lophiomys imhausi; assembly: GCA_907164525.1. Classification (NCBI taxonomy): domain Eukaryota; kingdom Metazoa; phylum Chordata; class Mammalia; order Rodentia; family Muridae; genus Lophiomys; species Lophiomys imhausi. The sequence goes on along the minus strand of CAJQZJ010032510.1, from coordinate 1,343,857 downwards.
TGTTTAAGGATACAACCCTTGGAGAACTGACCAGGCTGTGATTCATAAAGAAATAAATGAACAGTTCCTTGGGGTTCACACTGAGAAATGATTGAACAGTTCCTGGGGGTTCACATCTACCACCTGCTCTGCACAAATCACGGTGTGAGGTGGCTGCTAACGACAGACGTGCTCTTAACCTGAGTTAACGGGTATATGGGCAGTTGTTCCTTTGTTCTGCGTGGCCCGGCCATAAGATGGGCTGCCGTGAGGCATGGTGACCCTTGCTGTTCTGTGATTCAGAGAGAGTTGTCCACCGAGAGTGGCTGTCCTATCACTAGAAGGATTCTAACCAGGAGATTCACATTGTGGGTGGGGATTGCTTTTTTTTTAATGTTCCACTGACTCCCCAGTGGCATGTGGCTGTCATGCAGATGAGTGAAAGCTTGTGTCTGTCCATTAGAATGTGTGTCCTGTGACGTCCTGTGCTTGGTAGATGGGACACCCCAAGGTCAATCCCTGCCACGGATTGTGTGACTTGGGTGTTTTTCAAGGACCAGGGATTTATGGGAAAGAAAACATGAACTGGCCGTTTGGTGGAAGGAGTTACTGGATTTGTAGGACCAGTAACCTTCCCAGCCCAGTAGCCATCATGTATTTCCTGTCTCTAAATTTCTCCTTAGACACTAGGGACAGTTTAATGACACATGACCTTGGCCACTCCACTGATGGCTGAGATCACTCTGGCTGGTCTGAGTGGCTCATCGGGTGACCTCAGGAGTTTCATTCAGTGTGAGGAGGTCACCTTCCATGTGGAAGGGAGTAGCACAGCCTTCAGTGGTGGCTTTTGAGGAGCCATGCTCCTTCACAGCTTGAAGATGGTGACTGTCCTTCTGGTCGTGCTGTGTACAGAATAGCAGCTTTGGGGTGAGGACCCTAAGACCCTGACAGTGCAAAGCAGAATAAAACAGAGAGGCAGCCAGTGAGATAAAGCAAGCTAGGAAAGTGTATCTGGATCTGAAGCCAGAAGACTCCACCTGTGGGTGGGGACCGTGGTGTGTCCTTATGGTACTTCACTGCTGCTTGATTCATGAACTGCTCCTGCTGCGTGTCTCTCTCTCTCTCTCTCTCTCTCTCTCTCTCTCTCTCTCTCTCTCCTGAATCTGCTCTTTTGAATCCCAGAGCACCAGAACTACTTTGGAATAGATGAAAACCTTGGCCCTGTGGCCGTCAGCATCAGGAGGGAGAAGGTGGAAGATCCCAGGGAGAAGGAAGGGTCCCAGTTCAACTACAGGGTGGCCTTCAGAACAAGTGAGGTAAGATGCTGTTGTGGGAGTCTAAACCTCCATCCTCGTTGCTACTTTAGTTAAGTTTTAATGTCAATCATGTAATGTTTAAGGACATTGAGAAGTGGTTATGTGACTTTATCCTAAGTGAATACTTGGCAGCCTATCCTGGATCTCAAGTGACCGTAGTCTCATACCTCACGTAATAGAACAGCATGGTGACAGTGGGAGGTCCTGGGGCAAGGCATGAGGACAGGTGTGCGCTACACAGTTCATCAGAATTTGGAAATGAGTTCAAAACCAAATGCAGGAGACGAGGCAGCAGCAGTGAGGGTGGACTCTGACAGACATAACCAATAGGGCACATGTCCATCCAGCCCACACCGCACGAGAGCAGCTTGTGCCCTGCTGACATCATACTGAGTAAAAATGGAGACCACTGCACGCATTGTTAGTTGAGCAGCAGACACCCACCCTAAGGAATCAGGCTCCCCTGCATGGCAGGTCCTGGCCCACGTAATCAGAGCAGAGCCTGTTTGACAGATCTCACAGAATACAGCTGACCACTTTAGGTCAAACTGAAAAGAAGAGGCTTTTCTAGCTTTCTTTGCTTCTGTAAGCATGGTGACCCTGTATGTCTCAACTGGTATGTACACATGTCCTGACCTGAATGAACTCAATGCTGCCTGTGTTCATATGTGCTAAGCCCTTCCCTTGAGTGACAGTTTTGAAGATAGACCTGTGCAGACTGAAGTGTAATTAAGCTTAAATAATTGATGAACCCAACCACCATGACTGACTGTCACACTAGTCACCTTCCCTGGGTCCAGCAACAGCATGGCCACTGCAGGCTTTCTGGGTGTGCAGAGAACACTGTGCATATGCCAGGTGTCCCTGTAATGACACTGAGTTCCCAAGGTCAGGCCGTGGGATCACTTGAACTACAGGGCGTGACTTTTCTCCATCATGGCAGCTTAGAATTGTGACCCAGCTCTCCTACTTACTTTCCTATTGCTGTGAATATATCATGACCGAGGCAATATGAAAGAAAACACTTCTTGGGGCTCATGGTCACCAAGAGTTAGTTAGAATCCATGATCATGGTAGGGATTATGGTAGCAGGCACGCAGGCATGGCACTGTAAACAGTAGCTAAGAGCTCATATTCTTTTTTTTTTTTTTTTTTTTTTTTTTTTTTTTTTTTTTTTTTTTTTTTACTTTATTTTTTATTTCTTCAAGTTACATCTCAATTGAAATCCCCTCCCTACCCTGCCTCCAGTCCCACCCTCCCACCCTCTTCCGCCTCAACCCACCCCTCCCCTTCCTTTTTTTTTAAGTTTAAGATATATCTTTTCCCCCCAACAGCTCCCCCTTTCAGTCCAACAAATGGCTCTTACTCTTATAATAATAAATACAATACAAAACAACAGAGGTAATTAGGCCAAAATTATGAGAGTTATATGGCTTGGCATACAATCCCAATGTCCAGTCTATATGTATTTGGCACCTGACTTCAACATTCTACTGTCGAAGAGCTCATATTCTTGATCTACAAACTGGAGGTAGAGAGCTAACAGAATGGCATGGGCTTTTGAAACCTCAAAGCCTGCCCCCAGTGACACATCTGTTCCAATAAGGCCACACCTCCTAGTCCTTCCCAAACAGTTCTACCAACTAGGGACCAAGTGTTCAAATATATGAGCATATGGGAGCCATTCTCATCGAGGCCAGCACACTAGGCTTCCAAGATATAGAGCAAAACATTACACTGGATCTAGTAGTCCTGATCTCAGCCCTAGGAGTGTTCAGCATGGATATTAAACAGAAGACTAAGAAAGGAGTGGAAGGGAATGAACAGAAATGCACAGAAGAAGGAGAAGGAGGGTGCACTGGGCATGTATCCTGTGCTCCCTCCTCAGCAGCCTTTCCAATGGCTTTCAGAGTGTCAAGGCTATTTGCTGTTGCTCTGCCTTGCTGCCTTCATTCTTAACTTCTCATCTGTTTGTCTTGGCCCCTCCTGGAATTTCCCCATCCCTTTGTAGAGTTGTTGTTGATAAAAGGAATGTTAATTTTATATTTTCAGATGGAGAGCCTTTCTTCCATTTGCTAAACTGTTAGATCCCTTGTGAATAACCAGGAACAAGTACTAACTGGAGTCTCATTTGTCCCAGCTCACAACTCTGAGAGGAGCGATCTTGGAAGATGCTGTCCCCTCCACAGCCCGGCATGGCACAGCCCGGGGCCTGCCCCTCAAGGAAGTCCTGGAGTATGTTATCCCGGAGCTGAGTATCCAGTGCTTGCGGCAGGCTGCCAACTCTCCCAAGGTCCCTGAGCAGCTGCTTAAGCTGGATGAACAAGGGGTGCGTACAGTGTGTGGCCAGAAAGCTCCTGCACACCTACATTGCACTCTTGAGAATGGGACTCTCCTGTTGTGTGACCTCCTACCCCAAGACAAGGGCTTACTGTGTCTTTGGATGGTCTTGAACTCAGAATCCTCCTACCACAGTCTCTCAGGTAGCCAGAATTATAGATATGAGCTACCACACCAGGCTCTCATGTTCTTTTGAGATCATTTATTGCAAATGCTTCCAAGTGAAGTGAATGGCCTCAAAGTCCACTCTAGAAAATCCCACAGAGGGTCCATTTTCCTCAAACCCATGTGGTTCTGCTTTGTGAGAGCAGAATGGTGAGACCAAAAAACTGTGGCCTGCGTGTCCTCACAGTGAGGCAGGTGACTCATGAGGTCTTAGCCAGGCAGGTCCAGAAGCTATGCCCGCCATTGTAAGCCCTCAGGGAACACCGGCTCAGAACTGGATGTCGAAGAACTGATTGTGGAGGCGTGGCTACGGTTGTTTCACTTGCTTTCTCTTCTGGCTTTGCATTTTGATTTGGCTTTAATTTGTGATGATGTTTGTACCTGAGAGCCAGCTGACCTCCCAGCTCCAACAGCTCCCGTGTTATGGAAGTCAAGGATTCTTGAGGAAAGAGGCTAAGACATGCAGTTTGCCGCCACCCAGCTGATGCTGCCTTTTCACTCTGAAGCACCTCTGTTCCTATTTATCTTCCTGAAAGCAAATCTGCCTGTGAGGGCACCAACACAACAAGAGAAGTTCAGATATTTAAATACCAATTAACCTTGGGGGGACTCCTCTTTCTTGGGTCTGTAGCCATTCTGATCCCTGTGATTGGCTCCTGGCCATCTCATTTCCCTTCAGGGCATAGTCCGTGTGGAGAGTCTAGCTTGTTCTTTTTGTTGTTGGATTTGGGTAAGGTGTTTCAAGCGAGGAGACAGAATACTGTCGAGCTGAAAAGAAGTTATGATGTGGGGCCATCAGGGTTTTGACACATTGTCTTTAAAAGTTCACCTCCCAGCTTCTACAGTGCCATTGTGTGTGTGTGTGTGTGTGTGTGTGTACATACATGTGTGCACACACGTGCCCATACCTACCACACATGTGTGCTGCCTATGGAGAAAAGAGTGTCAGAATCCCTGGAGCTAGAATTAGGAGCAGGTGTGAGTTACCCCACATGGATGCTGGGAGTTCAGATTCTCTGGAAGAAAACCAGGTGCTCATGACCATTGAGCCATCGCTCCAGCCCCCTTTTCCTTTCGGGTTTTTTTTTTTTTTTTTTTTGAGATTTATTTATTTTTGTGTGTATGAACCTTTTCCTGTGTGTACCTATGGCACCAGAAAAGGGCATCGGTTCCCTGAAACTGGAGTTATAAGTGATTGTGAGCTATCGTGTGGGTGCTGGGACTAAGGTTGTGTCCTCTGTGAGAGCACTGAGCGGTCGGTCTTTACATATATTCCCTTTTTTCTTTTTAAAGAGACCATTTCAGTTTATACATTAGGGATTCATAGGCTGGCCTCTAAGAAGACTTGCTCATCTGGCTTGTGATAGCCTCCAGAACAGCACATCAGAGCATCTCCAACAAAGTCTGTCCTAAGGACAGCTGCCCTCTCCTTGTCCACATGGCCCAGACACACCAGGTAGGACCTCAGCTTTGTTCCACACAGGCATCGGGTCCATACCACCAACTGGACTTTGGTGGAGCCAGGAAGCTGAGTTTCTGCACAGGCAGCCTGATTGCCAAGGAAATTAATCCATAGGCTCCCTTTTTTTGCTACCTTCATTTCTGTGGTTGATAATCACAACTGAGTGTGTCACAGTTCTCACATCCCTGCCTGCAGTTTATCTCAGATTGGTCAGGCTGGGTTGGAGCTTGGGTAAGCATTGATCAGCCTGAGGTCAGCAGGTGAAGGTGGAAGAGTGGTTTAGGAAGATGGGAGTTCTGAATTGAGAAGTCAGACTGTTTATGAGCAACAGAACCTGCTGTGGCTTTCCATGGACAAGGAGAAGGAAAAGGCCATTTTTAACTATTTTTTAATTTTCTTAAAGAGGCCAGCCAGATGGCAACAGGTCAGTTCCTGAATATCATTAGGTTTTCACCAACTTGTAGTAAATGATCCTGCATCCCCAGAAGCATTTCTGTCTGATGTTCCGTCTTGCTGGCAGCTCACTGGAGAGCAGATGATGTACATACAGTGGTGATAACCCAGGGACGCAGCCCTAGTCCTGGCTGTGTTGTCGTCCGTGTCCCTGTACGGGTCTAGATTCTGACTCTGCCGTCACATTTCCCAAAGGTCTTGGTGTCTGTAATGCAGATGTAGTGGTTGGAAACACCATTGCCATCCGCAGTTTGGATCTGGACACGGTTGGGTTGGTTGTTTGATGCCTGGATGACAGGAAGTGAGCTTGACAGCGCAGTAGTTTCCCAGGGTTCCAATCTCCAGGTATCCACCCTTTGTCTGAACACAGTCAGGAGGAATAGCGCCTGGTAGAGGTGGGGAGTTAGAGAATGCATGCCGACCCATGGAGGGTGCTACTCAGCCAGCTTGAAACCACGCCATCAAGGACACAGGGGCATGACACCTATCAGCTCTGCTGTTCTGGAGTTTAATGAGGACACTGCAGGTTCTCTGGTGATGGAGGGAGAAGTCAGGATGTAAGGACTGCTCACGTGTGCAGGGTGCATGCTTGGAGCCTCTTGATGTTAACCTGGACTCTCACTAAAGTCTACTACCTCTGTCTGTATCCCGGAAGCTCTGAAGATCCTAAGTCATCTCCCAAGCAACTCAGAGCCAACTGCTGTTTATAAGGAAACAACAAAGCATCTTTACATTATATTAGGTGACTTTTCTTTTAGGGAGAAATTTTTCTTTTTGACTCCAGTAAAGAATAAGTCCATGGTACCAGGTCCTCAGTCATAGCTGCTGCTCATCTTCTCACAGCCCACAGTAGAAGCCAGAGTCAACGTTCTCTCTGTGATGAGGAACTTTCTCCCACACTCCCACCCACCCTGGCATCCGTCTGCATAGAAAGCTGATTCTGTCTTGCTGTGGGTACCCATCAAAGAGACAGACTCTGTGTTCACCCAGGAAGCTTCAGCACTCTCGACCATGGATAATGGGGTGGATGAGACTGTTCACTATGCTCTTGCTCCAAGAACTGCCTGTCACTCTGCCCTGCTTTAGTCCTGGGGTCAGCTGTAGGGTTCTATTAGAGGCTGAGTTTCCCATCTCAGTACTGAAGACAAACACATTATGGATCCGCATCTGCAGGGAGTTGGTGATGTCTAAAGGTCTGTCCGCCTCTCAGGTTCTGCTGCCGCTAGGAGCCTCAAGGCCTCTGCTGGCAGGACTGAGAAGCAGATCTTTGGAGGAAATAAGTAATTGCTGACACTGGATCTAGTTTCTCTCTGGTTCTGAAGGAAATCTGAGGCTTCTACTTTGACACGGTACTGACTGTGAGGTAGGGTTGCACAGGAGCTGTTCAGTTGCTGCTACAGCCCTTTCTGAAGTATCGTGTCTATAGCCAATGTTTTCTTTTCAGAATAGTCAAAAATGTGAGAGATGACTATAATTGTACAACCAAACTTAGGCGGAAACAAAACACTTTCTATGCGTGCACACGTATTACGGTTCTCGCTGGAATTCTTTTCTTACCAGACCTTAATTTGATTTGATTTTCCTCCTTTCAGCCAACATTTTTCCATGAATGTTCAAAGAAATTACAGAAAAAAAAGAGAGACAGGGAGAGAAAATTTTTCTAGTCTATGGCCTTTTCCTCTTCCAAACTTGGAAGATAATCTTAATTATGCTGCAGGGTGTTAGATGAGGCGTTTGCACAGTTGCGTTTGTAGCTTTATGTCTGAACAGGGCTACCCACTCTTTTTCTCAAGTCTCACATGGCTCGGACCACAGACGTAGTTCCTTGGGGCTTCCCAGTCTTCTCTAGCTGCATCCTGGGGTTTCTGGATTTGGTCCTTATTTGTAACATCTTGCACAATGAGAGTTGCTTTTGGGACTTTTTCCAGCATGCTTTCCTGGGAACCGGATCCCAGGCTTCCGCAGCTTTGACTTGGCTAGAAGTAGGCAGGTCTAGAGTCTCTGCCAAGTTCATTATGTTTCCTCTCATTTCAGCTGAGCTTCCAGCACAAAATTGGGATCCTGTACTGCAAAGCTGGGCAGAGCACGGAAGAGGAAATGTACAACAACGAGACAGCAGGGCCAGCCTTCGAGGAGTTCCTGGACCTTCTCGGCCAGAGAGTGCGGCTAAAAGGCTTCAGCAAGTACCGTGCACAGCTGGACAATAAAAGTAAGCATGTGTGCACGTATGAGTTCCTGTGTGTCTGTGTGCAAATAGCCTGTGCGTTTGTCTGTGTAGCTCGCGTTTGTATATGTGTGAGTTCCTGTTTTTTGTGTGTGAGTGTGTGTTTATACTCACGTGCACGTGAGTAGCCTGTGCCTTTTGTATATGTACATCTGTGTGTTTATATACATTTAAAAACAACAGATGACTGGCTTACAGTCAAACAGTTCAGACACTGGCATTTGTTGTTTAAAATATTTATGTGTGGTGTATATGTGTGCACATGTTCATGTGGAGACCAGAGCCAGTGTCAGTATCCTCCTGTGTTGCTCTCTACCTATGACTTTTAATTGTTATTTCTCATATATGACTCTAAATGTACACACAACCATGATGGGCATGTGGGGGCCGTAGGACAAGTCTGAGCAGTCAGTTTCCTCTTTCCATGTTGGTGAGACAGGGGGTCTTGTTCCCGATGCGACATGAAGTGCCCCTGCTAGCTGACCCCGGTGTATGGGCAGTTGAGCTTCCACATTCTATCTTGCCATGTAAATGCTGGGGTTACAGGTGCATCAGCCCCATACCCTGCTGGTTTGTGTCATTCTTAGATTGTCTGGCTTGTGTGGCAGAAGCTGTCACCCGTGGGGTGGGCCATCTCACTGGTCCATCCACTTTACTTTTTTTTTTCAACATTTATTTACATCTCAATCATAGTCCCCTTCCTTCTCCCCCTCCCGGTCCCACCCTCCTATCCTCTTCCCCCTCACCCTCCTATCTGCCTTTTTTTTTTTTTTTTAAAGGTGTATATTTTTCCCCTCAACAGCTCCCCATTTTAGTCCAATAAAAGGCTCTTCCACTTTACTTTTTAAACAGGGTCTTTCTCTGAGCCTGGAGCTCACTGATGAGGCTGCACTGGCTGCCAGCGACCTCCATCTGCCTGACTCCACACCATTCAAGTGCAGACACACACTGCCCCACCTCGCCCTTTACATGGGTGCTGCAGATCCTAACTCAGCTCCCCACACTCACTTGGCAAGCACTTTGCTGACTGAATGTCTCCCCAGCCTCTCATTACCATTTCTTAAGATGTGTGTTTATGCAGGAAGGAGGTTCACAAAGAGGCCACAATCTCCCTCCTGGGTCCCTGAGTCTTGAGAGCATGCTCAGTAGAAAATGGACACAAAAGCAGAGGCCTGGGGGCTAGCCAGGTGTGAGCTGCTAACAACTGAGCAGAGAGTGCCAGAGAGGCTGTACCCAGGTT
>CAJQZJ010032510.1:1263633-1334668 GCA_907164525.1 Lophiomys imhausi | reverse complement strand
CAGAGAGTGCCAGAGAGGCTGTATCCAGGTTTATGCACAGTGTGGCTTGTGCTTTTCAACCCAAACACCTTTTGCAGACGTCACCGTTCCAGTGGAAGAGCCCTGATTGTGTGCTTGCCTAACTAGCTTTATAATTGCTCTGTTTTCAGCGGATTCCACAGGGACCCACTCCCTCTATACCACCTACAAAGACTTTGAGCTCATGTTCCATGTGTCCACGTTGCTTCCGTATATGCCAAACAACAGGCAGCAGGTAAGGCCTCCTGTGTGCATCATGGTATGTTGTCACCCCCATGTCCACTGTGCAGCCAGTCCTGGGTAAGAGTGAGACTGAGGATTTACAGTTAAGCCATAGGTGGCTCCTGTTCAGCTGGCAGTCTGTGGCTGTTACCATGGGATAACTGAGCCTGTATGGGGATGTTATTGTGGTTTTTATTGATTAGGATACCGAGACGCTGGTACACAGACTCTTTAAGAGAACCCCATGTCAACCACGTTAATTATGAGAACAACTGTGTTGACCAGACAGGTTTCTGCATGTGCATAAATAACTTATTTATAGAAAATATTGACAGCAGTGGGGGCTCGAGCTGTTCTTTGCTGCTGCTCCTCCTCGGGCTTTTCTTTCATTTTTTTAATGACAGTGTGTTGACCCTTTGTGAGAGAAGAGGATTCTGGCAGTCACACCACAGACTTAAGTGTTGAAAGCTTAGCAATGCTTAAACCATCGCAAAGTAATTAACAGGGTGTTTTGTGTAGCTATGAAATGAGTTGAGTTCTCTTACTAAAGTTGCTAGAAATGATAACAAACCCTGGCCCTGCTGTGACTGCCTCTTGCACTTGGGAGTTTGGGGTGGGAGGGGACCTGTGGGGTAGCAGTTCCACCTCCAACACCTCCAGAATCCGGGCTCTGTCCAAGGTAGAACTAAATACTGAAGGAAGGAGGCTGCCTGAGTGAAGAGAGGGTTCCCAGGGAATGCTGAGCTGCTGGGATTGATGTATGGTGTTTGTACTGGAGTTAAGGCAGGACCGAGACACATTTGTCTCTGAGTTTGAGAGCTTGCGTTCTGGAGGCCACTCTCACCTTCCTGGAGATCAAAGCACAGAGATACAGGGTGGCCTGACGGTCACCTGTCTGAAGAGTGAAGCATAAATAATGGCATGAAATAAAGTATTTCTTTTTTTATTTTAACTTTTTAGACTCTTTTATTTTATGTGTGTCTTTTTTATTGCTGTGAATGACATCATGACCACAGCTACTCTTATAACGGAAAACATTTAATTGGGGCTGGCTTACAGAGAGTTACAGAGGTTTAGTTCATTTATCATCATGGCGAGAAGCCTGACAACATGCAGGCAGACATGGGGCTGGAGAAGGAGCTGAGAGTTCTACATCTGAATCCATAGGCAGCAGGAAAAGACTGCCACACTGGGCCTAGCTTGAGCATGTGAGACCTCAAAGCATGCTCCCACAGTTACACACTTCCTCCAACAAGGCCTCATCTCCTTATAGTGCAAGTCACTGGGGCTATGGGGACCATTTTTATTCAGACCACCACCATGTGTATGACTGTTTGCTGGAAAGTGACATTGAAGATTGTTGCGAGCTACCATGAGGGCACTGGGAACCAAACCCAGATCATCTGGAAGAACAGCCAGTGCTCTTAACTGCTGAGCCACCTCTCCAGCCCTGAACTTTCTCAATTCTTAAAAATTGTGAAATTCGGCCGGGCGGTGGTGGCGCACGCCTTTAATCCCAGCACTTGGGAGGCAGAGGCAGGCGGATCTTTGTGAGTTCGAGGCCAGCCTGGTCTACAAAGCGAGTCCAGGACAGCCAGAGATATTCAGAGAAACCCTGTCTCGAAAAACCAAAAAAAAAAAAAAAAAATTGTGAAATCCATGAATTGAGTCAAAACTTACAATTAAAGAAGAAACCCATCTACCTTCTCCCTATCCCACCAGCTCTAAGCCTGGTAGGTCCTTCAGCAAGGAAGACCACTAGGGAACACTGAGGAGCAGATGACCTGTGGGTCCATCAGCAGGAAGGACCACTGGGAGCAGATGCTTCAAGCTTCACCCCCTCCTTTCTTGGTGCTCAGTAGCTGAACATTGTCTCTCAGACTCCCAGTCCAAACCCCTGACTTCCTGAATGATCCGCAGCATTTTCTAGTGTTTAATGTTCTTTCCCATCGTCACCTTTGAAAGATCTCCTAGGTTCCTGGGATCACGAGCCTTCACTGCCAATCCTGGCTATCATGAGCAGTGTGCCCGAGTTTTATTGTTACTATTTTGTAATCCCATAGGTGTGGATCATGCTATTTTCAGGTGACTAAATTTGTACATTGGCTTTGTCTTTTGTAAAGGTAAGGCCTGGATGATGCATCAAGAATTTTGGAGTCTTCTCTTCACCTTGATATTGAGTAGACTTTATGGTTGAAAGTTGCTGTCAAGATGTTCTGTCTGTAGCTAAACGGTGGTGCTCTCTGGTATTAAAGTGTTGTCACGGGTTCTCCTGACTCTTCCCATTTCTCTTATCCCACAAATGTAATAGCAAGAGCAGAAAAGTCTGAAGGACTAGCCAGCCTGGTGACTGCCACAGGACTCAGCCCAGCTGGAGCCCCAGCCATGCCTTTACCTTGATCTCATTAACACCAGAGTGTACCTTGTTAACTGGCCCAGACTTGTCCTCAGAGGACCTGTTCTTGTCCATTTGTTCCTGTGATAAATCAGTCTAGGATCTGCTCGTTGAGGCAATGAAGTCCTGGGAGTGTTTGGCAGGCCCAAGACCCTTTCCACAGATGACCACCCTGGGCCCATATCTCTACACAGGATGAGCTCACACTGGTCTCTCCTGAGGCTGTATGCCCTGAACATCCCTTCTCTGAAAAAACCGCAGCTCAGCCATCTCATGATGTCATCACCAAGAACTCCACAAGGCAAACTTCACCTTGGCAGAGACACCCTTTCCTCAGAGTAGGTTCATAAAAGAGGAGACACTATGGTGCCTGGCATAGCATAACCTTTTCTTTCTTAGTACATGTGTGAAGTTCGAGTGGCCCTGACTGGAAGGGGCATCAAGCACCATAGATCGCCCTGCGGGTTCCGACATTGCACTCAGAGTGGACCGACAGGCTTCAGTGCTTGGGCTGGGCCTGGGCTGTCAGAATGGCTGCAGCCCTGCTGTAAGGGATTTGCACCTTCTGGGTTCCGGTTGCTACAGCTGATTAGCACTGTGGATGGTAGAGCAGTCTGGCTTGTTCAGTGCTATCTAAGCAGATGACACTGTGCCTGTGTTCCCCTCTGACTGACACTCTGCCAGGATAAAGCACAGAGGTGGCCCTGTGGCCGCTTTTTCCCCCCACCCAGGAGGGATGACAGCAGCTGTGGAAGCTAAGGGCTGAGCTGGCCCTGTCTTCATTTTGGCCCTGTCAGGAAGGCACTGAAAATCCACGACTGGTCCGTGTCTTCATCTTTATTGTAAAGTGTCGTTGCTTGGCTGGTTTGTGGGTTTACTCTTGCTGGCAGCGGAGTGTGGCCATAGGAGATGGGAAATCACTGATGGATATTTGAAGCATCAGTCAAGTGTGAGGTGGGCTTGTTGATACGGACCGAGAACTGCCATCTAAGCTTTTGTCCTTCTGTAGGGAGCAAGGCTGGCTCTCTTTGGGAATACAGACCTTGTTTTAACTGTGTGCAGGCCTTGCCATGTGGTCACAGGAAGGCCACAGGTCACATGGTTTTAATGCACAGTGTAAGGAGCATGAGTTGTGTGCCTCATTTATTCACTGAGCAAATGTGTCTTGGGTGTCCGCTTGGGCAGGCCTTCATCCTTGGAAGGACCACAAGCTATGTACGAACGTAAATCAGCCAACGGCAGAGAGTGGCACCTGGGTGGCCTGGGTATGAGGGGCAGCAGAGATGCAGCCTTCAGACTTCTCACTGACAAAACAGGAAACATCAACATGGACGGGAAAGGTTTATTGTAACACACAGCTTCCAATGTGTCAGCCCATGGTCACTTGACTCTGTGTTTCTGGTTGCTGTCATGAGGCAGAAGGGCTTGACAGAGGAAACCTAGGTACCTCCTGGCATCTGGGAGACTGGGGGCTGGACAAGATGACTCCAGGGCACTTCCCCAGTGGCCTTCTTCCTCCAACAGTGCCCCACCTCCTCACTCCACCCCTTGTTCTCCGTTATCCGTTATGAACCCTCCCATAGATCTGTCCACTGGAGGTCAGGGCCCTGAGGACTCATTCACTTGCCAGAGTCTCACTGCGAACAGTCTGTGTGGGGACCAAGCTTTCTTGAATGAGTTTTTTTGGGAGACAATTTACATCCAAGTCTCAGGAGCAAAGAGGATTGTCCAGGTGAGGTGTGCCAAGGCCTCACTCCCCTCGACACAGGGACTGTCCAGGGAGAGTGAGGAGCATTCTTGTCAAAAGTGATGTCAGAAGCAAAGGTGTTTTTAGAACACTGCAGCTCTGGCTTCCGCCTCTCTCCTCTGAGCTTTCAGATTTGCGAGACTACAAGAGATTAGATTTTCTGGCTACTAGTGTAGTGGAATTCTGGATTCATTAATTAATCTATATTACATCAAAAAGCCATGTTTCAGTTAATTAGTTTGAAGACCTATGCTACCCATGGAAGCAGCTTCCTGGTTTTCTTGCAGAAATGCAAGCCAGCATGGGAGTATGTGGTATAAGCCAGGGCTCTGTGTGTGGTAGGTCATCCCTCCCAGAACTCTGTCTCCTCTTGTAAGTTGAAGTGTGTAAACTATAACATATCTTACAGAGTATTTTATTAGTAATGTACTACTTTAGAATGAAAGAAATAGCTGGATAAAAGGAAAGAAAAGAGAAGCAGATTCCTAAGTAAAAGAGATAGCTAGAGATGTAGCCCAGGGTATCCCAGACACCATGCTCTCTGATGGCTTTGGATGTTGGAGTTTCTGTTCCTGAGGGGCTTCTGCTTGTGACCCACCCAGCTGTCAATATGCTCGCAGCCATTGGAACCCAGGAAGGGCCCTGCTTGTCCCTGTTCCTTCCGCAGCTAAGAGGGGCAGGTCGTGCATATCAGTGACTTTGTGTCACATCACTCTGGGTCTTCCCTTCCCTGCACAGCTTCTGAGGAAGAGGCACATTGGGAACGACATTGTCACCATCGTCTTCCAGGAGCCTGGTGCCCTCCCATTCACCCCCAAGAACATCCGTTCACACTTCCAGCATGTCTTCGTTGTAGTGAAGGTGCACAACCCCTGCACAGAGACCGTGTGCTACAGGTGAGCTGTGGCCCGCCACCCACCTGCCTTTCAGTTCTTCTCCTGGCCCCAGAACTGTCTAACTTCTCCCTCTTTCCATCCTTCCTCTCCCACTGTGTAGCCTAGGCTGGCCAGGAACTCAACCTGTCAGGTGCTGGGATTGTAATCTGCCTGATAATATTTTTTTATTTATTTTTGGTAGTGCTGGAAATTGAACCTAGGATTTTGCATATGCTAACCATGTATTCTACATTCCCTAGCCAGCCTCATAACATTCTGATTATATTTTTGCAAGCGGTAATTGCCTTCCTCCCTTGAGAAATGAAGTGCTTGGCAGCTCAGAGGAGTGGGCCTCCATATTCTGCTTTCCTGAGAGACTCAACCAGGGTCCATGGCTGACACCAGCCTCCCAGCTAGATGATGTGGCCCCTCAGGGAAGTGAGTGGCAGGCAGAATCCTAGAAAGCCCCAGGTAGGGCACTGAGACCCAGAGCCCACACTTGCTTTCATGACTTTAAAGGCCTATGTGTCTTTTGTCGTCATCTGGCCAGCTTTGAGCCCTTGCTTCATCTAGGACTGTGTCTTAGAAGGCAACTAGGGTGAATGACTGCTCTATGTAGCAGTCCCTGTCTTACTGCTTGTCCTGGGTATATGGGCATTTCTTTATTTTTCCTTTTTCTTAGTGTTTCTGTTCTCTCTCTCTCTCTCTCTCTCTCTCTCTCTCGTGTGTGTGTGTGTGTTTGTGTGTGTGTGTGTGCAGTGTGTGCAGTGTGTGTATGTGTATACATACTTTTTATGTATGGGTACACACCAGCTGGGAGGAGGTCCACATTGCATATGTGTGTACATGCATGTGGAGGACCAAGGTTAATGTTAGGAGTCCTCAGTGGCTCGTCTTCCTTATTCAGAGTCCATCAGTTAAGCCCAGAGCTCACTGATACGGTTTCTGGGGATCTGAACTCTGGTCTTTAGGTTTGTGCACCAACTGTAGGAACATGTCACCTTAAAGAATGGAAGAGAGAGCCATGACTCATCTCTTTTTCTTTCTTCCTCAGCGTTGGAGTTTCAAGGTCAAAGGATGTCCCTCCCTTCGGTCCCCCAATCCCCAAAGGTGTGACTTTTCCAAAGTCAGCCGTGTTCCGGGACTTCCTTTTAGCCAAAGTAATCAATGCAGAAAATGCAGCCCATAAATCAGAAAAATTCCGGGCCATGGCTACTCGAACAAGGCAAGAATACTTGAAGGACCTGGCTGAGAACTTTGTCACAACCGCCACAGTGGACACTTCTGCGAAGTTCAGCTTCATCACCCTGGGTGCAAAGAAGAAAGAGCGAGTGAAGCCAAGGAAGGACGCACACCTGTTCAGCATCGGGGCCATCATGTGGCACGTGGTGGCTCGGGACTTCAGCCAGTCAGCGGACATCGAGTGTCTACTTGGGATCTCCAATGAGTTCATCATGTTGATAGAGAAGGACTCCAAGAATGTTGTGTTTAACTGTTCCTGTAGAGACGTGATTGGCTGGACTTCTGGGTTAGTGAGCATCAAAGTCTTCTATGAAAGGGGAGAGTGTGTCCTGCTGTCCTCAGTGGACAACTGTTCCGAAGACATCCGAGAGATAGTGCGGCGACTCACAGTAAGTATGGCTTGTGTCTCAACCTCACAGTCCCAGCAAGTTGTCCTGGGAACTCCACCTGCGATCTCAGGGCTTGGGAAATTTGCTGCTGCTGCAGTGAGTGCTGGCTCTTTTGTTTGTTTGTTTGTTTGTTGTCTTCTGAGGCAGTCTCTCATAGCCCAGGCCCGTTTTGAGCTTATCACTTAGCCAAGGATGACCTTGAACTTCTAACCCACTTGTCTCCTTCACCTCCTGAGTGCTGGGACTACAGCTGTGTTCTACCATATCCAGTTTTATGTGGTACTGAGATCATGTCCAGGGTCCTGTGCATGAAACTTGAGCACTCTACCGTAAACTCAGCCTCAGTCACAGCCCTACTGGGTTTTCTTTAATGAGAGTCAGTGAACACAAGAGGTGAAGAAGCCACGCACAAGCACATGAATGACTAGGAAAGCTGAGCCAACTTCAAAACAATATTGTGAACCATTTCTGTAACAGTTGAAGAACATCCAGAAGAAATTTTAAAATATTTTATAATTTTGTGTGATAGGAATGGCACACCTTAAAAAGCACAGAATTGCTGTTTGCTAGCAACTTGGGTCCTCTCTCCTGCATAGCAAATGTTTTAATTTAAATACGTTAGGTTAAAGGTAATGTTAACATATCATATTTCACAAAATTGGGCATTAAATTAGAAAAACCTAAAAAAGAAAATACAAAAAGTCTTCAGTCTCAAGAGAGACTTCTAAAAGACGCTATTCTTTTTAAGGTCTTGGGGCTGGGCAGATGGGTCAGTTAGTGAAGAGCTTGCTGTACAAGTGTGAAGACCTGCGTTTCCTCCTGAGCACAGCTGGAATAGGCATGGTGCTGTGCACCTGAATCCCAAACCTGAGGAGGTGGACATAAGAGAACCCCTGGGCCTGCTGGCCAGCCAGCCCCACGTAATCTGTGAGCCCCAGATCGCAATAAAGAGACCCCCTCTCCAAACTCAAGGTGGGCATCTCCTGAGGACCTCTGACCTCCATGCACATGCACACATAACAAAGATAAAAGATGAGGTCTTGCCACACAGCCCAGGCTGTCTGGAGCTTACAGCGTAGCCCAGGCTAGCTTCAAAGTTGAGATCCTCTTGCCTCAGCCTTTCAAGTGTTAGATTACATATGTGTGCCACCGTGGCTTAATATGGTTTTTGACCCCTTCATTGTGCCCAAGATGTGAAACAGTCACATTTTTGTTCCCAACTTTAACAAACCAAAAGTCAGATTCCCTTTGGGTGTGTGCACAGAGCGATAGCAGTGGACTTGCTGTTTGGGTTGCTCGTGTAATGGAAGAAGGAAGCACACTTTGGCCATAAAACATCTCGCTGGTAATCCTCTCCCAAGGAGGCTGTATTGCATAGTCAACTGAGACTCATTAAAAAGGGTTATGGATTGGACTTCCTGTCCTTTCTTCCCACAGAGTGAGTCTGTTATTAGAAGGCCAGTGTGAGAGAGAGGAAAGTCAGTTGGCATCAGCAGACGTTGGAGTGGTTACGTCCGTTGTAGACAATGTCTACATAAGACCATCGAGTTGGAGGTGGTGGGGACCCCACTTCTTTGTAGATGGTGAGCTTACTGTCTGCTGCTTGTGGTACCGAGTACCGCCAGAAGTGTTCATTGTACACACAGGAGGGAGGAGAGCTCAGCTGGGTGTGCCACCTGAGAGTCCTGGAAAGCCTTCCTCAGAAGGGCCATGCGTGAACAAAGGTTCCCCATCACATGTTCAACTTTATAATAGATTTTGAATAAAGACTCTATACTTGTATTGTCCAGTGAACTCCACAAATTATGTAGCTGATCCCAGGTTCGTGGACTTATTAGACTGCCATTTTCACAGGTTATTGAGTCTGCATAAGATAATGATAGGACAGAAATCAAAATCAAAAACAACACCCAGCTGATGCTCTTCAGTCCAATGCCTCATGTTAAACTTCAGATAGCAGTTGCCTTCTCATCTGCCAGAACACAGGCATGTTAAATGCCATCTCTGTTAGGGCTGCTTAGAGAAAGTAGAAAAAGAAGTGAGGAGAATGTCTGTGGAGGTTGGACACTACGGAATTGTTGTTACGAGTTTGAAAACTTGAACCTTTTGGAACTTGACTGATACCTGTGTTCCCTTTCTGATGAGTCCCCAGCATCATGCTGGTCTGGAAGAAGCCAATTGTCAGTGTGTGCACTTTTGTAACCATGGAAACCTAGGCCAGATGCTGATGCAGGGAGCAAGCCACAGCTCCCAGCTGTACTCACAGCCATGGGTTCGCTAATAGGAATGTGTGTGTGTGTTCAGAGCCAGGTTCCTGGAAACAGAGTTTATTGAACTGAAACTGTACACTGCCCCCAGATCTTCAGGATGGGAGATGATGCCTCCTAACTTGAAATTTCCCACAAAAAAAAAAAATGATGTCATCATCTTCAAATGATGTTTAATGAGCCGTGTTTTCCTTTCATGGCATTACAAGCCACATTCCATCAGTGCCTCTGAGGGTTACAGTGACTAATCACCTCACTTGCAGCACTGAGCCACCAGACCAGCTCTCTCATGTCCGTCTCGGGGTACCATGTAAACTCCCAGTCTTCCAGAGGGGTGTCCCTGGAGCTGCCTGGATGGGCCTTAGCCTCCAGGGCACAGGTGACAGAAGGAAAAGTGGCTATGGCATCAGAGGTCTCCTCTGTAACCTACAAGCCCCACGTTGATCAAAAGGGCCCTTAGTTCCAGGTGACATGGTGGCCACTCCCAGGAGACCAGGTGGGACAGACTAGGAAGTCTTCAGGACAGTCATGGAGGACAGTTAAGGGTTCTCTCACAGTGCAGCCTCTCCTGGTCCTTCCTGAACACAGGGGCAGTCACTGAGGGTGAGATCGGAAGTACTTCAGCTCAGCCAATGTCGCTGTTTGTTTGTTTTTGCGTTAGATAAAAGTATCCAGGAGGCCTTAGAATTTGGTTGAAAGAATGAGGCCATCTCGCCCTTTCTCTTGCTATAATACATCTAGAAGAGTGGAATCCAAAAGCACTCCAGAGTCCCATTTGCTGACAGGGACTGGAGGGGGTGGCACAGCACATGCAAAGCTCCCAGACTGCAGTGGCCTCTCAGGAGCCAGGCTGCCCGCCACACCACCCGCGGTGAAACCGGAGCTTTCCTTTTGTTTTTCTCTTTGTCAAGGGCAACCACGGTGAACTCTGGATTCAAATACCTTCTAGGTCACTTGGAGGGACACAGGGATGTCTAAGGATAGAGCCAAGGGGGAGAGGGCCTCACTTAGATACGTGGGAGGGGTCCCCAGTAGGTTCTCATGGTAACCACGGAGAAAGGCCAAACCTGCCTAACAGCCTCCTTCCTCTCTAGATAGTGACGAGAGGCTGTGAGACTGTGGAGGTAACCCTGAGGAGGAACGGGCTGGGCCAGCTTGGCTTCCACGTGAACTTTGAAGGAATTGTTGCTGATGTGGAGCCTTTTGGCTTTGCCTGGAAGGCGGGCCTTCGCCAAGGGAGCCGGCTTGTGGAGATCTGCAAGGTGGCTGTGGCCACCCTGACCCACGAGCAGATGATTGACCTACTCCGGACGTCTGTCACTGTGAAGGTGGTTATCATCCAGCCCCATGAGGATGGCTCTCCCCGCAGGTAAGACCAGGAGGCTGGGCAGGGTGCACTGTCACCAGAGGCATTCCTGACAGCCTGCAGGATCCTCAGACGGCTAGTCAGATGTCTCTGGGGACCACGTGAGCCATTAGCCCAATGGGTAAAGAGCCTTAGATGGGCAGGTGATGTGCAACCGCTGACAGGTTGTGACTCTCTAAAGGGCGAAACTGAGTCACCACAGACCAGGGATGGGTCCATTTGACTCATTTGGCCTACCAGGACTTGAGTGTGCACAGCACAGCCTGCAGCCTGCACGTCTCAAATCCACATGATTCATTGACAAGATGAACAGCGCCAAGGCTGCCTTTCTGGAGGGATGTGGGACAGCAGGCTGATTCTGGAGGCCATGCTGTTCTCACACTGAATTCACCTCAGAGGTATCAGGCACGTCCAGAGCATCCTTGTGGCCTGCCCTGAAAAACCACTGGAAGTCCTAGAGATCCAGAGGTGATGGTTGTGAGGACAGGCGAGGAATTGGGGAGTGGTCCCTCTCTGCTGCTGACAGATGACCATGGTGCTCAACCTCAAGGAGACACCACAGCTGTGTCCAGCCTGTGACCTGGAAGCCACATCCTCCTTCACCAAGGACCACTGTGAACCATAAATGTATTTACAACAGTGACATTTTATTTTTTTATGGGTCTTTTAGTGAACATGTGTGGATAACAAGGTTGTGTCTCAGTGTCAGAAGTTTGTCTCCCAGTCAGACCCTAAGGCAGAGAGAGGACACTAGCTGAAACTGTCCTCCCTGCAGACCATAGCCCATGTTAGGGGTGTGGCGGGGCTCTGGTGGCGAGAGCACCAGGCAGCTCCTGTCTCCATCCAGCAGAGTCTTGAGGCAGACTCACCTTTCAGGAGGATGGAGGAGACTGAGGTCTAGGGTCCTGCTGCATGGGAATCATGGGAAGTGTAGAAAGTTCTTTTCACATCTGTAACACAGGGACCCTGCGATACCTAGCTTATACGGGTTTTATAGAGGTTGAGTGACACAGTCTCTTAAAGTACTCAGAACTTTCTAGAATAGTTAGTGTTCCTTCTACATTTTAGTTAAAGGGGGAGGGTTAAGACTGTTTTAAGTGCACTCAAGTTTCTGTAGTTTTTTATTAATTTATTCTTGTCTCATATATTACATCCCAATTGCATTTTCCCTTCCCTCCCCTGACCTGCCCCAACAATTTTCTGCCATATGAAAGGGGACTTTCTTATGCAGAGAGTAGATTGGCCATATCATATCTACCTTCTGGACTCATGACACAAAGGTGTCCTTTCTCCTCCCAGTGGCACATGCCTGGTTACATCTGTGCCATGCCCACACCACACGCAGCTGTCACACACTTGAAGTGTGGCTGCGTTTTTCACTTTAATTAAATCAGTTTAATTAACCACCAGTGGCTCTAAGAGCTGCCCTTTTGGGAAGCTCATCTATAAATGGGGATCTTTTAGAAAACAAACCGCTCTTGTGTTACCTTGGTCTCTGCAGTTAATATGCCAGAGTTTGTAAAGTCTGTTAGGTTGGAAGCAGGGGCCTGTGTACACTAGTCATGGACCCTGTCCCTGAGCTGCGGCCCTAGTCTCTTCAGTGGCCATGTTTCCTATGTTTGTCCAATATGTTTATAAATAAAGGTTGAAAGAGCTGAAATCCCTTGTAGCATTAAAGGACCAAATCCTGTAAAGCCACCACATGATGATTCTCATAGCCTCACCTTGCCAGGTTTTGGCCATTAGATTCATCTCCTCCCTGCAAGGACCCCAGTGGCTACACTTTTGTGTGTATACAAAGAAAGATAAAAAAATGTTTCACAAGAACAAGGCTGTGATTGATTATGAGCATGTCTTCCTTTCAGCCTTCCTAGAAGCTAATGCGTCCTGAAGGGAACAGCAACCTTTAAGCCCATGTGCTGGGATACAGACATGAGACTTCTGACGGTGAGGGCCAGCTCCTCAGTCTCTCTCAGACTCTGACTACTGCAGAACTGAATGAAAAGGTTTCCAGACCTTGTGTAGCTTTGGTCTGCTGTTGCTCTGTAAGAAACTCTAGAAGCTTCAAAAATGTTAGATAATAAAAATAGTAACATTCTCATTATTCCTGGTATTTTGATCACACAATTTCAAAGAATAGAATTTCCTAAGGAATATTAAATTTTTGTCCAGCTAAAACAAATAAACAGAGCTACAGTGTGAATGTTTTTGCTGCTATCTTTTCCTCAGGAGCATGTTTTTCCTCTAAAGAAACTTTCTTATCTGCCTGGATCTGCCTATAATTAATTCTTTGTTTTTAATGCAATTGAAAATAGCCCGGGTATTTATTCAGAGACTTTGCCTTCATTAATGTCTTTCCCCAAGCACAGGGTCCTTCTTCTTTGTAGTGCAGTCACTTTCTCTCTCCCTCCTCACCTTCAGGGAAGGTTCTGGGTGTTTTAAACCCAGCACACATCAAGCAGGATTCTCAGTTATTCCCTTGTTCTTTGTGAATCTGAATTTTTAAAAGATATTTTCATTCTTTCTGATGCATTTTCACTTCTGATGTGTATGGGCCATGGTGACAGTGTTGGCTGTATTCCGATGTCCTCTGACCTGCAGTTCCCTTTACACCAGCTCAGCTGTGCAGGAAGTGCTCTTCTTTCTGTCCCAGCTGTGAGCCATGATCCAGCACAGTCAGGCCCTGTTGGAAAGAGAGGGTGCTTGTGCCGCACACATGTACCTGTACGCGTGTGTTGCTAGAGATCAAGTCCAGGGCCTCAAAATTGTTAGATAGTGCCAAGCTGTAGTTTTGAGGCCAGTCAGCCTTACACCGTAATCCTTCCTCTACATTCCACAGGCTCTGCCACTCCCAGCATGCATTACCCAGACATCTTAAGAAATCATAGAAGAGATGCTAAAGGAGAGTGAGTAGCCATTGACTCATTCTCATTGTTGTATTGCGTTTAATTTGGTTTGGATTTCTTGGGGGAAGCAGAGCCCCCCCCCACACACACACACATAGTAGCCCAGGCTGGCCTTCAACTTCTCGCCTTAGTCTCTTTAAGTGCTAGAAGTATAGCCATGCTTTGATGCATTTTGAAATCTGAAAAAAAAAAAAAAGGTCCTGAAGAGGTAGATGGCTAGGCAGCTAAAAGCACCTGCTGCTTATAAGACTTTACATCACCCATGGTTGGTTCTTCATAGCTGCCTCTCATTCTAAGTCCTTGAGATCCAGTGCCCTCTTCTGGATACCTCAGGTATCCACATGCATGTATGTACTTACACATGCATGCACATGCATATCAATTAAAAAAAAAACTCTTTTAAATAAAAGTGAAAACTTTTTAAGGGCAGCTTACTTTGGTTCCATAGTCCTAGAGTTAAGTGTACAAGGACTTGCCCGAGGCTCTGGCATCACAATTGATTGGTGGTGTGGAAAATTACCTCCATCTTCTTTCATAAATTGACTCTTAGAGTCTGTCGGGAAGGAAAAGAAAATTTTAAATAAAGTTATGTGCGTGTGCACGCATCTGTGTGATCTTTTCCTGTGAACTTGTCACTGCACGTTCCATGAGGACAACAGAAACAGCCAGGGGAGACTAATTAATTTCAACGAGTTGTAACCCTCATCAACATGTGGAAAGTGCTTTTTCTCTTTCATACATACATACACACACACACACACACATACACACACACACTCACACACACACACACTCACACACACACACATACACACACACACTCACACACACACACTCACACACACACACATACACACACACACACACATATATCATCTCAACAATAGTCTTCCAGGTACCAGTGACACAATAAAATTAATTTGACCCAGAGCCCATCTGCTTCCACCCGCGCCTGAGAGGCATGTCTATAGGTTAACGGGCACTTCTCATTGTCCTCCATCAGAGGTCTTGGTTATGTCTCTTCATTGCTGAGCTGACTGAAGTCTTCTTCAGGGAAGGTACTTGTGTTGCATCAAAAGCCATGCTTGTTTTGAAGTCCCTTTCTGATCCAGCGTTGAGGACAGTCCAGCTGCCCCCACCTCACCCCCAGTTGAAAGGAAAGCAGAGCCACTTTTGGTTTCCTGGTGGAGTTGCGGGTGGGGCTTGTTAAGGGATCTCCTGCTGGGGCTGGGACCCTTGAGTAAATTCATGCACATTGGGAATGAGTGGCCTGGGGCAGCATGGGAATAACTCTTGAAATGGAAATTAGCTGAGGAATAGGATTCTTGGCTACCAGTCAGAAAGTACTGCCCTTGCCCTAGCTGCTTGATTAAGGTCTTTCTCCTGGGAGGAATTGCTCAGTGGGTGCAGGGCTTGCCAGGAACCATGAGGATGTGAGTTTGGATCCCTGGAACCTTATGAAGCCAGGGCTAGGAGTCTGCAAGCCCAATGTTCCTGTGGCAAGAGGGAGGCAGAGCCAGTAGACTACCCCGAAGCTCACGAGCCAGCAGTGAACAGGAGACCCCTCCTCAGGGTGGAAGGTGAGAGCGGATGCGCAGGGTGGTCCTGTGGCTTCCTTAGGAGCAATGTGGCACCCACTCACCACACCCACCCACATTGCACACACAAAGTTGTTGGTGTTTTGTTTTAAGATCTCTTTCTGTTTTACAGGGGTGAGGCCCCAGCCTCAACCCTCAAAGGTGACATTCTGTCAGTGAAAATTTAGGGAAAAGGCTTCCTTCAAAGGCTGCTATCTAAGAGAAGTAATGACTCAACAGAATCATGCATGACTTGCTACACATATCCAGCGACTTTAGTAAATATGTCCAATAAAAATGGAAATGAGACTCCAGGTCGTACATCTGGCTCTTGTGACTCTTTGTGCTCTGTTGACAAGGGTCCACATTTCCATCTGACACAGGACAGCAGTTTTCCATGGGCCATCCATCTCAAGTCAAAGTGATTGCTCTCACAGTGTTCTTCAAAATTACAGCTTCCTGCATCATCTTTGTCCCCATTGCCTGACTACCCAGCTCCCCGAAGTACAGGGAGAAGGAAGGATGGGAAATGAGAATCGAGGTGTGTGTGTGTGTGTGTGTGTGTGTGTGTGTGTGTGCGCGCGCGTGCGCGCACACACACACACACATAATAGTTGAATCTGACTCAAATGAGATTTTAGATTACAGTTTTAATTTATTTGTATAGATAATAAAATGGGTATTGTGTCTACTCTTCTCTTACCAACCCTCTAATGAATTTTGTCATGAAATATAGAAACAGTTTGGGACTTGAGGCTGTAGTGGCCACCTGGCCACTTGGCACATGCTCAGAGTTATGGTTTGTCCTCTAGTATGAGGATATACCTTTTCCCTAAAGTAAGAGCATGGGATTTCAGATCCTTTGGTGGACTGCGTATTTTCATTCATTCGCTCATTTGTTCACTCACTTGTTCATTCATTCTCTGTGTCCTCCATTTGTTTATTCGTTAATTCTTGTGTTCACTGGCTCGTTCATTCACTCATTTGTTTGTTCACTTGTTCATTCATAATTCTCAACAAATGTGTGTGAGAACTTGCTGATCACTTGCTTTGTTGACAAGACAACTTCATCTTCACCCTGATGGGTCCCTTTTAGTCTGCCCAGGACTCTAACACAGTTCTCCTTGTGCATGTTTTGGCTGTTTAAAGCAGAGTTTCACTGACTGCAGCAACACCTTTTTACTTGATAACGAAGACTGTGCAACACTTTGTAAAACAGCACCACCCTCCTGTTAGCCTGCCTTGTTTTACAGTTCATGTGGGACACTGTCACTGCTCGCCTGGGTCTGCCACTGCCCTAGCCCTCTGGTTATCTCTTGGCAGGATTTTTGTTGCCTTGTGTGCCAGGAAGATTTCACAACTCAAGAGAGGAGCAACAGTCAGCCTTGCCACCTTGTTGTGTGATTTGGAGTGGTTCTTTTAGTTATTAGAAAGCTATCAGCAGAGCAGACACTAAAATGACTAGAATGTCAGTGGTTGTGACCTTAATCCCCAGAACTGGGAAAGGGTTCTTGTACAAGATGAATGATATAAAAGAAGCAGGTAACTTTATTTAAAGGGATCTACTTTGTCTCAGATATTCTCTTAATACCTCTTAGAAAATTACACACTAGGATCTACATTTAGTGAAATTGGTGGCTTTCTGAAAAGAAGGACCATCGATGTGTTTTGCAAAGAGCCCTGACCATGGAGTAAAAGGACCTGGTGTTGTACCTAGGGTCACCTTGGACCTCCTTCTGAGCAGTGATTTCCTTGGTCCCTCACAACCACACAGGACACATGGAAGAACACATGTTGTGCACTGCCTGAGGTGAGGTGGTGTGTTCCTGGACGCATCTGTGAAACTTGCTGAAGAATTCTTATGAAAAATCAGCCAAGTGCTGAGAGTAGCTGTGCCATGGTGTGGTCAGCGCATCAGCCTCTGGTAACTGAGCAGACTCCAAGGCTGCTGGGGCTCACTATAGTTGTTCAACTAATATTTTATTTATGTGTGTGATTGTGTGCATGATGTGGGCATACATGTGATGGTGCAAGTGGAGGTCTGGGACCACGGCCTGCAACGTATTTGCCCTCGGGGAAGTCACTGGACAGAGGGGAAATGTTAAGATCATCTTTATTTTTAATCTAGAAGCTGAATTTCTGTTGATCCCAACCTTGCCAGAGAATTAGATCCTGTCTGATGATGTTGTAGAGCAAAGAGGACATCGGATGCTGATCCCACACCCACAGCTAGGCCAACATACTTTAGTGTCTCTTGTTGTCAAGGAAGCTCACAGTATGTCTAATGCCAGGAGTGCACTCCTACCCCTTGACTCTGTTCTCTGTGTGGAAAGGAAGCTGTGCGCTGGTTGTGTCTGATGAGTGTGCCATACCAGGAAAACAAAAGAGTGCAGTCTTTGCTTGAATGATGTTTCGCCTACACACACAAGACTAGTGGAGCTTTTTATTCCCCCTTAAGAAATATCATTTTATGTCAGTCTTTTTTGCGGTATTTGGGTGTCAGCTGGCCTTTCAATCCTGGTTAAATGCATTATGGGATGCTACCTGCATCAAATGCATTGTGGGATGCCACCTGCATCAAGTGCATTGTGGGATGCTACCTGCATTAGTCTAAGACTAAGTTCATCCAGAATGTCTCCAGAGTCCATTGCAAAAGTCATCTATTCATTACTTTCTTGTCACTATGACAGAGCATCTGGTCAGAACAACTTATGGGAGGAAGGGTTATCTTGTTTATGCTCTGAGGAGATGCATCAGGAGCACCATAGGACTCCTCACAACTCAAGTAGAAGCAGAGGCAGGCCGGAGGTGGAGACTGCTGTCAACCTCAAGGCCTGTCTGCCAGAGAGCCATTTCTTCCTGGTAGGCTCCTCATCCCAGAACCCTGCCACCACCTGAAGAGCAAGTGTTCAAATACATGGACTTGGGACATTTCCCATGGGAACCGTGCAGGGATGGTGAGTTCAAGGCTCTCGGGCAGATCCATCCTGCAGCAAGCAAGGAGTCTCTGAGGGCTACCTTGCAATTCTTTATATACCTTCTTTGAGGATTTCCTCAGACCTGTGGAGCAGAGCTAAGGTGGAGCAGGTCTGGTAACTTCCATTACAGTCTGTGAAGTTTGACATATTAGCCACAGGAGTCAAGCAAAAGCTAAGTGTCACATGTGTACACATGTATATATTCATATTGTGCATTTACATATATATATATATATATATATATATATATATATATATATATATATATATGTAAAGCCAATGTATGTAAAAACCAGAGATCCATGTCAGGTCTCTCCGTCAATTGCTCTTTACCCTATTTTTTGAGACATAGTCTCTCAGTGATCCCACAGTGATTTGGCTATACTAGCTGGCCAGTGAGCCCTAGAGGTCTGCCTGTCTCTGCCTCCCCCACATTGAGATTAAAATGCCTGCTACCCCCAGCATTTTGTGTAGGTTTAAGGGATTGTTTGAATTCCGTTCCTAATGCTTACAGGTGAGCACTTCAACAACTGAGCTTCCTTCCCAGCCTGAGAGAATAGGTGGCTTCTCTTGTGGCAAAAGACTACAGATTTTTTTTTCTTTTTGGCATTTAAAAAAAAAAAACTCTTAACATATGACTGTCTTTGAGATGTTTGGAGATACATAATTCTGCTCTTATTCTTCACTCTATCTTATGTGCGACACTCCTCTCAAATGGTAGGTGTGAGTATGCATTTATGTAAGTGTGTTTTTCCACGATTCAAGTTAAATTTACTATGCTGTTGACAGCTAGAGTCCGCAGGCCTGAATTAAGTAGACCACCCTATTCTCAGCATCTGCCTTCACTTTGTCTTCCCTCTTACAATAACTAAAGAACAGCAAGTGCCTCAGAAGTGTGGACATGGCCACAGAGACACAACCTGTGCCCCCTGCACACTGGGTGACCACTCCTGGCAGGTGACAATAGACAGAGTACTTCTTTTGAGTGCTTCGGGGCCCTCCTGCTGTAATGGAATTTTGTGATTTCCAGTTAGGTCATTGGCCATGTGAAAAAACCTGCAGTCCAGGAGTGTTAAATCTAGACACATAGCAAAGCCCTCATAAACTAAAGTCCTTTGGTAAAAATTTGTAATGTTTCCTCAGATTCCATTCAGACTAAAACAGCACAATCCAGTGCAAATCTGAAGTTAAATACTGACTATCAAACTAAGAAAATCCAGAGAAATACAAACTAGCTTAAGAAGCAAACTTTGCTTTGAGGAAGGAAATGGAGTTAGAAGGTAAAGAGTGGCGGGTGCCTGTGCTTAGTCCCTTCCACTGAGATGGCATGGGTCTGCCTCTTGGAGGGTTGAGCACCATCTCCCAGGCTCATCACCCAGTACTCAGGTTCAGGGGGTACAAACCAGGCCGTTCTTTTTGGCAGTTCTCTCTCGTCCCAGCTTCAAGCAATTAGAAATTATTTTCAGCCAGGATTTTAATCAGAAGCCTTCCTTTACTTAGTACCCTTTGTGCCTTCCAGCATGGCTACAGAGAACGCGGCTCTGGCCAACCCACCACCGAGTTCTCTTACCACATCCAGGTCATGCCTTTGAGCCAGGATCTGAATTCCACCAGAGCTGCCCATTCAGTGTGCTGTGCGCCCTGTGGGCCTTCAAATCTACTTTTACTTGCCTTTCAGTTCTGGGATTTTGGCTGTTTTCGTAGCATTTCTTACTAATTCCCTACCCTGCCCTTCTCCCCTCTTTTAGGTGAACCACCTTGAATTTTCTCATGTCTCTCCCTAAGTTCTTTGAGAGAGTGCCTCAGTTTATCATTCTACTGTCTGGCTAGATTTTTTTTTTTTTTTAGCTTTGAAACCTACTTATTGTGTTTGTCAGTATCAGAGCCTTGGCTGCTCAGAGTTTCACTAGAGGGACAGAGACTGACGTCTGTTGTCTTTATGGTAGAAGTGCCCGTCGTTAGGCCTCTGGGGACAGGCTGGATCTGGGTAAAGAGCCACGAGGCTGAGTCTCCTCTCTCCTCATTTCCTATTCACTCAGACCCCCAGCCCAAGTGACTCTCTTTCTGCAGAGCACTGAAGAGGCCTGTCCTTGCTCTCTATGACCCTGTGGTTACTCCTGCCTGTTGGACCTCAGGGCCTAGGATTGAACTTTTCATGGACCCTGCTTTCTAAGGAGCCCTACAGAATGAAGCCTCTGCGTTCACACTGGCATCTCTTCCTGAGCCTCTGTGGGCTGTGCAGGGCATGGTGGTTTCCCCTCTTCACATCCTGGGCAGTGCTAAGATCCTGATGTTCTTCAGAAGTGATTTTGAAAGGGACTGGCAAGCTTTAATTCCAGCATCTGCTAATGGATGTGTGTTCTTGGAGCAGCTCTTTCAGCGGCTGGCTAGGAGACAGTTTTCCTATTGAATGTCCAGAGAGGGGCTCCAGATGCTGACCACTGGACCAGCCTGGGGTGATTGGCTTGATGCCTGGCCCTGGTGAACAGTATCTTGTGTCTGTGTCTAGCTCTGGACATTTGCAGCACCTGGGTTTGGCCATGACCCTACTGTGTAATACTGGGCAAATGTGTAGTATCTCTGAACTTTGATGTCTCAAGACAGTAGGCAGAACTTGGAGGAATACAGAAGGGCTTTGAAAACAACTAACAGTAACCCATGGCATCCAAAGGCCTATAGTCCCTCCCACTGTGCAGCACTTCCCACCCCAACCAGCCTGTGGTATGTTGGCAGAGAGAAGAAAACCACAATTGAGTCTTTTAGAGTCTCAGTCTGTAACTGTTGGCCGGACAGCAGCTGAACAGTTTTGAGCATCTTAGGGAAGGACACCTCTTCAGACAGATGTAAGGTGGCATCCAGTTAAGCCCCAGTATGCACAGGCACACTGAGGGAGAATCTGCCATGAGCAGGCCTTGCCTGGGTCCTCCAAGAAGCTACCATGTCACCACCTCTTTTTGGCTCCATAGGGGTTGTTCAGAGCTCTGCCGGATCCCCATGGTGGAATACAAGCTGGACAGCGAGGGCACACCCTGTGAATACAAGACACCTTTTAGGAGGAACACCACGTGGCACCGTGTGCCCACCCCTGCCCTACAGCCAGTTTCCAGAGCCTCACCTGTGCCCGGCACACCTGACCGTCTACAATGCCAGCCACTGCTCCAGCAGGCCCAGGCCGCCATTCCACGGAGCACGTCCTTTGATAGGAAGCTACCCGATGGCACCAGGTAACACCACAGCCTTGTTTAGACACTTAACTTACGTCAAAGATTGAAAGTGCAGCCTGGCCAGTTCTATGATGGCTTGTTGTGAGCTTTGGACAAGCAAGGCAATGAGAGGGAGGTGACTCTCAGAGTCCAGCCTTATCTGGTGTCAAGATAAGATGCCCTCTGCCCACCCAGGCCTGCCTGCCATCTGCTCCAGGTCTTGGTCCTCTGTGATGGCTGACCCTCCAAACACCCTGGAGCTATTCTCCGTCTACTTCTAGGGACATTAGAGTGTGTCTGAGTAGCTCAAAGTTACAAGCCTGCTAAGGAGACCTGGCCCAATAATTGTGTTTTCAATGGAAGAGTGTACCTTTTAAAGTTAAATACAGTAACGCGAGAAGGTGGTGAGAGTTCGGGGACCTAATTTGCTCAGGTGTATTTGAGAGTCAGTCAGTTCCGTTTGTAATTCCTATGTCTAAACTGTCATGTGACTTACACCTAATGTGTTTACTCTGGATAGCTGATTCCTGCCAGGCTCTGGTCTAGTAGAATTGTCAGGACACCCTGGGTCTTGTTTGCCTGGTATGCTGTCCCCTGTGCCTCTCTGATCTACTTCCCTTGTGTGGAAGAAGAGAAGGATGCAGACCCTGGCAGGACCTCCTAAGGACAGCCCAGATCAGCATCATTGAAAGGCTTAGAGCCAGGCACTACACACTGTAAGTCTGTAGTAATATTTGACAGTATTAACATAATGTGTAGGCCCTTGCCTCCTCTTATTTATGCTCCTAGGAGGTGCAGGAATCTTTTAACTGAACGTTAATCAAATCATCTGGGCTCCAAGCCTTCTTATATAAGCCAGCCTCCATGCTCTGAGGGCACATAGTGGTAATACATGGGGCAGCAGTCAGCAGGGCCTCCCTTATTAAGTAGAGTCTAGAGAATCACAGGAGACCAGCGTGACCTAGCAGCCAGAGGGAACCCTGGTGAGCATTGTCTTTGTCAAGTGAGTTTTCACAAATATTTGGGAAATGATCTGTTGAATTACATTAGGTATAGCTGTGTGAGAGTCGATGGCTTTGCCAAATTTCAGGTTTGCTCCCTGCTGACTTGCACATAGGACCAGACACGGCCTACACTAAGCTCCGTGTAACAGGTGTGAGTGCCATTCTCCTGACTGTGGCCCCTCCCACTGTGTCCCACTTTCTGTCCTCCTCTGGAGCCATCATTGTGCCTTCATCTTTAGACAGCAAATGCCAACTTAACACACATCTCCTTCCTGCAACGGATTTCTGGTCAGAAAGCCCCAGAAATCTTGGGTCATCACCAATTCTTAGATTGTTTATCCACAATTGGTTCCATTTCACGTTGTAATGTAATAGGCTCTCTGTCATGGACAAAGGGAATTTGTTTGTAAACAGCTCTAGTCACATAGGTGGGCCATGTCCATCACCTGCTGTTCTTCTCCCCTTGTAGAAGTTCTCCTAGCAACCAGTCATCATCCAGTGACCCAGGACCTGCTGGGAGTGGACCCTGGAGACCACAAGTGGGCTATGATGGGTAGGCTCCTTCCTGCCTTTCTGTCTCCCCAGGGTAGAGTCTGTACCTGTGCCTAGGGTTCATTCAAAAGCATTTCCTGTGTGTGGGTTGCATGGAAGGCCACCTGAGGAATGTAAGAGTAACAAGAAGAGCTTTTAGGAAGCACAGGGTCCAGGCTTGGAAGCACCATGTCAGAGAGCCTATGCTGGTCTCTAGTTTTTGGCAACCCACCTAGTGTCAGCCTCTCGGGTGCTGGGATGACAGGTGTGTGCCACCGTACCCCTCCAGGAAAACTATTTCTGTGGACACAATGTTCACTGATCTTTCCGAAGTGCTGTTTTCTTTGTGACATGGAGAGGACTTCTGAACACAAGAAGGAAGATCTGAGGACTTGATAGACAGGGACCCTCAGAAAGCCCCCTGACTTGACAGCTCCTCCAAGCCAGAGAATGAGGCCTGTCATTGAAGCATCTCCACTTCCTGTTGGAGAAGCAGAGTAGCCGCCACCTTGGCAGTAGCCTTTCTGGTTTGTGTCATACCCCAGGAGTCAGCAGTGAGGGCATAATCGGAGACCCTTGTGGATGTACACACATGTGCGCACATGTGCACACGCTGACCTTATGTGGGACTCTGAGGTGGCTTGTGCTTTGAGGTGACCCCTGTCTATCTGTGGTGGTCTGCAGCTGGGCCCTTTTGTGAGCAGAGCACAGTCATCATTTGAGGCCTCAAGCTGGTACGGACAGAAAACTCCTGTCCGTGGAAGACCCCGGCAGTCACGGTGGCGTCTTCAGGTGTGGAGCAGAGCTTGAGTCCAGGTGTTCTGCTGTCCGGTTTGGGCTTAGAAGTGTGCACTTGCTTCCCGATGCTCTTCTTACTTTTGACAGTAGACAAAGCTCTTCACAGCTAAAAACCAAACACCTTTCCTACATGAGGCTGTGGGTTAAACAAGGGGAGCTGTGCTGTGATTTGTTTTTAATGGAAAGACCTTGTGTGGTTTAAGATCCACAGTGTGGATTCTATCCATAGGACTCATGTTGTAATACAAACACATTTTGTTCATTCCTTTATTTCTAAGATTATTTCCTTTTGCAGATTTCCATATGCAAAAGTCGTCTGGGTGGAATGTAGAGTCAGGCTGCCTTCTCTTTAAAAGCATCAGTGTTCAGATGTGTCAGTGCTGTGTGCGTTGGTCAAAAGTAAGACAGATCACTGTGCTCCTCCATAGAAGGACAGCCCGCAGCCTCTCCATGCTGCAGTGTGCTTCTGTCTGTTAAAACCTGTGTGCATGCTGTGTCTACCCTGGTGAGGCAGCATCTTCTGCCCTGGAGACATAGCCGGGAAACTGTGTTGCCACTGGCCAGGGAACTGTTTCTGAGGAGGGCTTCAGCCGCCCCCCTCCACAGGGCTTGGTAGCCATGACCTCTGTAGGAAACAGCAGCTATCTTGTGCCTGTCCTCTGCTGGCTGGTGGTGTCAGGAAAGAATAATTGGACTCTTTCTTTGCAGATGCCCATCCCCTCTGCTGCTCGAGCACCAGGGCTCTGGCTCTGTGGAGTGTGATGGAACGAGGGAGCACGAGGACATCCCAGAGGGAGGCCGGCTTCCAGGTAACAAGGCTCCCCTTGACTTTTGCTTCTCCCACGGTGTCCACTCTTTCACTTGGCCTCCCAAGCCAGCTGTGCACACGTATGCTCCATGCTGTGTGGGTGCATTCCCCAGTACACAGGTGAGAAGTCCCTCTGTGAGCCAGGCCAGAGGGCTTGGCTGACTCTCCCAGCATAGGAGGCAGCACCTGTGGGTGACGACTGGGTGGTTCTGAGGTGGCTTTGGTTGTATATGGCTTCATATAACTGGTTACAATGTCTGTAGAAATAGATCCTCCTGTAGTGGTAGTTCTGCTGGCTCCTGTGTAGTTATTCATTGGTAACTTGGGAAATTGTAAGGTCATTATCCTGCTTGATTGTTCCAAGTCACCTGTTAAACTCCTATTTTTCTTCCTCTTGCTAACATTGGAAATTGTGGGTTCACCTCTCTTTATGTCACAGAAACCAAATGGCATGGCCCATCTTCCAAAGTCCTGAGCTCCTATAAGGAAAGAGCCCTGCAGAAAGATGGAAGCTGCAAAGATTCCCCCAATAAACTATCTCATGTAAGTCCGTTGTGTATGGCCAATTACTCCTTTAGCAAGGACTGAGGTATTTCAGCATATAGTGGGTGGCACTTGTCTGCATGTTGAAGAACATAGGATGCATCTCAGTACACACTAGGACTACATACGGTGTGTCCATGCTTGAGTGTAGGGTGCAACCAACCACACAGTATAGCGACGTGTGTGTGTGTGTGTGTGTGTGTGTGTGTGTGTGTGTGTGTTACTCAAGACCATGGTTTACAAACCTCAAACAGTAGAGCAACATGCTTGCCAGCGGAACATGGGACATGCCCCAGCACACAGTTAGCTAGCTATGCACACATCCGCTCATGCTTTGTGGGTGCATTCCCCAGCACACAGTAGGGCAGTGTAGTAGGCTGCACACCTGTGGCAGTGATCACAAGTGTGTTGTGTACCACACAGGACATTCATAAAAGAGGGTAAAAAGTAAAAGGATATGAAAACAATTTTGTTTATATTTCCTCAATCTGTGAAGGACTTCGGAAAGGCTATGCAGCAGATACTGGCAAAGCCAACATGGCACATATATCAACCCTCTAAGCCCAGCTGTCCAGGGTGATGGTAACATGATCCTGTCTCCGGATTTAGCTAGTTAAGCAGTTGGCTACTTAACGTGATGGTGCAGTAGTGGGATGGGGACAGCATTTGCCAGAGGAACGTGTGTGGTCCCTCTGCTGATGTCACTGAGATGATGTCCCTCTGCTAATGTCACTGAGATGTCTGGTAACCATGGCAGCCTAGCAGCCTGCTAACAGTGCATGTGCTAGCTGGCCACTGATAGCACATTCCTTGATTATCCCACACACTGACTTATCTGTTTGAAGCCTATATCAGATGAGTCCCATAGGAGACTGACGAGAAACAGCTTTCAGTGAGACCCTGTACAAAGGAGCTGCCTTTATACGGTTTGAAATGTGGAGGTGAAGGCATGTTACAAACTCATAGGTAATGTTCCTTCCCTTTCCTTGGCATGTCAGCAGCGAGCTTTGGAGTTCCTCTTACCCTCACAGCATTTCTTCCTGCAGCCACAGGCCTGACCTGAACTGGGTTACTTCCCAAGTCCACTCACATCCACCTCCATAGTTGTCATAGTAGTTCTGTCTGAGGAGGACAGGGTGTGGAAGGACTGGCCTGAAACCTGAGCACCAGGATTTGCATTAGGGTCCAGTAAGACAGAGGAAAAGAGAAGATGACCAAACCCCTAGGAAATTGCGGGGATAAAGTGCGTTGTCCTGGCTCCAAAGCCTGGTCCTGCAGGTTCTTAGGCTGTGACAAGAGGTGAATCGGTCTGAGCCCAGTGACAGAAGGGACCCTCTTCTATTGTGTTTACCAGTGCCCACTAAAGCATGGAGTGCTTCTCAGACAGGTGTAGTCTGGAGTCTTCCTTTTTGGGATCATTAGGCTTTAGCTCCCTGAGAGCCTGCATGCTTGTTTGCAGGGCACTTCATAGCTGCAGAGTGCTGCTCTGCACAGGAGCCATATGCCACTATAAGCCCAGAAATCATCCAGAGACTAACTGGATGTTTTACCATTATGACGCAGACAGACCTGGGTCTCCTTCCCCAAGCTTGGGGCAGGGATTGACGCTTTTAAGAGAAATGTTGTGCTGGCTGTAAATGGTTAGTCTCCTCCCCTACCTAGTTTTTACATCTTCCCTATCTATATAGTCCTTCTCATCTGTGTGTTATACATCAGACATTGACACACACTGAAACGACTAGCTATTGTGGAGAAAGGCCATGTTTCTTTTGCTGGCTCCAGGAGCATATAGTGTTCAACCCAGGCCCTGGCTTTAGCCTAATGTTTGGGGAGGGCATTGCATAGGATTTTACCCAAAGACCATCTTCTCCAGATCGGGGATAAGAGCTGCTCCAGTCACTCCAGCAGCAACACTCTCTCCAGCAACACCTCCAGCAACAGTGATGACAAGCACTTTGGGTCAGGGGACCTGATGGACCCCGAGCTGCTGGGATTGACCTACATCAAAGGCGCATCCACCGACAGCGGCATCGACACCACTCCATGCATGCCAGCCACCATCCTGGGCCCAGTGCATCTGACAGGCAGCAGGTCCCTGATCCACGGCCGGACCGAACACTGGCCAGACACTGCTGACGTCTCAGGAGCTGATGATGAACCTGCCAAGATGTATGCCCTGCATGGTTATGGCTCCATCATCTCCACCAGCGCTGCTGAGGGCAGCGTGGGCGACCTCAGTGAGAGCTCCTCTCACTCCAGGTGAGCCGCAGTGTGTGTGTGCCAAGCTGCACGGAGGGGCCTGGGGCTGTTCCTGCTGATGGCCGGACTGTCTGACCCCACAGGAAGTGCTCGACTCCTGAACTCTGTGGCCAAGGTGTGCATGTTTAGTCATGTCCTGGTGATTTTATTCTCTTTAAATTTGAGGGTAATGTCACTTCTCTCTTCCAGCTCAGCCAGTGGCCCTGATATATTTTGATAAAGAGCTGAAAACCTGGTAATCTTCAGTGTCAATCAGCCATGTCTACCCTGCAGGCCACCTGTATCCCAGGTTAATGGTGAATACAGTGCAGCTCATTTGTAGATGACAATATCATCTCACATGTCTGTCAGAAAACAGTTGGAGACCCCTGGAAGAGAGACAGCAGTAGGCTCCTCACTGGGTACCCACCGCAGCCCCTTGTGTACGCTGTGAACACTACTACACCATCCCTGCCCCTAAAGCTTGATGGCAAGCCAGACTTGAGGTTTCTTGTGTGACCGTGAATGTACAGCTAGAATTTTGGTTTTGTGAGTCTGTGCACATAGTACATTGCCCTCAGATGCCAGAAAAGGGAGTTGGATCCTTTTGAGCTACAGTTATGGGCAGTTGTAACCCATACATTGTGGGTACTGGGACCAAACTCAGGTCTTCTGGAAGAGCAGTAAACTCTCTTATATGTTGAGGGGGGATTTTTTGGTTTTTTTGTTTTGTTTTGTTTATTTGAGACAGGGTTTCTCTGTGTATCCTTGGCTGTTCTGGACTCACTTTGTAGACCGGGCTGGCCTTGAACTCACAGAGAACTCACCTGCCTCTGCCTCCCGAGTGCTTGGATTAAAGGCGTGCGCCACCATGCCCAGCAATTAGACAGCTGTGAACTGCCATGTAGGTGCTGGGATTTGAACCTGGGTCCTTTAGAAGAACAGCCAGTGCTCTTAACCACTGAGCCATCTCCAGCCTGAGGGGGGATTTTTAAGAGTCAGCTGACTGAGCCCGATGGTGCAGGTCTATAATCCCAGCTACTTGAAGGCTAATCAAGGCCAGCCTGGGACATGGTCCACTTAAAGATCAGCTTGGACATTTTAGTGAGATCCTGTCTCAAAATTAATTGATTTGTTTGTGAAGTACCTTGAGGCTCTGGTAGATTCCACCTCCTGATTCAGGGGGTAAAGAGGACGTTAAATATAAGGGAATTGTGTCCTAAATATAGATGTGTAATACATTTCTGTGTGCGGTTTTTACTCCTGCTTGACAGACATCTATATGCTAGTTTAAAAGCTCATAATTTTAGGGTTCTGCATTCTCTTTCAAAGACTCAGAGAAGAAATCAGCAAGTCAGTGTATCTGTCGGCGGGATTTAACCAGGCGGCGTGACTTTCACTCACGTCGGCTACTTGTCTCAGGACCTTTCCTTTCTGGGTTCTGCATCATCCCTGACTTCTCAGAGCTTCCTACCACAGAGGAGGACTGGGCAAACCATAAAGGGACAGACCTCCGGGACCTACGACTCTGATAGGCACGTCTCCAGGAGGTGGTGCCTGCAGGCCCCTAGTTTCTGGTGACAGGCTTTGCTCCTGAGCAGTGGTCACCAGAGCTGCCCCCTGTAGCCCTCCTCTGCCCTCCCTTAGACTTTACTAAAGAACAGTGCCTTCTGTGAATGCTGGGTATACAACCAGTAGGCGAAGCTGCACCACCATTGGTTCACACAACAAGCAGTAACTTTGTGTGTCTCTGACTCATGTGACTCAGACATCTTGAACTCCTGATGTTCTGCTTGGCCCAGCGACATCGCCGAACACCAGGTTCCCTATCCTTAGCCTTTTTCACTGTGAACATTTTCTTTGTGGCTAAAACTTATTGCCACCTGCAGGCCCTGTTTGTGGCTGTCCCAGGTGAGAAGGGGCTCTTCCCTAGTGTCTGCAGAGGGCACACGTCCCCCCTGAGAAGTCCCAGTACCAGTTAGTTTCTTCTCTTGTTGCTATGACGAAATCTCTGACAAAGCCAACTTAAAGAAAGCAGGGTTTATTTTGACTCATGGTTTGAGGGATACAGTCCATCACGGCATGGAAGAGGCATAATGACAGAAAAACAAGGCAGCTGGTCACATGGCGTGTGCAGTTAGGAAGCAGAGACAGATGCTGGCAATCAGCTCACTTTCTCCTTTTTATTCAGCCCAGGATCTAGTCTGTGGGACGATGCTGGCCACATTAGGGTGGTTTTCAACATACCCTCAGACATAACCTGTCACCTCAGATTCCACATCTCGTCAAGGTGACAAGATTAAACATCATACCCACCACCCACAGGTCTTCTCATCTGTCCTTGGCATTAAAGCACCATGGCTGAGGACAGCTGGGGCTGTGCTGGGTGTGGGCTGCTCAGCATTACTGAGACAGACACCACGCCAAGGGAGGCGAGTGAAACCCGGAACCAGCTCCCATTTGTCAGGGCGGTGGGAACAGAGGATGTGGGGGATGTGTGCCAAGGAGACATTCTTACTGCTCTTTACCAGCTCTGTTTAATCAGAGTCAATACTAGATAACATTGTGTTCAGAAATCGTGTGATTTCTACTTCCTAGAGGGTTCCCACCCTCTTCAGGATTGGACAAAAGTTGACCATTCTATAAAAGCTACCTTGGGGTCTTGCAGCCAGCCCTGTAGCATCTTTTCAAAGTTCAAGACACTTTTAAGAGACCTGGTGTCAGGAGTCAGGGATTCATGAAATCTTTGTGGTGCCAAGTTTCGTGAAAACTTCCCAGTGTTCCTTGGATACAGCCTTCAGTGTATATTCATTCCTTCGTAGGGAACAGGTGTTCAAGGGGCTTTTTCCCCAACACTTCGTCTATTAACTTGATAGGTTAGGGGGATTTAAAAGTCCTTGAGGAGCTGGGCTGAAGCTCCTCTTTGACCTTGGGTTTTTCTATCTGTGAGACTGGAGCTGTGGGCCACTGAGTTGGAACTTCAGGTGCTGACTGAGTGGCCCTGCCACCTGTCTGCCTTTTGCTTCAGTGTCTCCCCAGTTGTATTTCTAATGTCCCTGCCACAGGGTAGCCCATGTGTGAGCACAGGGAGCCTCTGTAGATGGAGGCTTCCCATACAACTAGCTCTGCAGTAGAGAGGTCCCTTGCCTTCCCAGCCCAGCGGCCAGCCCTAACCACAGGTCACTGCTCCACCTGACAGTGTCACCACTTGGCTCTCTCTACAGTGGGTCTCACCATTCAGGAAGCCCCTCTGCTCACTGCTCCAAAAGCACTGGGTCTCTGGACAGCTCCAAAGTCTACATTGTTACACACAGTAGCGGTCAGCA
This sequence comes from Lophiomys imhausi, assembly GCA_907164525.1. Taxonomy (NCBI): domain Eukaryota; kingdom Metazoa; phylum Chordata; class Mammalia; order Rodentia; family Muridae; genus Lophiomys; species Lophiomys imhausi. The sequence continues at coordinate 1,304,235 of CAJQZJ010032510.1, read as the reverse complement.
GGTACCTGGGGGCGTGGCAAAGCCTTACCACAGACAAGGAGCAGCAAACAAATATGTCATTGGCTGGAAAAAGTCAGAAGGCAGCCCACCGCCTGAGGAACCTGAAGTGACTGAGTGCCCCAGGTGAGTGGCTTCCTGTCACATTTGCAACAGCATTCACTCTACTCCATAGGAAACGCCTGTTGCAAACTCATGCAGCGAGGTGTATGTGTGTCCTAGTTAGGGTCACTGTTGCTCTGACAAAACACTATAACTAAAAGCAGTTTGGGGAGGAAAGGGTTTATTCGGCTTACATTTCCACATCACTGTTTACCACTGAAGGAAGTCAGGACAGGAACTCAAGCAGGGCAGGAACTGATGCAGAGGCCATGGAGGGGTACTGCTTACTGGCTTGCTCACCCTGCTGTTTTATAGAACCCAGGACCACCATCCAGGGATGGCACCATCCACCATGGACAGGACCATCCCCCATCTGTCACTAATTAAGAAAGTGCCCTACAGCCTGCCTGATCTTATGGAGGCATTTTGTCAGTCAAGACCAGGCATAATTGTTGAAGATCTGCCCAGCAGGTTCTAAGGAAAGACATCCATACAGGACTACAGGGCTGGAATTTGAGTCCTGCAAGGTACTGCCCACCTGGTGTCTGGACGAGCCGTTCTGGAGGCTGTGGGGCAGTTGTGAGACTAGCTCCGCTGTGAATTAAGCACGTTCAGTTCTCCGTTGTGCAAAAACCAAATCTTAGTTTGCATTATTTGGAAGAAGTTCATGGCTCTGAAATTAGCAGTGGACCTGGGAGGTGACTCATGAATGAAGTGCTGGCTGGACCCTAACGCCTACGTGAAAGGTAGAGTGGGAACACGCACCTGTAACCCAGCTCTGACAGGTGAAGACAGTGTTTCCTAGGGGCTCCCTGACCAGCCAGCCAGCCAAGCCAAAACAGTGAAATTCAGATTCAGTGACAGACCCCGTCTTAAAAATTAAGGTGGGAAGCTACAGAAAAAGACATCTCAACATCAACCTCTGGCCTAAACCTTCACACACAAAAATGCATAGGCATTTACCCCACCCATACACCACCAGAAAGAAAAGAAATTTCCGGTTACTTAAAGTTATGTTGCGGAGCCTTCTGTGATGATTGTTCCTGCGGTATACTATATTTTTAAATAACATAAGCAAAGGAGCAGTTGTGCCTGGCAGTTGAAGGTGCCCCTGCTTACTGCCAAACAGCCAGCTCCTCCCAGGGTGTTCCTCTCTGCACCTTCTGTGGACTTCCCACCTGCGTCTGTGTGTATACATTCAGCCTCGGGGTCATCCAGCGTCCCTGTGGAGCATATTTATGGCCCATCACTGAACACATTATTTCCAGAATTAGTTTAGCAGACAATGCTGTTGATTCTTATCCCTCGGTAAGCCACTGTGATTGGTTTTTGGTAAGCCACTGTGATTGGTTTTCGGTAAGCCACTGTGATTGGTTTTCGGTAAGCCACTGTGATTGGTTTTTGGTAAGCCACTGTGATTGGTTTTTGGTTTTGCTTTCTTCTCCATTCTGCAGCTGCTGCTGAAACCAGAGCCTGGTTTTCCGATTGGGCCTGGTGATCTTTAGTACCGCCTAGCCCAGTGTTAGGACCCAGAGTCAGGTACTGACTGACATCTCCGCCTAGAAGGCAGGAGTCCCCAAGGTCACATGGTCCTGCCAGCTCCCCTTTCTCATGCCATGCTGTGTCACACAAGCCTGTCCCCTCTCCAGTCACATCTGAGAGGTCTGGGAAGCTGCTGTCACAGCAGCCTGTCTGTTCACAGTCAGCATCACCTGTACTTCAAGGTGGGGAAGGACAGTAGAGAGTCTCCCGTAAGGCCCAGTCACGATGAGAGACCCTGATGTGTTTCTTATTCTCACTCCCCCACCAGCTGTGATGAGGTACCATTATACTGAAACAGGCATATAAGAGCTACAGTGACTCCTGGGTCACCCTCTGCAGTCATCTGCTGTGGGCAGCCAATTCCTCAGCCTTCTCGGCACAGATCGTGCAGCCTGATTGTCCTGGGTCTCCAGGAGTGTCTAGCTTCTCGGATCATGTTTCGACCATCACCTTCCCAGAGTAACTCTCCAATCTCTCCCTGGAAAAGACCTGGGCACAGAAATTCATCATGTCAGGCTTTTGTAGCTCATAAGGACATTTTCATATGCTTGTAATTAAGGAAGACAGTGGCTTTTATTTATCCAAACAGCTTTGTGAAGTCACCAATAGTAAAACCTGCTTAGCTCGTGTCTCAGTCATTTTCTCTTAAACCTCAGGCTACCTAGGGCAACCTTGCCTCTTCTTGGGCTGCTGTGGGGTTTTGCTGTCCAGCCTCAGGGAGGGGTGGGCCAATGTCTAAGCGTGTGGCAATGTTGACTGGTATTGTAGAAGCTGCTTTCTGACACAGGTTAGGAGGGAAGTGTGGCCTTATTTTAAAGTTGTAGTGTTTTCATCTTGGACTTTGGGGATTTGAGTTGTCTCTGACTATTCAGAAATGTAAGTATATTTAAGTTCATTTCACAGATTTGACATGATATGGGGACAGCATAAACACACAGAGCCACAATGAATTGTCAGCGCCAAGAATTGTGGGCCTCCACACTGTGTGTGTGTGTGTGTGTGTGTGTGTGTGTGTTTAGGTCAGAATAACCTTGGCCAATGTGCCTTGGCCTCCACCCATTGTGATTTTTGAGGCAATGTCTGTCATTGGCCTGGAGCTTACTGATAAGTCTAGACTGACTGACCAATGAGCCCCAAGAATCTGTCTGCCCCTCCAGTGCCGAGCATACCACCATACCTGACTTTTTTTATCTGGGTTCTGGGAGCTTGAACTCAAGTCCTCACACTAACTGAGCTATCTCCTCAGCCTTCAGATGTTTCCTGGACTTCAATCTGGTCACCAAGGGGTGTCTTATAAGTAGGCCACAGCTCCTCTGAACCTGTGTTCTGTTTTACTCCATCAGGATATATAGTGACGTGGACATCATGTCCTCAGCCACTCAGCATCCCGCAGTGGTGGGAGACTCTGTTTCGGAAACTCAACATGTCCTATCCAAAGATGACTTTCTGAAGTTGATGCTTCCTGACAGCCCCTTAGTGGAGGAGGGGAGACGGAAGGTGAGTGACCATGAGGGTTTTGGAGTCATCAGGGACACTTAGAATCAGTGCAACTCCGGGGTGCCCATGTGCCTCCCCTGTCACAACCCTTTCTGTGTGGTCCTACCAACAGTCCAGTATAGAGTGGCCATAGCCACTGTCACGGGTGTCAGGCTTGGTTTTGGGTTTGGTACTGAGGATGGAACTCCAGGGCCTTGTACATCCTAGGCAAGAACTGCAGCCCAGCCTTGCCCTTGCCACCACCAATTCCTTCAGAAGCCGAGTGAGCCTGAGGAGGCAGGGGGTGGGGAATATTGTATTCTTGAAGGTGCTCTGAGAGCCAGGCAGGCTCCCTCAGGTCTTGGCTCCAGCTATGACCTGCTCCATAAACCTATGCAAGTCGGCCTTTGTGTGCTGATGTGGTAAAGGATTATGATGATAACTGTCTGCAGGGTCAGGGCTCTGCTAGGAAGTTACACATAGGAGCCTAGCATGGTGTCTAGACACAGCTGGAAATCAAACCTCAGCTGGCAAAAATCACACTGCTCAGCTCACCTAAGACCTCCAGCCTGTGCCCGTTCCAGATCATCCTGGGAGACTGTCTGTTCCACAGGTGGGTGGGGGTTAGCTGCAGTCCTGTGTACCAGACGTTGTATTTGCACTTGGAGAGTTGGTACTGTCTCATCCTCATGTTCGGCAGCACCTTCCTCAAGGAGGAATTCACTGGTCTTTGCTTTGGTCTCCCCGGGTTCTCAATTTCTTAAGTCACTCTTTAAAATAATGCAAAGCAAGAGCTGCCAATTGCTCAGCAATTAAAGGCACTTGCTGCTAAGCCTGATGACCTGAGTTATGTCCCTAGGGCCCATGGTGAAGAAGGCAGACTCCCCCAAGTTATCCTGTGACCTCCACCAATGTGCCATGGCATATATATGGCCCCTACACACAAATAAATACATGTAACAAAACAATTTTTAAAATAATGCAACGTATTAAGAGAACCTAAATAAGGTTAGCCAGTCTCTTCTTTTGGCAAGTAACTGAGACTCAAGAGGCAGACTGTGGAACACACACTAATATTTGGTGCTTGGAAAGTGAGGCATTGCCTGGGATGGTGGTGAATGGCCAGTCTGTGTACTGTCCTGTGTTCCTAGAGCTGCTCATCAGGCACTACCCCCATGCACTTTCATCTAAGCACTCAGTTCCAAAGAAGTTGCTGAGGTACGAAAAGGGAGTCCCACCTGAATGCCTCACAATAAGCCTTTTTCTCAAAGCTCACGTCGGATCCCAGTTAGGAAACTGTATGAGCTTGGGTTCAAAAGCAGGCGACTCCAGGGCACACATCATCTCAGAATGGATGAACTTGTGCTTGGTGTGTGAGTTTCCTTCAAAGACAAATCACTTCCTGTCCCAGTACAAATGAACACGCATGCACACGCGCACACGCACACACACACACACACACACACACACACGCACACGCACACGCACACACACACACACACACCTCTGTTATATTCTTCACTGGAAGGTGTGAAAGCACAGACAGAATGGACGGAAGAGCAATGGAAGGATCTCCAGCCTTCTTGCCACATTAACAGGAGTGCTAATTTAAAATAATTGCATTACTTTAAAAATTGTTTTGTTACATTCATCTATTTGTGTATAGGGGCCACACATATGCCACGGTACATTGGTGGCCACGTCTGTGCTTGTTAGAGATGGTATCTGTGAGAAGAATGGCATACTTGAGAGGCTCAGCATGCCAAGAGAATGATGGAGATTCAGGTCAGGTCTGACTCTTTGCAAGTCCATCTTTTGGTTGGAATGTGTTCTTCTGTATCTGATGCAGTTGCAGATTACAGTCCACAAGTGTGTGGAAGTCAAGGCAGGAACCTGAAACAGCTTGTTGGCTTCCATCACACCCACAGACAAGGGCAGAGAGAAGCGGGTGCACTCACGCTTGCTTGGGCTCAGCTCAGTTTCTCCACTCCACTCCACACAACTCAGGAGCCCATGCCTACGGGATGGTGCCACCCGCAGTGGACTGGGTCATCCACATCACTTAGCTTAAGACAAACCGCCCACAGATGAGCCCACGGGCTAGCCAAGGTAGACATTTGAGACACACTTCCCGGGTGATTCTAGATTTTGTCACTTGACAAAGCTGGCCCTCGCAATGGTTTTGTCTCATTAATATAATTCAATTTCAACAATTATAAAACAGACTTTTGTTTTTAAGTGGATAGCAGGATTTACTGGATTTAAACTACTTTTTCTTGAGCCCATTTACATGGCTCAGAAAATGTCAGTGTTCAGAATTACTTTTGTTATTTAGACTCAGTTGGACCTCCCTGCTGTCAACTGACTAGTATTAAAATGTATTAATTTCCAGTTACCATCAAGCCACAGCGTGTGTTTCTATGAATATCAGTTGCCTGAAATGACGGCCTTGTGTACTTCAACTTGACTCTCCACAGTTCCATCTAAAATTTCAGAATTAATAAAGCCGTACCTGTCTAATTTGTACTAGTATTTCATAGAAATCTAGGCATGGTCCAGGAGCCTCCCTGTGTGCTTGGCTTCCTTGAACTAATAGACAACTTGGTGTTGCCTTTACTTGCCATGTAACCTACGATAGCCTTGAACTCTAAGCAATCCCCGTGTGTGAGCTTCCCATGGATTGGGGATTATGGGTGTGTACCACTATTCCTGTTACCTTCAGATTGCTAACATCCCCTGCCCTGCTCAACCCCTAGTTTTCGTTCTATGGGAACCTGTCCCCACGGAGGTCTCTGTACCGAACACTGTCCGATGAGAGTGTTTGCAGCAACCGGAGGGGCTCTTCCTTTGCCAGCTCTCGAAGCTCCATCCTGGACCAAGCCCTGCCCAACGACATTCTGTTCAGCACCACTCCACCCTACCACAGCACGATGCCTCCAAGGACCCACCCTGTGCCCAGCATGGGGAGCCTACGGAGTAAGTGGAGTCCAGGTCACCCTGGCTGCATGTGGGTGGGCACGTGGGACACCTGTGGTTCCATGTGCTCCTCAAGTTGGACCTCCCCAGTGCTCATGTGGAATTAGATGTCAATTGCTTTACTCTGTTTTCTTTGTCTTTTAAGTCATTTTCAAGTCCAAGACTGAAAGCTGATTTACACTAGACATTATCAAATTCTGTTTTTACTTTATCTCTGAAGGAAGCTATGTATAGAGTCTAACTTCTTCAAAGAGGAATAGTAGCATGGGGTGGATTTTCAGGTTGTGCCAAGCATTCCAGCCCTCCTTTTTATAGTCCTGGTAACAGGTTCAGCCGGTGGGTGTTGGAAGACCCAGCTACAGCTTTATGACCCTCTGCATGTCACCCCTGTCACCCTGTGTCCCAAGCTCACAACAGCAACATGGTCACAACTCTGATGACTGAGATGATTGTGTGTGTGTGTGTGTGTGTGTGTGTGTGTGTGTGTGTGTGTGTGTGTGTGTCTGTGTGTGTGTGTGTGTGTGTGTGTGTGTGTGTGTGTGTGTGTGTCTGTGTGTCTGTGTGTCTGTGTGTCTCACTGAACCCGGAATTTGCCATTTCAGCTAGCCTGGCTGGCCTGCAAATCCCTGAGATCTGCTTGTCTCCCCTGCCAGCAGCACTGTGGTTGCAAGCATTTTACTCACTGAGCACCTCTGCAGTCCCCATGTGTTAGTCTCTAAGCCATGGTTACAGGCGTTTCACTCAGTGAACGAGCACCTCTGCAGCCCCCATGTGTTAGTCTCTAAGCTATGGTTACAGCCATTTTACTTAGTGAGCACCTCTGCAGCCCCCATGTGTTCATCTCTAAGCCCAGCCCCCATTTCTGTCGTGCAGAAAAGATGGTACTTTTGCCATAAATTTATATTCAGCTCGTTTTTTCAATTTCTAGAAAGAATTATCTTTAGAACCAAATTAATTTCTCCTGTATATAAATATCCCAGGGTATCTGACATAAGGCTCCTAATGATATTTAACAAGCTGGGGTGAACCTCATCTTGTGCAGTGCCTAATGTGTGACATGGTACCCTGCCTGTGATAAAACTTCTGAGTTTCTCAACAGCAAGACAAAAGTTCAGGCAGGCACATTTGTGTTCCGCATGTCCTTCAAGTGTTGTTCCACACCCACTCCCATCCTCACGCCTCTGCCTCTTTTGAAGCAGGGTCGTGTATCTCAGGATGGCCATTACGTGTCTCTTGAAAGCTTTTGTGAAGCTAATGAACTTGCTTTAAGCCCTTGTTATTTTCTTATCTCCCACACTACAAGTGTAACTAAGCCTTAGGTTCTATGCTGCTAGGTTTTCTATTCATCTTCTCTTTCTTTTCCCCTGTGAGAAACGCATAGTTTTTTTAGCTTCCGTTTCTGAGTGATGATAATGATGATGATGACGACAAGCTTCACTTAGGTTTTGGGCTCACAGAAGGATTGAGCGGAAAACCCTGTCGTTTCCATGTCCTCCCTGCTGCTTGACCGCCGTGAGGCCCCCACCCCACTGGTGCGTCACCCTGCACGTGCTCCACCTGTCCTGACGTTCAGTGACATGCATCTGCCGTCCCGCACTGCACACATCAGTTTCACTGCCTAAAGCACCAGTTTCTTGAATGTCCCTCCTGCCCTTCTCACCTGTAGCAAGCACCCATCTCTCTGCTGTTACTGTTTTGCTGCAGTGACCTGTGGAGTGTGTGGCCTTCCATGCTGGCCTCTTTCTCAATACAGCAGTTAAGGTTCCTCTGTACCTTTTCTCATCTCTGAATGATAACTCATGCTTTCTTTGAATACTTTCATTTATGTCCACAGGCATAATCAAGGCTTAATGAGGAAAGAAGAAAGATGACCACGTTCTTGTTCCTTCTTTAAGGGCCCTTGCTATTGGGCGCACTTTCATAAAACACACTTATGGTGATGTGTCTCCTCAAGCCTAAGCTGCTCAGAACACCCATGTCAATAAGAAACCTTGAAATAACGTGTAGTGACTCATCTTCCCCACAAAACCTCTGATTCCCTTACCGCCCGTGAACCTTAAGCATCAAGGATGCTAGTTCCTGGTTCATCACCACCTCAGGTGCTGTGACAGATTCTGTCTGTCCCCTCATAGTCCTTTCACCTCTGCCCTTCTGGTTGTGGCACAGATCCCCTAAAGGGACGCCACCCTCCGAGAATGACAGCAGTCTGAGTTGCTGCAGTATGAACACTGATCCCCAAAAACAGTCCTCTGGGGGGGAACACCAAGGGACATGTTCCCGAGAGGGACACCAAGGAGCACATGCTGGGGAGAATCTTAGATTCTCAGAGAGACATAAACATTGTGTCACATGGAGACTTGGAGTGTCCGTGTGATGTCTTCTAGTGTGGGGAGCTCTTTTTGTCAGATGCTCCGAACTTTTGACATTGGGATATACCATTGTCATTTGACATATACCAATGTCATCTTGTAAAGCTCCACAGTCAAGAGTCATGTAGTCAATTCTGTTGGGTAGCCCCCAGCATTTAAAATAATACCAGTAAAGTCAGACACAGTCAGGATGATGAAGCGATATTAGGAATCTACAAGACTGTGTGCAGATCAAGAGAGCTTGTTGGGTGGGCAGCAGGCCTAGACACTAGCCACACCTCAAAATCTAGGTCCTCATGCAATCTGGGCAGGGATAATCAAGCAGAGAAATTGGTTCTGTCCAGATTAAGCTAAGCATTGTCCACCTGTACTCCGAATGCATTCAGGCCAGCCATGTCCCTGTCTGTTCTTCACCTCTCAGAGCCCACACGAAGTACTCCTATTATAATTTTCATGTCTCTCTCCTAAGAGCACCATCTCGTCTGACCTTAGGTAGCACAGGCCTTCTTGGCTCTGTGAGGAGCCAGATGCTATTCTGGAGTCAGCCACGTGCTGCCAGAGGCTCTGTGACTGTGTCCAGGGAGCTGGTGGCCAGGGAGCTGGTCAGTGCTGTCACCCAGCTGGTCACTTTCTTTCTGAATCTCCTGAGGTGCCCAAGGTTTTACAGAGTTAGATTTGAAAGGATAGTTGTGGGTAGTCATGGCAAGGCATTCTTTTCTAGAAGCTGTCAAACCTGGAGAACAGAATAGGCACAGTGTGTACCATCATCACAAGCGTGGTGGTAGCTCCTCCTGCCTCCCACCATACACACCATATCCACCATATCCGCCATATTCAAACCCACCAGAGCAAGGACAATGTTTATCTATCAACTCTGGCCCCACACGAGTCCTCCCTGGTCCCTGTAGTCTGACATGGTAACTGCACTTCCTGGCTTCGCAGTGTAGGGTCCGAGTTGCAGGCAGAAGTGTCCGTGTCAGTTAATGGCATGTAACAGACTGCTGCTGATTTGAGACTTTGGACAAAATTAATTAATTAATTTTTTTAAAGGCAGGTCTTGTTCCTAATTACCTCATTTCCACTCAATGGAAGGAAAAAATGTTGTGTGCCTGATTTTGATTATTGGGAAAGTCACAGGCGGCTCCTGGGTTATCTGAGAGACAGCCGCGGGCAGCCTGAGGCTCTCCCTGCTCAGATCAAGCCTCAGGCAGAGGTTCAAATCTACCCACACTCATCCCAAGCTTTTATGCCAGCAGTGTCAGAATCTGCCAGCTCCCCCTTGTCACTTGGATCTCAACCAAGTGCCACCTTCTTAGACAGGACTCTGTCTCACAGCACATCACCTAACCTGTCTTCTGCAAAAGGCTCAGGAAGCCCATCTGTCTGTCTCCTAGTGACAGAGCCTCTGAGAGCTGAGCCCCAGCTGTGCCTTGGCTGCCCCACTCCGTGGTGTGATGGAGCACTCACTCTAAACACTTGCCAGCAGGCTCTGGCTAGAGGGGCCTTCCCAGCAGTCTCCTCTCCACCTGTTCCTCGAGTCTGCAAAAGCCCCCTTCACAATGGAGCGGGCATTGGCCCTGAGCAGCTTTGCATGCTACAGTGCGCCCTTGACTCCCTGCATGTCTGAAAGGTGGAGAAGGTAAAGGGGTCTGTGCGTGCCTCTGCAGGCCATGTGTTTCTGTGTGAGCAGACTCCAGGGTTGGCCAAGATGCAGCTGTCTGCATGCCCTGACACACATGCCTTCCCCTCCACACCACGATTCTTATTTGTGTCTGGTCTCAAACAGAACTTGCATTATTTAGCCCAGCCCTGCTAACTGACTGCTTCACTGAGTAGCTGGAGGAGTGTGATCTTTCCACAGGAGGATGCTAGCTGTACCACACCTTCTAAATTAGAACTAGCCACTCCCTTCCATTCTCGAGTAGGCCTCCATCCCTCCTTTATCGTGCCAGCCAAACACTGTCCCTTTTATTCTACTTATATACACCAGCCACTGTCTTTTCCTTCCTAGCACTGGCCCAGAGAAGGCCTCAGAGGAGGGACCCAAAAATCCTGATTGTTTTCTCTGCCAGCTCCTGCCCCAGCCTTGCTGCTGGCTTATCACTTGATAGTGGCTGAGTGCAAACATGAGCTGCGGTTATCGTAAGGATGTGTGAGGGGAGACTCATAGATTCCCTCACGTGGGAGCTGCGGTTATCGTAAGGATGTGTGAGGGGAGACTCATGGATTCCCTCACGTGGAGACGGGAACACATTGGCAGACATCAGCACATCTCGGCATGGTCGCCTGGAAACAACGCTGATTGCTGTCACTGCCACTGTGAGAGGTCTGCTCAGGCTGCATCTGTGGAGTGGGGGCAGACTGTGGGTGTCCTTCAAGGCCACATGTGCAAATGCTGCCTGTCCCATTCCAGATGCCAGCACCTCACAGCTTCCCAGAAGGATGGAGGTGTGGAAATTGCAGGTGCATTTGCATAATTACGCCCCTGAACTTAATTGCAGGTCCAGCCAGCCAGGTGGTCATTACGTTGATTGGTCTCATTAGTCAGATGCAGCCACAAGCAGCTGCGTGCATCACATCCCCTGGGCCGCTCAGAAAAGGCACTTTGAGCGTGTCCGTCTGGTCAGGCCCTTTCCAAAGTTATTCTCAGATGCATACCGAGTTCTTAACAACGAGTGTTATTAATGACCTAAGCACATAAGGAGCCGCTGTGAGAGCTTAAGAAGGAATGGTGGAAGAACACACGTGCACTGCTGTGAACTGTGTTTCAGGGAGGGAGAGAGGGAAGGGCCCGAGGCTTCTGCTGGCAGCAGTAGGACTGTCCTGTGGAGTCAGAAAAGCGATCCAGCAGCCACTTCTGCACCCAGGTCATGACGAGACATCCTTTCTTGCTGCAATCTAATTGAAGTGGCCTCACTAAGTTTGGATGAGGAAAAGGTCCTTGCGATGTCTGTAATGTTTACCATTCAGCTTTGCTAACCTTGTTCCTCAGACTTTGTAAGTCATCAGGAAAGAGATTACGGCCAGCCTGTCTCAAGGCAGTGTGAAGGGGCAGCTACCCAGAGAAAACAGGAGCTTATGTATCCCACGTCAGTCAGATTTGGGTCTTCCAGAAAGCCTCTGCAAGAATGTGGAGTGCGAACGCTCCACCCGTGCTGACCACCCCTGCTTGCTCTCCACTGTCTCGTTGGTCTCATGTTTGCTGGTTATGACAAACCTCCGTCTCTCAGGGGTGATAAGAACTTAAAGCTTGCTATCTTAGCAGGTCGTGTTTTGTAGTTTCCTGGGCCACTTTGTGAAAGCGGATGGCCGTACCTGTGCTGTGAGCAGCTCTGTGTGGGGACTGTGTGGGAACAAGCTCTCCATACCGACTGACAAACGCACTTACTCTCTGACCCTGGATGGATCAGCAGAGCTGGTGCTGTGACTGACTGATGCTGTGGGAATGATGGTACCTCTGCAGGGACTGACGGACTAAGAAACTAATGGTGCGCGCACTGTGATGATGATGGTGCCCGTGTTATGACTGGCTAGCTGGCTGTGAGGACAATGACTAATGCAAAGATAGGTCGACTACTCCACATAGGGCTGTGGTGCTCATTCTGGGACTGAGTATGGGCGAACGGTAGCAGAGCTGACCTGCTGACTGACTGACCCTGGCTCTGTGAGCAGAAGTGCTCATGCTGTGTGGGGACTGTGGTGTTCATATTAATGTCCTCTGTGGATCTAAGGTCCCTCCCCATGCTGTGACTGATTCCCTATGATGGCAGTATACTCATGCTGTGACTGACCAACTGACTGATTTCCTGTGAGTGTGCCCATGCTGTGACTGACTGGCCTTCTGCCTGACTCTCCTTGAGGGCAATGGTACCCCATGTTCTGACTGGCTGACTAATGAATTGACAGGCTCTGGGGACAGTGGTCTCTGTGCTGTGACTCTGGGTGGAAACACACTGATGAACTTTTGTTTCTGATTTTGCTTCTGCTTAGATGAGTTCTGGCTCTCCGACGGCTCCTTATCGGATAAGTCCAAGTGTGCAGATCCCGGCCTGATGCCACTGCCAGACACAGCTGTGGGGTTAGATTGGTCCCACCTCGTGGATGCTGCACGAGCATTTGAAGGTAAACCCCACCCTCTGTGTGCCCAGGAGCACACTCCTGCAGGGCCTGTTCTGCAGCTTAGGAACACATGTCTGAGTATTAGATCACCTGGCAAATGTTGAGTGCTTTGCCCATCTCTGAAGATGTAAAAAGAAGAAGGTGTGCTTCTAAGGAAACATTTACAGGTGGCCATGTCATTTGATAAGTGCTCAAGGCCTAAGTTCTGTTCCACACGCCAGCTGCCACCTGATCCACAAGCCCCTTTTCCTCTTTGGCTCCATTTCCGTGTGTGCAAAGCAGACATGCTTGCCTAGCTCACATTGTCTCTGTTCTTAAAGCAAATCAAGGTGACATGGAGGGGGGTGGTACTCTCAAGAGGCCAAATGACTGTGGCAGGATTGTTTGCCCCATGCAGGTCTCTCTACGTGGGCCTTGGCTTCTTCTAAGCCTGTGGCTCTGGGGGCTGTGGTGTGCCAGTTGAGTTCTGAGAGCCCTCCAGCTGCCATGGTGCTTTTCATTACCATTGACAGTATGACTGTCCAGTTGAAGCTGCTACTTGGGGAACGAGAACTGTCCACAGAGTAGATTTAAAAAAAAAAAAAAAAAACCTGCTTCCCAGTATTTGGGACTTGTGTGACGTGGGGCTACAACTCTTAGAGGAGTTTCGGCATTTGTCACCTTTAGTATCTTACTCATCATTGTGGCCAAAACCTGACAAGCAACGACATGTAAGAGGATAAACTTACTTTAGCTCATGGTTTGAGGGGGACCTTTGATGGTGGGCAAGCCTGGGCGGCGTGGTGGTGGGCTGTGGGTGCTTGCTCACATCTCCATAGACCAGGAAGTGGGGCTAGGCTATAACCTTCCTCCTTCACGTCCTTCGTCCAGCATGATCCCACCTCTTAAGTTTCCACAGCTTCCCGGCATCATCCCCACTACAGAACAAGTACTCAAGCACACAGGCCACAGTCATTTACTTACAAACCCTGACGATCCAGCGTTTGTTCCACTCCACCTTTCCCAGTAAGGATTCAGAGTTGCTTGATGGGGCTGTCTAGCTTTGTGCCCACTGTGAGACTGCCAGATCCTTCCAGCCTCAACAGTGTGTGGTCGGTCCCTAGGGCTCAGACCCTCCATTGGCCCCTCACACCTGTCAGTTGCTTGTGGCTCCACCTTTGTGACATCAGGCTTCAGGAAAGCAGGCTGGATCATCTCCTGGAGGTGTCAGGCTACAGAATACACAGGTCTGCTACAGTATCCCATCCTTTCCTATGTGACCTAGCTACTTTCTCAAGAGCCTTTCTTTATGCCCATGCCTCTGGATGCATGTCTGCCAGTGTGCGCTTCACCTCTGAGGCAAGACAGCAGAGGGGGAAGGCTAACACAGATTGAGCATGCCCTCCTTCTGTCCCACTAGTGCATTGCTCTGTCCTGGAAACAGTCTGAATGGTGTCGTTATACTTGTTAATTTCACTGTTTGAAGCTGCTGAGGGTGGTGGAGTCAGACTTTAGCACCATGTTGATATAAGAAGCAGTTGGCACATCTGAAAACAGGTTTTTAAAAATGAAATGAATGTATCAGCCTTTTGGGGTGAAACATTGGTGTAACTGTTTCTTCAGAGCCAGCGTTCTTAAATCAGCACCCATGACACGCAGGAGAGCCTTGCCATGTTGAAGCCACCAGCACTCCCTCACGAAAGAGGGTGCCCATAGGACCCTGATCTGAGATTTTGGTCACTATGTCCTCTTATCCAGCTGACTGTGGCCTTTTGGATGGTAGAGCTTTTAAGAGGTGAAAGGGTGGAGTGAGGCTTTTCAGCAGTGAGCTGCCTTTGGGTTGTTCTTGTTCCCCTAAGTCACCCCAATAAATGCATTGGCTCACCACGCCGCCTTGGATGGCATCTTTTCTTTGGTTTGTTGGTGCTGTCGGCATCTGGGATGAATAGATGTTTCTTTCTATCAGCTCAGGAAAAGTCATACAACACACTACACACAGCCCAATTCTTACTTAGAAAATCAAAACAAGAAATCCTCACTGGCAACCATGTCCCACCAACTTGCCTCACCTGTCACCAGGAAGGTCTTGTTCATCGTCACTGAGCTAAAGCCTAATCCTTGGATTTTGTTGTTGTATTGGAGAGCCAAGGTGCCAGATTCACCACTCCCCCTCCTGTTACAGCTGTTTGAATATGTTTAAATATTGCTAGTGTAGAGAAGGAAGGTGTGTTACTGTGGCCACGGATGAGTCACCAGCAATCTGGACCATTTCATGCCTTGAGAGAGGGACGTGTGTCCAGGCCTTTCAGTCCACAGGCAGTGGAACAGTTCAAGGAAACTAGAGGTGAAACTCAAGGTCTGAACTTTGGAGATGTGTGTAACGTTAGTCTAATACTTGCCTGGGCAGAACTAAGGAATGTAATAATTGTTTTCTTTTTTATGATTGAGTAGTGATGAAAAGTGCTACATGTTAAGTATTTGGCCTAAAGCCATAAAGAGTACTTCCTAAAGAAATATACAATGTTCAGAAACATTTTAATGGGAAAAGTATGAGAATTAACTGTAGTTCAAAAGGTTCTGAAAACTGCAGAGGGGTTGGGGACATGCTCAGTGGGTAAGAATACTGTCTATACAAGCACACATTCCAACCGAGGGTGAATCCCCAGTGCTAGGTCAGAAGCTGGACATTGCCTGTGTGTGCCTGTAACCCAGGCCTGTGGAGCAGAGACATGCAGAGCTAGGGGCTTCCTACCAGCCAGTCTAGCCAAAATGACAAGGTTCCAGTTCAGTGAGACTGTCTCAAGCCAATAAGGTAGAAGAGGGTGATAAAGGAAGAGATCTAATGTCCTCTTCTGGTCTCAGCATGGTATGCATGTGTGTGCACACTGATGTGCATGCAGCACACACAGAGACAAATGAAATAAAAAGGTGAAATCATCTTAAATACAACAGCCAGTGAAGCATCAGTGCACTAATAGATAACAAGGGGAATCTCTTGGAATGTTGGTGACAGTTAGCAGATATGATCCCAATCCGTGAAAGTGTGTGGGCAAGATGGAGTTACTATGAAAGAGAAGCTTCCTGCGGCTGCAGCAATTGTCATTCCCTGGAGAAGACACAGATCTCTAAGACTTCTCTCTGGCTTGTATCATGAGATCTTGTGGTACTTTGGGGTCTCGCTGTCCTCTGCAGAATGCAGGCCTGGACAGCCCAAGTCACTCAGTGGACTGGTTTCCAAGGTAGACATTGGCCCAGGCCTGTCATCCCAGCTACTTGAAAACCTGACCAGGAAGAGAGCCACAGGTTCAGTGCCTACCTGGCAGCAGAACGAGATCCTGTCTCAACAAGTGCAGGGCCGGGGATTCCATATCTAGTTCCTTAGGAAGCTCAGGGATAGTTCCCCAGTGCCAGGAATTAGTTAAGAGACTAGAGGGAACCTGT
Organism: Lophiomys imhausi; assembly: GCA_907164525.1. Taxonomy (NCBI): domain Eukaryota; kingdom Metazoa; phylum Chordata; class Mammalia; order Rodentia; family Muridae; genus Lophiomys; species Lophiomys imhausi. The sequence goes on along the minus strand of CAJQZJ010032510.1, from coordinate 1,288,234 downwards.
CACTAGACAGTCTATAGATGGCAGCTCAGAAAGTCCCTCAGCTCACAGGCCCCACTGCCAGTGCCTGGAGGAGCTCTCACTCAACACAGTATTCTTTGTGCCTCCTTCTTAACCGTGGGAGACCATGCACCTGACTCTTCTGTGGCCTCTGCCAGGGTGGTTCCATTTGCACTGAAAACTAGGTGTCACCTGTCCCCACCCTACCCCACCCATCATCCCTTCATATTTTCTCATTATTTGTTATCTGGGTGACACTAAAGACAGTAGAGGAGTGTCAGCTACATAGGAATGAACTTCATGGTGACATAATTATTTATTGCAAGAAAAAATGGGGAATGAGGAGCAAAGGCCAAAGTGTGGATGGAGGTCATTGAAAAGCCATTCGAGGATATTTCAAAATACCAAAAGTCACTCAGAAGTACCAAATTTGCAGCGAATTGTTTTCAGTTTCAAAGAATAATGGTGCCCTTGTGCAAGGCTTTCCTGAAATCTAGAGGCAGCTTTATTGTGTAATAGAATTCTTTCTTTTTTAAATCTCTGAAAAAGAGAGCCCCATTAAGACAGCCTTCCCGTCTCTAAGATTGCAGTGAGAAAACATACATGGAATTCTGTAGTAAACTGAGATTATTCATGTTACAGGCAAGAGTTTGACTAGTTTAATAAAAGAAAAGCTTTAATTATAGTGTTACAGTAGGTGAAGTAATTAAGAGTGATTATACTAATTTTCTAAAAGTATACCTAATAGAATTGGGGCCTATTTGTAATAAAAGATCAGATTTGAGAGATCCTTACAAAGTCTCATGAAGGAGAGTCTTCATGACACAATTGAGATTATGTTGATGGGCAGGACTTTCATCAGAAATTAAACAAGGGCACTGCCTTAGTTACTTTCTCATTGCTACAATAAAACATGCTGACCAAGTAATTTAAGGGAGAAAGTGTTTATGTTGGTTCACGGTTCCAGAGAAATAACAGTCCATCGTGGCAGGGAAGGCATGACATGGCACCACAGTATTGGAAGATGGCTGCTCCGTTGTATCCACACTCAGGAAACAAGACAGGGAACTGGAAGTGGGGCCAGGCTCTAAAGTCCCAGGACCCTCAGACCCAGCAATGCTCCACCTCCTAAAGGTTCTACACCTTCCCAAGCAGTGCCCCCACCAGGGACCAAGTATTCACACACATGAGCTTCTGGGGAGCACACACGGACCACAACAGGAACCCGCTGTAACCACATCCTCTGATTTTTGTATCGGAGCCCTTGACACGTTAATAGTGTAGTGTAGGAAGGGAAGAAAAAGAATGAACACCAGTGGTTTAAAACTGTAGTCATGTTTATCTATCTAGAACGTAGGATCAAGTGGAAATTATTAAAGGTTCTAAAATTGTCACACAGTGGTGGTGCATGCCTTTAATCTCAGCACTCGGGAGGCAAAGGCAAGGTGGATCTCTGTGAGTTCAAGGCCAGCCTGATCTACCTGGACTACACAGAGAAACCCTGTCTCAAAAAAACCAAAAACAAACAAACAAAAACGAAAAAGATTCTAAAATTAACTAGATAAACAACTTTTCAAAGAATTCCTGATTTTTTTTTTTTTTTTTGGTTTTTCGAGACAGGGTTTCTCTGTTTAACAGCTCTGGCTGTCCTGGACTCGCTTTGTAGACCAGGCTGGCCTCGAACTCGCAAAGATCCGCCTGCCTCTGCCTCCCAAGTGCTGGGATTAAAGGCGTGCGCCACCACCGCCCGGCGAATTCCTGATTTTTTAACTACTATTTCTACATAAGAAGCCATCCCAGATGAGTATAGTCTCACAGTTAAGTTTTAAGTTGTTTAGGAATTAAAAGGATGTTCTAGATCTAAAAAGATGTTTTTAAGTTGGTAATACAAGTTAGGATGGAGTTAGCAATAAAACTTTAAACTCATCGAGATAAATAATAGAATATTCATATTAGTTGCTAAATACATGTTCCCAATGGACTGGACATTGTGAATGTATGTTATACCTTAAGATTTTCATAATTTTTCTTATTGTTTTGTATTGTATTTATTGTTATAAGAAAAAGAGCCTTTTATTGGACTAAAAGGTGGAGATATGGGGAGGGGCGGAAGATACACCTTAAATTTAAAAAATGAAAAAAAAGAAGCCATCCCAAGATATGGTTACCACCATCAGCTCACAGTTCTCCAGTGCTGTGAGCTGGCTAAGGCATGGCTGAGCACCTGCTTCTTCTGCCTCACGGGCCACCAGAGCATATATGTGCAACTTGGCTGTGTTGGGCTTATCCAGAGGACTCCACTCCTGTGTCTGTCTGGAACCACTGTGCCCTAGCTGAACTCTGCATCCTCTGTGGTCATTGCACCTTTTCACACGTGATGGAATCCCCAGTCGAATAACAGCAGTTCTGTGGTTGCTTGGTGTCTGATCTGAGAAGTCCCAGGATGTGACACCTGCCACCATCTGTGGGTCAGTCAGGACACAGGACAGTCAGACACTAGAGAGGGACTCTGGCCAACACCTCATGATGGGGTGGCATGTTCACACAGCAGAGGAAGGTCTGGTGGACTCAGAAACAGCCATGAAGAACACTTTAAGCAAATCAGCAAGACCCAACTATGTGTTCTTTGGAAATCAAGCCACGCTTAGAATTAGAATGAGAGAACAGAGACGCTGTAAACTGTAGAGTCTATATTAAGACAAGGACAGGGATGGATAGAATCCTCTGGGGTAAAAATGACAGTCCTTTTTTAATTAATTTGAGATAAGTGCAGGTTCAACTCAGTTATGTAAAGATATGCTAAGAACTTAATTGCACCCATTTAGAAAAATGATGAACAGTATTCAACAAAAAAAAACCTATTATAAATCAATAATAATTAAAATAGCATAATAATGATTCAAAAATAGAATAAGTCCTTTTGAAAAACTAAAGAACATAGGCATCAGAATGATTTTAACACATAAATGAAAAAGCAATTTATATACACCATTTAGATTTAGAAACTAGAAAAGTCAACTTTATAAGAAGTGAATAATAATCAATATTACGATTTAGAAGCTTTAATTATGGAATAATGGGAAGACATGTGAAATAATATGGCCAGATATATATTATATATATATATATATTAGACCTTTAATGAGCCTGAAAGAGTAGATTTTTTAAAAATATTTATTACTTCAGGTTACATCTCCATCATAGTGTCCTCTTTCGACCCTTCCCAGTCCCGCCCTCCCACCCTCTACCCCCATCCCTTCCATCCCACCCCTCTGGAGTGGAGTGTCCCTACATAACAGTCCCCTGCCCCAGTTCAGCAGTCATATGAGGGCCAAGAGCCTCCTCATACACTGGGGGCCTACAAGGCAGTACCACCAGTGAAAAGAGTCTCATTGCCAGAGAGAGAAAACTAAAAAAACACACAAACAAACAAACAATCTATGTCCATGTTCCCTTTGGTGCGTTGGTTGTAGTATAGTTATCCTGTACTATATAGCTAAATCCGACTATAAGTGAATAGATTCCATGTGCATCCTTCTGAGTCTGGGTTAGCTCACTCAGGATGAGCTTCTCTAGTTCCATCCATTTGGCTGCAAATTTCATGATTCCATTGTTTCTGATAGCTGAGTAGTATTCCATTGTGTAGATGTACCACAGTTTTTTTTTTTATCCATTCCTCGATTGAGGGACATCTGGGTTGTTTCCAGGTTCTAGCTTTTACAAATAAGACTGCTATGAACATAGATGAGGAAACTTCCATGTGATTCGGTGAGGAGTCATTTGGATGTATACCCAGAAGTGGTATGGCTGGGTCCTGAAGCAAAGCTATTCCAAGTTTTCTAAGATATCGCCAGACTGACCTCCATAGTGGTTGCACAAGCCTGCACTCCCACCAGCAGTGGAGGAGTGTTCCCCTTTCTCCACAACCTCGCCAGCATGTGCTGTCATTTGAGATTTTGATTTTAGCCATTCTGACAGGTGTGAGATGGAATCTTAGAGTGGTTTTAAGTTGCATTTCTCTGATGATTAAGGATGCTGAGAAATAGTAGATTTTTAAAGAGAAATGGTGGACTGTAGAGAAAAGATTATAGAGAATGTGGTAGAGAAAGCCAAGATTTGTACAGTGCATGGACGGACAATAGGCAAACAAATAACAGGTGTGCAGACGCAACACGCTGAAGAGGGTGCACAGTAAGCCAGTGTGCACACAACACTCGTGCGCACGGTAAGCCAGTGTGCAAACAATACTCGTGTGCCCAGTAAGCCAGTGTGCAAACAACACTCATGTGCACAGTAAGCCAGTGTGCAAACAACACTCATGCGCACAGTAAGCCAGTGTGCAAACAACACTCATGCGCACAGTAAGCCAGTGTGCAAACAACACTCATGTGCACAGTAAGCAAGTGTGCAAACAACACTCGTGTGCACAGTAAGCAATTGTGCAAACAACATTCGTGTAAACCTAAATGATAACGAGCTGGGGCGCTCACCTGCTCTGTGCAAAGAAGGGTTCTGCTGCTCTGGCAAGCCACAGAGAACACCCAAGCCAGTGTCATTCTACAGATTACAGAGCAATCCGTTCTCGCGTTCAAGCACAGCAACAACTCATGGCCAGGCCAGAAAAACATGTGTGTCCCCTTCCCAAACCTGAGATCTCATTCATAAGAACTAGCTGTTCAATATAAAATAATATAGCACAATTAAAATGGATCATAAGTCGGCTGATAACCAGATTGTAACTCAGAAGCACAGCATCGACAGTGGAGGCGTCTCCTTGGTCTAAAGGGTGATCTAGGTGCCAATGGCATCAGCCCCGGCCAGCATCTCCCATATGCTGTGACAGTCACATTTAAGACCTGGCTGGGTCACATGCCAAGCTTTATTGTGGCTAATTCTGTGTGGTGTGGGATGTGCTAATGCCCTTTGCCTGTCACAGTTCCTGAACACAATTGCAGATTTGCCTAACACAGCGAGATCCTTTAGCCATCCACCATGCACTGCTCAGCTTACCTTTTGCTACTTGAGATAAATGTTTGTATAGACTCATTTTCTTAATGATTCTTTTACTGTCCAATGGTTCAAGAGCAGTACACCTTCCATAGGAACTGCATTTGGAATCTACAGTGCTTCGGGACCCTCTCCCAAGGTGCTTCCTGCATTTCACCAGCCCTGTGATCACAGTGGGAACTGTGTGCACTCTTAAGTACTCTGTGTGGCTGGGCTGTGATGTCCTGTAGGCAGTGTGTTAGATGCCTTTCTGATAATGTGTTAACAATGTGTTCCCTTAAACCCGAATTTAATGGGATGTGGCCTTATGAACAGGATCAAAGCCAAGTAGAAACTCTGGCTGGGTGAAGCTGAGGCAGGGAAGGAAGTGGAGCCTGCAAACATCCTAGCATTAAAAGGCTGGGCAAACAGCTCAGGCAGTGGAGTGCTGGCCATGCAGGCACACGGGTTTAAGTGTGATCTGCAGACCTATGTGAGAAGCCAGGCGTGGTCACTCACACTTGTTAATCTCAGTGCTGGGAAAGCAGAGGCTCTTAGATCCCTGGGCCTCACTAGCCAGCCAGCTTATCCAAATATGTGAGTGCTAAAATCCAATGAGAGGCCCTGCTCCAAAAACAAGGTTGACAGCATGCTAAGGAGGAATAGCCAGAGTTGACCTCTGGTCTGCACACACATGACCATGTGCATACACACAGGCTATGGAGGTAGTTGTCACAGTCCTCAGAATCTCAGGAGGCAGTGAGTGTGGTTCTGAGAGTTTGCAGCTCAGGTGCTGATGTGAAGAACATCTGCTGCAAAATTAAAGTGTGGCTGGCACCTGGAGCCTGGGTTCTATGTCCCCACCCTAAGGAGGCCTGTCCGCGGAGGACCCAGTATTTACACACGGGTAGTGACCATCACATGTCTCCAAGATGGAGAACAGAACGTTTGTGCTCAGGGGTGTTTAGTGCCTGTGCTGGGCTGCCATAGGCATTGGATGACCACAGGACCACTTGATATAAATCAAGTCTGTGCCTTTGTTATAGTCTCCAAGTCTCTTTGGTTTCTTAAACAACTTAATCATAAACTTTGGAGATGAAAAAGTTTTTCAGTTTTAAACAGTCAGCACAAAGTTGCTAAAAGTCTTAAAGTTATTGGTGCTTGACACCTTTGTATGAGCGTCCTGGGTGCCCCCTGATGATGCTGCCAGTGGTGGGAAAATAGAAAATCCTGCTGTTCTGGAGAAGAAAACTGCAAGATCACATTTTGTATGGTAAATCAGCTTAAGTCATCTCAGCAGCAGATTGAAATTGATTCAGGCCAAGGCAACATCATGTCTCAAGCAGAGGCTAATTCCAGGGCTGCATTCCTTGGAAGCTGACAAAGGCCTGAACCAGGGCATTTGATGTGGGAAGTGCAGTGTGTGTTGTTTCCTTTCCTGTCAGTTGAGTTACCTTCCTACGGCCCAGGAAGCACAACTGTCCAGTCAGAGCCCCTGGCTCCTTCTCCACAGCTGCAGAGCCCCTGCGAGTCTTTTCCTCTGTGTTTGACAGGCAGATCAGGGCAGCCTTATTTGTGGAAGAGTTAGTCTAGCCTAGCCACCTGCTGTCCATTGAGTCTCTGATGTGTTCAGTATGGCTGGCTCATCCCTGTAGCCCCTGCTCACACCACTGTCCATTGAGCACGTGTGGATTGACGTCCCAGCCCTAAGCTGTCATTGAATAGTTTGTGGATTATTACTCCTCTTGCATAGAGTTATGAGCATTCGAATCTTTAAAAACGACATTGAGTGTGGAGAGGTGGCTCAGACATTAAGATGCTGGCCTTACAGGCATGAAGACCTGCGTGAAGAAGCCATACACATCATGCGTACTCGCCAGCACTGAGGAGGTGAAGACATGAGAATCCCTGGGGTTCACTGGCCAACAAGCCTAGTAGAATCTGTGAGATCCAGCCAAGGGAGAGATCTTGTCTCTAAAAGTAAAGAAAGTAGTCAGCACCTGTAAAACACTACCCAAGGTGACGTCTGACCTTGACATGCAAACACACATGTACATGTGCCCCACCCCACATGAACATGTACAGGGACATTGAAATAAGTATAAAGATACTTAAAGGGGGAGGGGTGAATCGTCTGTCCCTCAGGCCATGATGTCCCCGTTAGGCGAACCTGCTTAGCCTGTGCGAACAGGAGGAGCAAAGCAAATAGGCTGCCCCATAAGGCTCCGTTGCCAGGCCTGAGCAGTGGCTGCATGCAGCACTCACTCTCCTCCCAAGCTTGTCTTTTTCCTGTGGTCTTATTTGTGCCGTGTGGCTCCAGGTCAGTGGTCACGTGATGACAGCGTATTTGTCACCACAGAAATAAGCTGCATGGGCAGAGGCTTCCCCGGAAAGTGTCAGCAAGGTGAGCCTCAATAGAGAGACTTTCGGTGTCCGCTCAGAAGGTGCCACCTGTGTCCAGATTCCCAGCCTGCTCTTCCCGGACACACTCCCTGGATGGAAAAGTCTGTACCAGCTTCTGCCCCCTTGGCCAGAGGACCATGTGACTCCCTGAGACTGTCTCATGTGTGAGGATTTATAGATTAAGGCAGAAATAGCCGAAGCAGGCTGCAACATTTCCATCCAGGTATTTAGACTTGACCCTCAAACCCAACTACACTTAAAAAGAAAGGAGGCATGGATGGGTTGTCACCAGGCTCCACATGGTGAAGATGAGCCCACAGGATTCTTCACAAAATGGGCTGTTTATACCTCTTAAAAAAAACATTGTCTCTTGGTCAGTAGTGTACCGAGGGATGAAAACACATCCTCCTGATGTTTAGTGCAAACGTGCTTGTCCGGTGCACACATGTGGGAGCCAGAGGCTGACACCAGGATTGCTCTGATAGGGCTCGGCCTCCCTCCACCCCAGCCCTGGGTTACAGACGCACGCAAAGCTCAGCTCTTACAGGTGCTGGTACGACAAGCACTTTACCTGGCCTAGGTTTGTCTGGGTTGTGTGGTTGTTGTTAAATAATACAATGTCATATTTGCGGCCCTCATAGAACAAGGCTGTGCAGAATTCTACATGAGATCTCAGCCAAAAGGCCAATAATGGTGTCTGAAGAATTCTGTAGCCACCAAGACCTCTTACTGCCCCCAGCTAGGGTCCCCGCAGCCCATCCTTCCTACCCTGTGCCGGGAGACCAGTGTGGATGTGGGCAGTGGCCAGGCATTATTCATTAAGCTGCAGGTTCTTCCATCATGTGCCAACAGCACCCAAGGATCAAGTCCTCAGTGGGCAGTGCGGCTTTCTGTTGGGCTGAGTAGGTACAGGGTCTTTGTCACATGTAGGTTAGACTTGGCTTCATAGGAAGGTCAGTTAAAGGACCTGTGTGACCATGGCAGGTTTGAGTCGAGGGCCATGCAGTTGGAGGACCCTGATGTGACAGGTCACTAGGTAGGCTCAGCAGGACCTCTGGGAGGGTCCAGGGCACCGTGAGCAGTCTGTGCCTTCAGCACTCTACGGCTAGAGTGACTTTCCATTGTGCGCCTCTGGCAGCCTCAGCATCACTATCCTTTGTAATTAACTGTAGTGTGCGACCCTACATGAACCGAACAGGCAGGTCACCTCATTAGGAGGCCTGCACAGCAGCCAGCAGGAGACAGAGCTCCCAGTGCACCTGGGTACTGCTCCTCCCCGTCAGTCAATCCCTGAGAGGAGCCTCCTCGGGACTCACTGGCAGAACACATCTGTCTGTCCCAGCTGCTAGTGCATGTGCACTCAGAGTCCAGGGGCAAGGTGAGATGGCAGGGACTTCCCGAGTCTGTCCCCATGTTCTGTGATGGCAGGGTGGTTCCAGCCTACCTTGCAGCATTGCTGGCCTGAGTTCTGGGTCACAATTTAGCCCTGAGAGGCCATGCTGCCCCTGTTTCTTTTTCTTTCCTGCCTAACTTTCTGGAAACATTGAATGCCAAGTTCATAATGCCTTGTGGTAAGAGAGGGCTCTGTGTTCCAGCTGCATGTGGGTGTTTGTGCTGGCATTGCTGGGCCCTCTGAGATCCCTGCATAGTTTCCAGTAGAGGCCCTGCTGGTTGCTCTCACCAGCACTGTTCTTAACTCTGCAGAGCAGATCATTAGATGATGCTATCTATGTCTGAGTATGTATGTGTCAGGCTCTACCACCCTGCTTCTAGCTAGAGCGTGTTGCTCACGATGGTGTGGGGTGCCATATAACGCTGGCACTGAGCCGCCCTGCCTCCTGTCTCTCTCACACATGCACAGACAGGAGCACACACACCCATACAAGCAAATGCTACACACCATGCATGCTCTACTCACACAACCCCATCTTTTAAGTCCTAGAAGGGTCCCCGAGATTCTCAAGGTCAGAGAGATCTTCCTGTTCATGGAGAGAATTCTAAATCTTATTTCAGGTCTTGACTCAGATGAAGAACTCGGGCTTCTCTGTCACCACGCCTCCTACCTAGGTGATTGAACCTGGCTCTTGCTGTCTTGTAGCCTGTTCTGTTTATTTCCTATGTCTGCACGCCTGCATGGTGGTCCGCATCCTGAGTGGGGGGTGCACGGGAGGCGTGCCCTGGCTGTCCTGTCTCGGGAGCTTGCAGCAGGGTCCATCTCCATGGCTCCGTCACCAGCCACATCGTCCAGCTTGCTAAGCCATGTACAGCCAGGAGCTTTAGGTTCCTTGGGGTGTGGAAAGAAGAAAGTCGACTGTGGCCGTGGCTGTGGCACAGGCACCATGCCTCCCATGGAGGGCAGCCAGTCTCATGCTGCTCCTACCTCATTGCAGTAGCTTGCCTGAGTTTCTGTTCCTCTGTTTTGTTTTGAACAGGGCATTGTGGTAAGGAGGGTCAGCAGATTCCATTCAGTAAATTGGTCAGTACAAAGTCATGGTGCCTTATGGCTTTCCCCAACCTGCTTTCTGTGTGTCCCTCATCTGCAGACCAGAGGGTGGCATCCTTCTGTACCCTCACTGACCTCCAGCATGGACAAGAACTGGAAGGGGCCCCAGAGCTGTCCTTGTGTGTGGATCCCACCAGTGGCAAGGAGTTCATGGATACACCTGGGTATGTGGACCCTCCCTCCTACTGTCCCAAAACCCAGGGATTCCAGGCCAAGGCAGAGAGAGTCTTACAGTGGGGACCTGGATTCCGGCCATACTAACAATGGTAACACTGGTCTGTAACCATTCATTGCAGACACAGGTTCTGCCTGACGGCGGGCCTGTGCCCACAGAAGCCAGTCTCACTGGCAGAGAGGGGCAAGAGGGGCCTCAGGGCAGCTACCTAATTAGTACAAAAGCACCAGTCAGGGACCCGTTGTCAGTCCGTCTTGGCCCACCAGGCCATTCATGCTGCCTAGGACACAGTTCTCCCAGACCCTGACCCTTGACCAGCTAGTGACATATGAGGAATGCACCCAGTATTCACGGCACATGAATTCCAGTTCCAGCTTCCCTGTGACCTGAGTCACAGTTAACTTGTCGTTGAACCTGGTTCCGTCTTCATCTACGTTTGGCTCTGAGAACTTAGCTCTGGCCCACCCCTCCTCCATAATCATCCTGGCTTTTGTTTTCTTACCAGCCTTTGTGTCGTAACAGATTCTGAGTCCATAGTGGTAGCTATGGGGACCTTGTCCCAAATCCTCAGCTTACTCATAATATTTTCAGTGAAAAGTTTACTAACACAAACACAAGCAATGTCCTAGCCTTGAGTCTCTTAAGTCCTCTGAATTGTGCCATTTACCAGGGAGCGGTCGCCCTCCACCCTGACTGGGAAAGTTAACCAGCTAGAGCTGATTCTCCGACAACTGCAGACTGACCTGCGGAAGGTATGTGACTCTCCCGCAGTCCACCGACAGGGTGCTCTGCCCACATGCAGCCCCTCTTTAACTCCTGCAAATGAGTTGAGAAGACCAGGAGAAGATAAGGGCCCCAAACCAACCTGGACACAGGAGACTCCCTAGGTCTGTTCTCACTAACTCACCTGGAGTTGCTGTGGGTTTCTCTCCCTGAGGGCACAGGGAGTGCTGTGGGCATGCCTGAAGGTAGCTGGGTCTTCTCTACAGTGAGGTCCTCTATGAAATAAGGTGCAGCATGCCAGCAACTTTGATTCTGTGAGTTGTTAGGTGTAGCAGCCACAGTGAACCAATCCAAAGAGGAGTCAGTTGCTCCCCAAAGATGAGATCTCTGAAGAGCTCAGTCAGCTCTCCCACCTCAGAACACGCACACGTACCAGCGTGTGCCTTGCACATGTGCGTGTGTCAACATGGGCCTTGCAAATGTCCGTGTGCCAGTTTCTCCCAGAGGAACAAGATTCTTCCCCCAAGGAATTCCAGCTGGTTCCCACTGCAGTGCCCCTGTTGTACTAGGTGGCCTTTGCTGCCCTTGGAGGCAGAATGGAGTGTGTGTCACAGAGTTCCAGGAGGTTCCTGGGGTGGCAGCCTGGTTTGGGTTTGAGAGACCAGGGAATATAGCTGGTGTAAATGTTGATGAGTTTGTCCAAGTAGGAAGGAAGGAAGTAGTAAAGAGAACGAATTATACAAGAGTCAAGGTCTGAACTAGTGTGCAGGGAGGGAGTTGGCCTAGGACGGGCACTGGGACAGTATTTGCAGTATGTTAGACACATGTGGGTCTGTGTGTACATGAACACTTGTATGTTGACACACTTTCCTCTGGTGTTCCCTGTCTCCCATCACCAGCTAAGAGGCTCGAGCTAAGGTCCAGGGCAGAGGGAAACTGTCAGCGTATGTTCAGCTGAGTTGTCAGCAAGGCTTTTCCACCTCAGTGTGTGCCAAGGTGATCCTAGGAGAGGGGTGTGTGTGTGTGTGTGTGTGTGTGTGTGTGTGTGTGTGTGTGTGCCAGCTCCTACCCATTTCTGCCAGAGCTAGAGAAGTTTCCCAGATTCTGGGTCTTCGGTCTAACACAGCAGAGCCCCGGGCAAGTAGAGGTAACTCACTGCTTTGTCTCCTTTGCAATTGTGGACATCCAGGTAGCTGAGTTTAACTAACTTGGTTTAGACAGGAAATCAAGAGAGAAGTAGTCAGAGACACAAAGGCCCTGAGCTATGTAGGATGTGAGTCCATCAGGGGACCCAGAGTATAAGCTGCCTGGGAAGGTGTATACCAGCTTGTCAGAGGAACAAGACCCTTCCTTGTGCTGTCACTTGGGACGATACAGCAGTGTGGGGGCAGGAGCCGCTGATGACGGGAAGTGGTCATCCGGAGAGACAGGATTGGAAGACATTGGAGGAGTGGCTGCCAGGAAGTGTCCTTTGAAAAACAGAAGATGGCAGTGGGTCAGAAGTAAAAACTTGAAAATGCTCTAGAAAAGCCTGTGGTCTCAGTGGTGACGTGATGCACTATGGGTAGCAGAGAGAAGAAGAGGGAACCAAGCTCTAGACTTGTCCATTAGTGTCGGGAAGGTCTTAGAGACAGGACACATGGACAGGGCCTGAGGGGTCTTACAACATCAGGCTGTTAAGAATAGATGGATTCCAAAGACAGCAGTGACTTCTTGGGGCATCGGCAGCCGTCATCCCCAGGGTGACTGAGAGATCAGGAAGAGGAAAGGGTGTCAGAGGAGATGTGGAAACACGGGTCTAGGTACATGGTTTGTGACCTCAGGGAGACAGCAACTGATTGGCAGCCAGGTGGTCTGAGTGAAGCTACAAAGGCACCGAGAGGAAGATTCCAGGCTGGGCTGGTCTCACAGCAAGGCTAGTCCTGGCTCCAGTCTGAAAGGTTCCTTCCTCTTAGAACCGGGGACTTATGGGGTAGGGTAGTAGGAATGGGGCAAGGCCATTGAAGGGTGAAACTGGACACCCTGAGGAGGTGAAGAGTTCCCAGTGGTTCAGCCCCTGCTCACCCCCTGAGTGGCATGGCAGTGAGCCACAGGGACAGCAGCTGCTGTGACCGTTCTGCCTCTCAGCACCGGAGATCTGAAGCTTTCCATGTGCTGTGTTTGAAGCACCATGTTCTCAGGGAGGAAAGAAGCTGCTCTATCAGAAGACTGTCAGTCAGAGGCTACAGTACCCTCACACCCTGGAGGAGGCAGAGCACAACTGGGCTGATGTGAGCCCCTCACACCCTGGAGGAGGCAGAGCACAGCTGGGCTGATGTGAACCCCTCACACCCTGGAGGAGACAGAGCACAGCTGGGCTGATGTGAACCCCTCTTGCTTCTTTGCAGGGCTTCTCCAGCTGCCTTCCTGTCTATCTAAAACTGGCACCAGTGTGGCAGCTACTGATGCAAATTCTGGAACAATCACTCGGGCCTCTCATTCCTTCCTTAGCCTTCTGGTGCTACCATAGTTCCATGCTGACCTTCAAAGTTTGACACCCAAAAGTACATAATAGGACTTTGAAACTAACAAATCAGGAGGGGTTCACATCAGCCCAGCTGTGCTCTGCCTCCTCCAGGGTGTGAGGGTACTGTAGCTTCTGACGACAGCCTTCCTACAGAGCAGCTTCTTTCCCCCTTGAGAACATAAGGACAGAACCAAGAGGCTAGGGTGGCTCCTGTCCCTGTGTGAGTGCAAAACTCAGCCAGGCAAGTCCCTGGGGTCCTCAAGTCCAACTCAATGGGAGCAGCTGACCAGTAGCCCTGTAACACGATCTGTCTTCGGTCCTCACAGGAGAAGCAGGACAAGGCTGTGCTGCAGGCTGAAGTCCAGCACCTGAGGCAAGACAACATGAGGCTTCAGGAAGAGTCGCAAACTGCCACAGCGCAGCTGCGCAAGTTCACTGAGTGGTTCTTCAGCACCATTGACAAGAAGGCCTGACCAGCTTGCTGTTCCTCACCAGGGGTCACGGGCCGGCCGGCCGGCCTGCCTGCCTGCCTGCCTGTGGTCCCTTCCACGTCCACAATCAGTTTTTACATGCACTTCCCACCACCTGTAGGTAGATGTCTCACTGTTAGTTCTGTGTCTCACTACTCACCCCAGCAGGACAGGTCAGGGGCCTGGACTCCTTCTGGGTAGCTGCAGCAGAAGATGAATGTAACTCCTGGTGAATGCTGAAGTGGCCTGCGGCTGAAAGGTTCCCCCAGACAGTGTTCCCTCAGCTTCCCTGGGGGAGAGAACTGGGTGTCACTGACCTAAGCAGGTGACCTGCAGAGATACTAAGCCGGTGTACTATAGCAGGGCTGTAGGATTGTAAAATAAATATGGAGGCAGATAATCAGACATGTACTTTAATGTTAAAGGTGCTCTATTTTTTTGGATGTACAGTAGTTTTATTTCCACAGCCACATTATAGCAATAAGAAGGGTGCAGTGAGTAGTCTACAGAGCTCTGTCAGAGAGAAGCCCTGAAGTTTAACACTAGCTTGAATGCTGTTGCTGTAGAGACATATTTATTTGCAGGAACAAACGGTGCCTGAATATTAACAGTGTTCTGATTTTTTTAAAGAGATACATATGCCTTGTGAATGGCTGGACCTGTCAGTAGTCACTTCAATGCGTAGTTCGCTTTCTTGTAGTCACTCTTCTGAAGACAGTCGGTCTGCCTTCCCCACTAGAGACCCTGAGTGCCAGTGAGACCCTGTGCACAACACTAGATCTGTTTATCTTTGTACAGAAGCGCTGATAAAGTGTCTTGTATTTAACACTCTTATTTAAGCTTATTTAACCCTAACTTCTTAATTTTATATGATTTGGTTTCATTTGTGCTAGCTATAAGGCGGGAGGCAGGCAGGCAGTGACTGAGCTCATCCGGAACAGATTGAAGCAGGTGGGCAAGCTGAGGACCGGATGCTGCTGGCTAACACATTGTTTGTATTGCTTCTCCATTTTTAACTGTTATATTTGAGATGAACATACATTTTTCTTTTTTAAATAAATGTTCAAAAGAGGCGGTGTTATCTGGTGTGTTTAGACTTGGCATGTCGATCATCTCTATGAGTTCATTTCAGATCACTCATTCTCTATTCAGAATTTAGCTGCTCCTTAGCCTTTCACTGGTTAAGAGTGCCACACACCTACATACCACACACACACTGTTCTCTAAGCTTCTGATCTCCTTGGTCCCAAGAGTATCCATGGGAGGCTCTGGAGGTTCCCATTTTATAACCAGTGAGCCATGACTTGGGGTGAAAACTTCACTCAAGCCTCCTTTGGGGTGGGAAACTATTTAGTTGGTTGGTTTTAAGCCAGGGCTCACTGCATAGCTCAGGTTCACCTAAACTTGTTCCTCCTGCCTCAACATCCCAAGACCTGGGCTTATGCCACCACACCTGATTCATTTTATTTTTTTTATTGAAAAAATTTTATTACGTAAATTTCACATCATGCACCCTGTTTCCTCTCATCTCCCACCTCCCCTCAGACCCACCCTCCACCCTTGCAATCTGTCCCAGCATAAAAAATAAAATCTCATTGTGGAAGCTGCAGTGTGTCTCAGTGTGTCCCACAATATTCCCTTTTGTCCACACATTTTGCTTGCAAATGTTCATTATAATGACTCCTTGGTATGGTAAGAGGCCCCTGGTTTCTGCTACTCCATCAGTACTGGAACCTCCCTGGAACTCCTCTCAGATATGCCGTAACTGTCCTGGGTCATGGAGATCCTGTAGTTTTGGGTTGTGAAACTGGCCTCTTCTTGCACTCCAGCAGTTCATCCATGGGATAGATGTTGGGGTGGGCCAACTCAAAGCCCTGGTTCTGGACCTACAACCCCCACTTGCATAGCCAGTTCTACTATGGAAAGGTTCAGGGCCTGCTCTCCCATGTGTTGCAGCATGTGAGGGGCAGGGACAGCTCTCCTGCTCTTGTGACCCCATCTGGGCCAGATCTCAACCCAGGGATGGGTCTCCACAACCCCCACATCCAGGGTCAGGCAGAGTTCTTCTAGTATCTGGCTTGTTTCCTATCCTGGGAGCCCATCTGGTGCTTTCCTGGTACTGGTCTGGTAATCATCACAGGCTACCCCATGGCATCAAAGTGATGTTGGCATCCAGCTTGCTTTTTTTCCCCTCCAGGAATGTTAGGCTACTATTCATTCAGATATTCATAGGTCAGAACACTGAATGTAGACATAGCCTCTCTCCTCTCTGCCACCTACTGATGCACATGTGACATAGCAGCCACATCTGCAATGCCTCTAGGGGAAGGACTGATTCATTTTATAAATTGATGTTTCACTCAAGGAATTCAGAGTTGTTTGTGAGGCAGTTGTGCAGCACAACACTAGCAGAATAGCTTAGCCATGGTAGCCACATGTCTGACTTCCAAGTCCGTGATCCACAGCAGGTGTGATCTTTTTAAGTCCAGCTAAGGAGGTGGAGTGAGCACACCTTAGAGAAAATGAAGTCTCCAACCAAAGACACTCAAGTGGAGAGCCATCCCACCTTCACTCATCACTGTGGCCCAAGACAGCAGTGTCTTCTTATTGTTAAGTCCTTCCTCTTGTCTCTAGGACCAGGCTAGTCATCACTCAAGTCCTGGGCCATGCCAGAAGAGATTCTGGAGTGTTACTGTTCAAAAGTCATGTTTCCACTTAGCCAGGCTAACTGAACGTGGCTTCCTGCCCCCATGCTACATGTCATTCTGAGCAGCTTTGCATTGTGCTAAAACATGCTTGATTACTGACACCTCTTAACTAAGCATGTTCACTTGCTATGAGGACACACTAGTACAAACTAATATTGAAATCAAGCATCTAAAAATAATTGCTTTTATTTTATAATAATTAAGCAGGTGATTTTTTTCTCACCTTTTAGGGGTGAACTGTTGTGTGTCAGAGCCCTCCCAGTATGTGGAAGTTGAAAGTAATTAGCATATTAGGATCTTTTTGTTCTATACTAGGGAGAGGGCTGATTAAAAATGCAGGTTGCCATCAAAGGGCAACAATGGAAGCCTACTTTTCTCAGCTGCTCAGTTACCAATGAGACAGAAGAAGCCTATGGTCCCACCAGTCAATCAAAACGTCGTTTGATTCCATGTCATTCTTAAGGATGTCATCACACGCAGGGAGCCACAGCCTCTTACCTGCAAAGCCTTAGAATGGAGAGATGGCCACATGGAAAACGAGGACATATGAGCTGGGGTGGTGGCTTGGCATGTAAAAGCGCTATCCGTACAAGCCTGACGACCTGAGTTCTATCTGGAGCCCATGCAGAAAGCTGGGTGCAGTGGTGTGTGTCTGTAATCCCAGCACTCCTGTGGTAAGGCGGTAGGAGACAGGAGAATCACTGGATGGTGGCAGAGTGTTTGGATTAGGTCACAAGCCCTAGTAAGCACCAGCCTGAGTCTGCAGCTGACTCAGATCTGACCCTCAGACGGAGACAGCAGTGGATTCTCTGGTTTGGAAAAGCCACGGAGAGAGAGTTCTTGTGGAGCTGACTGTGTGCTTCCAGCCAGATGGAGGGCTCTGTGTCCTTGGAGATAAACTGTCTGGTGAAGCTCCATGCCCGTCTTCAGCACAGTGACATCTGTACCACTCACCATAGTGACATCTGTACCACCTCACCATAGTGACATCTGTACCACCTCACCATGCATGTACTTGGGAGAAGTTTGTGAGGCTGCCACACCAGCTCCTGCCTCAGGAGACCATCAAGTGACACCTGATCCTTGGAAACCAAGCCAGCCTGCACTCCTCAGCATCCCAGACGGGGCTGAGGCCAGGCACAGGCAGTGAAGACTGCCCAGACCCGCTGCCTGCAGGTTATATGTTAGCAGGAAGCCGGGTCATTTCTTCTGAGTGTGTGTGAAAATTTCAATTGGAAACTTAAAATGAGAACCTCGTTCTGGGGATGCTTAAAAGCCCACGGCCTGCTGCAAGGAAGGAAAGCAGGAAGTAACTGTGACACACACAAGGGAAAACAGTAAGAGATGGACCCAAACCAAATGCACCTGCTTTCTCGCCTGCAGCCTCCAAATTAAGCCAAATGCTCAGCTTCCTGATTTCCCATCATAGACACTGGACGGAAAATTAGGCACATATAATATTCCACCATAGACACTGGACAGAATATTAGGCACATATAAGGCTTCAACAGGCATCACCTCAAATATCACATTTTGGGGGAGGGGATAATGTGCAAATGTGTGTGTGTATGAGTAGGCCAGAGGGCACCCTGTGCTTCAAATGCCACCCACCGTGTGTTGTATGAACAGGGTCTCTTTCTAGTCTGGAGCTGGCCCTTTCAGCTAGGCTGGCTCCAACTCTCTCCAGCCCTGGGATTATCAGGGCATCCCATCACCCCTGGCTTATTTTATTGAAGGCTCTGAGGGTTGAGGTGAGGGAGGGTCTCATACCTGACTGAGTTCTCTCTCTCTCCCAGGCCCAAACATCACATACTTGTATATCTGAACATGTGAGCCCCTCCCCTACCCAGTTCATCCTAACACACCAGATTTGCGGCTTCTGAAATTGTCCAAGTGTTTGCTCCCCTGTTAACATCAGTGAAAACAACTGAGCTTTTTCTGTCTCTGATGCCAAGGATCTGCCTGAGTCTTGCAGATCAGCCTCATGTGGCAGAAGAGCCGGTGATAAAATGAACCCCCCCCCAAAAAAAAAAAAAAGAAAACACATGCAAGTGTCCCTTTGACTCCTGAACTGTCCTCAAGTTACTAAAGGACAAAGTTAGTTAAAAGTCAGACTTCAGGTATCCTGGCCGTTGGTACCCATCCATCAGCCCATGAGGGACTGGTGTGGGAAACCTTCACAGAACCTGAGAAGCATGTGGAGAGCCATGCATCATTCACAGTGCAGGTACTCTAGCAAATGATCTGAAGTAATTCTGGCTACAAACACGTCTGTAGAAGGAGACCTCCCACTCCAGCAGAATCTCCTTAAAAACCTAAGCTTCATAGAGGTAGTTTTGTGTGAATTGCACTCACCGGACATGAAGATCAAATCTGTGCATTTATACATGCATTTTATGTATGGAGGTATGGCCATTCCCTATAGCTTTTAATTTTGTTTTTAAAGTTTATGTATTTTGCCAGGTGATGGTGGTGCACACCTTTAATCCCAGCACTCGGGAGGCAGAGGCAAGTGGACCTTTGTGAGTTTGAGGCCAGCCTGGTCTACAGACTGAGTTCCAGGACAGCAAAGGCTACACAGAGAAACCTAGTCTCAAAAAATCAAAAAAAAAGTTTATGTATTTCAGTGTTTTGCCTGCATGTATGCCTGTGTATCGTGTATATGCCTGGTTCCCTAAGAAGTCAGAAAAGGGTATCGGAGTTACAGATAATTGCGAGCTGCCCTTTGGGTGCTTAGAATCAAACTCCAGCCTCTGGAAGGGCAGCAAGTATGTAGACCCTTGTTTTGAATTATTCTTATTACATTATTAGTACTGAGTGAATGAGTGAGTGAGTGAGTGTGTGTGTGTGTGACAGCATGTATGTGGGAAAACTTCAAGGTGTCTACACTGTCCTTCTAGCATGTGGGTCCTGGCATTTTCAATATTCCTGCTTGAAAAATTGACCCACCAAGCCTGGTGTAATAAGTCTTGGTTCATATAGAAACCTGCAGTCTTTGGTCTTCGGTGAGACTCCATCATATATGGCTTTGTTCATTCCTGAGTCATAGCTCAGGTGATTTGAACTTAGATGAGAGAGACAGGGATGGAACAGTGTTTGGGGAGCTTGTGACTACAATCCCACATCTGTATGTAGAACAAAAGGATAGAAGAGAGGCTCAGAGCTATCTTTCCATTCATACTTATGCAGCTGTGTCCACAATAGCTGGAAGATAGAGACACCTCAGCTGTCCATCATGGACAACAGGAAACCAAAACGCACACACATTTATGACAGTTAATACTGTCAACTTGACAGAATCTACAGTCACCAAGGAAACAAATGTCTAGGCACACCTGTGAGGGATTTTCTACACTGGGTGAACTGAGGTGGGAAGACCCACCCTTAATCTGGGTGACAGTGTCCGGTGGGCTACGGTCCCAGACTGAGTAGAAAGGTAGAAGTGAGAGGACCACCAGCTTCATCTCTCTGACCGGCGTTTCCTGACACTGATGCCACGTGACCAGCCACCCCATGCTCCTGCCGCTATGCGTTTCTCACCATGAAGGACTGTGTCCCTCAAACTGTGAGCCAAGAGAAATTCTTCCTTCCTTCAGTTGCTTTTGTCAGCTGTTTTATCACAGCAGTGAGAGAAAAACGAAAAGATGCTGACATATGCCATAATAGAAATGAAAACATGGTGCAAAGTGAGGTAAGCCAGCAGCCCCGACAAGCCATCATGTGACCCCACTTATATGAGGTATGAGTATTAGACAGGTCGGACTCACTTGTACAGAAACAGGCCTGCAGAGCTGAGGGAAGGGAAGGAGTTGGTGCTTGAAGGAAACCAGAAATCCCACTAGAGAGCCCTGGGTGCCCAGCTTTGATCCACTGCCATCCATTCATAGAAGCCAGGCTCTCCAAAACTTACTGGGGTAGAGAAGACCTCTCTGAAGACTGATTAATTTGGTAATTAATGCTGGGAAAAGGAAGAATGATTCTGACATGTTTGCTTCGGGCCCTAAATTTTAACATTTAACTCTGTAATCACAGCATCTGGTAGAATGAGCTATGGAAGGAGATCAAACATGGAAGCAGCAGGGAGGAAATTAAAGATTCAGGGCTTCAGGGAGCTGGAGGTGCGGAAACCTGAAAGGAGGGAGGCAACTTCAAACGAGAAGATGCTGTGGAGCCTGACTGAATCCATCTTGAAAAAAGATTCCATTTTGTATTAAGTTTGACTCAGAGCTGACCTCCAGTTCCAGAACAACAACAAAATGTACCCGACCTTGTATTCCAAGGGTGTTCCCTCACCATCACCAGACATCTAACTCTGAGAAAGCACCCAAAATGTCTAAACAAACTTTCTGATGGTCAAGCTGACTGCAGCTGGTTAGTCAGTAACAACGAGCCAATCAGAAATGGACATGACTAGTTACCCAAATGTCATCCAATCATATGGTAAAGAACCTGCTTCTTTATCTGAGTATATAAACTCTGTACTTTTGGGTCTGGGGGCTCTCAACTCGAACTGCTGTGTCAGTGAGTGTTGAGAGTCCAAGCTCTGAGCTTGAGTAAACAACCCTCATGTATTTACATCAGAGTTGGCTCCTGGGTGGTCTTTGGCATCTCAAGAACTGGGCAGAACATTTGGGGGTTTGTCTGCCCAAGGTCACCAGGACTTCTGTCAGGAGGGTTCAAACCAGACAGTACCTGCCAATACCTTAATCCCAGGGTGATTCCCACCTCCAACCCACCATTGAATTCCTGAGTAATTGCAGCACAAGTGAAGGACAAGAAATTTAAGACTCCCCGTGGCCGTATCACCATTTCAGAGGTCCGTCTGACCCTGAGTGAGGAGACCCATGGCTGAGCCCTGAACACAGCTGACAACCAACAAGGAGGCAGGTGGGATTTGTGCCATGGGGGACATTGGGTCAGGGCCATCATACCTTCAGCCTCTTGGGACTTCCCAACTACCTGCACTATACAGGACTGGGTAGTCAATGTCTCATGCAGAATCAGAAGAAATCAAGTTATCTTTATCCCTACAGATCCTCTGGGCTGTAGTCCCACTTGCCTGTGTGGGGACTGGAAAATGACCCAGGAGCCTTGAGTGCCAAGAACACAGGAGGATCAAACATGTTCTTCATTTGGGCAGGCTGCCTTGGTCAGAAGGGAACATAGGCTGCTCCTGTGTCCCCAGCTGCTTACTGTGTCATTGACCCTCGAGTCTGAGCACTCAGGTGGCTTCCCTTTGCTGGCCTTTGCCTGGTTGGGATGAGACAGGGAATACAGAGAGCCTCATCAGACAAAGAAGAACTGAGAAAGATCATGGGATCATCACCCAGCTCTTTCCCTTTCGAAAGGCACGTGGCCTCTGTGAAGAACAGTGTGGCCACAGTGTGGCCACAACAGGGTGGCATAAGGCAGGCAGCTTCTAATTCAAGGTCAGTCAAGGAGAAATCTCAAGTTTGTTTTCACAGCAGACCTGGATAAAGGTCTGCTGGGCGGCTTCTTTGTCTTGCAGAGAGAAATCTCTTGGGAGAGTGTTCTCAGTCATGGCTTCAGCACTCAGGAAATACAGAGTCCCATACTTAGGATGTCACTGTAATGGGCCCAGAACCCCACATCTTAGCTCCCACTTCCCCTCTTCCTCAGTCCACCTCTGACTCCGTTTCACTCGGGGGTAAGTTGTTCCTATGGTGTAGACACTGTGCTGGGAGCTGGGGCACCATGCAATGGGTCTCTTAGGAGGTAGCAGCATAGGAGAGTCACTTTTTCAGGGCAGGAACCAGGTTACATATGCCAGGGAGCATGCAGGGTCGGGAGAAGCAGTACACAGAACTGGGTCTAGTCTACCTCACCTTTGGCTCCCTGGCTCCTGCTTCCTGCCCCATGGCTGAGGGGCAGAACCAGGAACGCTGCCATCAAGAAGAGCCGCCTGGGAGCCAGGGTTCAGGGACAGAGCTCAGTATTAACTATGTAAACACACTTGGATTTTGTGCTTCAGAACACAGGGACTGTGAATTGATGTTTCCCTTTTGAAACCAACAGGGCCCATGTTTGCATAGTGCTGCTCAGACATATGGCAGAGCAGATGGCCCTGAGTCATTGAGCTGAGGGGTGGGAAGTGGCCTCAGAAGAAACCAGTACCCTTGGGATCGGGCTGGGCACTTAAGGGGGCATATTAGCTACTTTCTTGTCACTACAGCCAAATTCTTCACAAGAAGCAACTTAAGAAAAGAAAGGCTTATTTTCAGATCAAGAAGGGTCCACTCATTACAGACAGCATGGGAGTGCAGAAGCAGGGGTCAGACACAGAAACGGACAGGAAGTAAGGCTGGACTATCAAACCACAAGGCTTCATTGCTCCCAAATTTCTACAACCTTCCAAAACCAGAATACTATCTGGAGACCAAATGTTCAAACAAGTGACCCTGGGAGACATTTCACAGTCAAACCAAACAGAGTGCAGGGCCCAGCACTCATGGGCAGGTGGGACCTACAGTGTCTGCTCTGCCTTGGTGACATAGGGTCCAGTGGAAGGATGGCAGGCTAAGTGGCCTGTCCCCACTCTGCTCTTAGAAAGCCAGGACTGAATGGAGACCCAGATGACCTGCTAGCTCATCCTGGGCAGGGTAATGGTCACTTCACCACTAGCCTGCTCCTGTGTTCCAGGCACTGACTCAACCCCATATAGATGACAGGATCTGGTGTGGTCGTTCCTCTGTGAGGAGTCCTTTGTAATGGGTGCTGGCCCCAGCAGTCATCAACAGGGACACTGGGTTAGTTCCTTAGTGCTGACAAGCCCCAGAGAAAGAGAAAGTAATAGCTTTATCTCTTTGGGCTAGGAGGGAGCCTGAGGCTGGGAATCACTAAACAAACACTGGCTTGGGTATTTTATAGAGCCCCGGTCCTCCCCGCCCCTCCATTAGTTTTGTTTAGATACCTGCCTGTGTACCTTTTCTCCTCACAGTGTCTTCTGGGATCAGGAAGCTGCCTGGGGAGCCACTTTTCTTGTTTACTGTGCTTCACCATGATGGCTGGCCCCCTGTGTATGTCAGCATCCCACTACTGGGATGCAAGTTCCTTTCCAGGTCATTTCATCTGCTGTCATTCATAGTGAGCAAATGCTGTGTTTAAAACAACAGGGTTACTGCTGCCCACAGGCCAGGTCAGCAGATCTCAGAAGTGAGATCTTCTGGGAAGGCAGTGGGATCCCTAGACCCTGGCTCCTTCCCATGCCTGCTCTATCTCAAGAGCTCAACCTTGTCTTCCAAAGATCTTCCTACCTGCTTCAAGATGGCTCACCAAACTTCCCAGATATCTCCATAAGGAGAGGAGAGAAGGTCAGAACAAGAGGCAGACTCATGGCCAATGTACCAGTACCCTGTTTCATCAGCAAGGCCAAGACACTGGGGGCCTAGGAAATGGTTCAGCTCCTCCCCCCACCACAGCCACAATGTGCACAGGGTTTCTTCCGATAAGACCCCCTGTCAGGCTCTGTGCTAAAGTCCATGTCAGGATATTGATCTTCAAGGGTTGTGTGATGGTGGTCAAGACGGTTAACCTCTCAGTGCCTCAGTTTCCCTGTGTATAAGGAAAGTTGATGATGTTAACTACGTCTCAACGTGGCTGTGCGGGTGCCCTTGGAGCACATGCAGAAAAGCAACTTTCAGCTGCTGGAATTACCAGACACCCTCACAGACCAGGTGCTCCCATGCTTCCTGTTGTTCTGCATTGTCCCTGTCACTAGAGATGCCAAGCACTCGCTAGTAGTTCAGCAAATGAACACTGGCCACTCTGGTGTGACCAGAATGGATGGTGGGTGGCTCACATACAAACTGCTTGTCAAGGGTTGGTTCCCATCGGATGCAGCTGGGAAGGGGTGGAGCCCTGGAAGAAGAGCTTCCTGGGAGGGCTTTAGGTTATTGGAGGTGTGTCTCTGAAAGGAGTTGTGGGAACCCAGCCCCTTTCTCTCTTTGGCTGATGAGGTGAGTGGACCATAGGCTCCTGCCTTCATGGGCTTACCTCCTCAGAGGCTGATGACACTAGGTTTCCCAATCTTAAACTAGAGCCAACTGAGACAAAGTAAAGCCTCTCTCTCTCTCTCTCTCTCTCTCTCTCTCTCTCTCTCTCTCTCTCTCT
>CAJQZJ010032510.1:1240468-1257953 GCA_907164525.1 Lophiomys imhausi | reverse complement strand
TGTGTGTGTGTGTGTGTGTGTGTGTTTATATGCCATATATGTGCAAATACCCTCAGAGGCCAGAAAGGGGCACTGAACCCCTTGAAGCCGTAGTTACATCACCAATGCTGGGGAATGAATTCAGGCAGGTCTGCTGGAAGAGCGGCCAGTGCTCTTTATGACGGAGCCATCTCTCCAGCTCTCACCTTTTTTTTTTTTGAGACAAAGTCTCCAACTGAACCTATAGTTTGCTGGTTTGGCTGGCTGACTGGACAGTGGCTCCAGGGCTGTCTATGTCTGCCTCCCGGATGCTGGGGTTGCAGGGTGAAGCACACAGTAGCTTTCATTATTCAAGGGCCGGGCTTTCACAGCAGGTACTTTACGGACTGAGCCACTCCCCACCCCGCCCCGCCTCGCCCTCTTTTTCTTGCAATGTGGTTGGTGGCCATCCAAGGACAACTATTCAGTTGTTACTTCACTTTCACCATGCCCCCCCCCAAAGTCTCTTAAAGAAACAACTGTGCCCTGATCAAGGAGCTTTCCCTGAGTTCTGAGAGGTGCCAGCATGTGGGTGTGGGTGGGGAGGTTGTTGGCAAACGCTCAGGCTCTGTCTTCCCAGAACTTTAATGAAGGTTATTTCCTTCCTGGTGGTAGGAGATGCCCCAAGCTAGTTGCTACCTAGGTACCTTGTGAGCATAATGATGAATTTCTACTGCCTCAGATTGCTGAGGTTGGCAAAACTCTTCATCGCAGAAAAAGTTGCTAAGGATCCAGCTGTGGCTCTTTCCCCTCCACCCCCGGAGCAATACACTGGGACATTACTCATCTCTTAGAAAAGGGCTATTAAAGTGTCCCACAAGACAGTAAATTACATGAAGCAGGTGTCCGCAAGAGAGGACTAAACATTCCATGGCCGAATATGATGATCTGGTATGAACCCACCTCCTGAAAAGCCTAATTCAGTTCTTGTTTCTGAATTAAAATGGGGCTCTAGGCAAGCACGTCATTGTAGGGCCTTGGCCCACTGGGCTGACACAGAGGATCTTGGGTGAACTTGACCTGCGGTGCTTGGCTTCAGTGGGAGTGACTAAGCACCGGGCTCGTCCTACAGCCCTGACTATGGCAGTGATTCCTTCCTGAATTCTAAGGTGTGGAAACACAGAGACTGAAGAGGCTGAGAAGAATCCCAAGGCCACATGGTAGAATGGGTTTGCTGAACAGAATAAAGCAGAGTTAAGTGCTGGCAGGATAACTCAGCTGGTTAATTTAAGGACTTGCCATGGAAGTTCCTGAGCTCTACACCCAGCAGCCAGGTAAAAAGGCAGGGGAGGTGACTCTGGCCTGTGACCCGAGACCTGCAGAGTAGAAAACAGGAGCACCCCTGTTCCTAAAAGACACATGCATCCCAGTTTGAGCAGTACTGCACTGGAAATGGATATATGCCCCTTGGAAGAGCAAAGAGTGAAGTAGTTAAGAGCCACCAAATCTCGGGTGTTGGAGCGATGACTCAGTGGTTAAGAGCACTGGTTACTCTTGTAGAGACTCAGATTCAGTTCCCAGTACACACATAGAGGACGACCCATTATAAGGCCAGTTCAAGAGTACCAGACGCCCTGTTCTGGCCTCTGTGTGCACTACACACATGTGGTGTTAGACATTCATGCAAGCAGAACATTCCTATATGTTGTGGTGGTTTGAATAGGAATGGCCACATAGACTCATGTGTTTGAATGCTTGGCCCATATGGAATGGCACTATGAGGAGGCGTGGCCTTTTTTAAGTAGGTGTGGCCTTGTTGGAGGAAGTGTGTCCCAGTAGGGGTGGGCTCTGAAGTCTTGTATGCCCAAGCAACGTCCTGTGTGGCACACAGTCTCCTTCTGCTGCCTGCAGATCAAGATGTAGAATTCTTGGCTCCTCCAGCACCATGTCTGCCTGCACACTGCCATGTTTCCCGCCATGACTAATAGACTAAACCTCTGAAACTGTAAGGAAACTCCAATTAAATGTTGTCCTTTATAACAGCAATAAAACCCAAACTGAGACACATATAAAATGAAAATAAATAAAACCTTCTTTAAAAAGAAATGTAATGTCATGCCTTAAGATCCCTAGAGAAGGGGCTGAGGTGGCTCAGTGAGTAAGGCACTTGCTGTCAGCCTGATAACCTGAATTTGACCTGGGACCTACATGGTAGAAGAGAACTGACTCCCACAAGTTTTCCTCTGACTTCCACACACACACTATGGTACATATCCACATACATGCTCTCACGCATGTGTAAACACACACAAATTAATTAACTAGGTAATGTAATAAAACATTTTAAAGACCCCTGGGAATGTATCAGCCCAGACCAATTTAAGAATGCCATGCTCAACTATTTCTTGTAGAGAACTGTAATCTGTTAAAATACTGAATGAACCATGACTTTAACTGTAAATAGTGAGACTGGCAAACTCCATGCCCTCTTGTGAACAAATGCTAAAGAGCTTTAGGTCTATTGCATGAGCCTAGCATGCAATAGACAAATGTGTGTAACTCTATTCAACAAATTGATTATGAGTTGTTGGTATCGACAGATGTAAACTTGGATTCAGCTTTGACATAAATCCACAGGCTGTGGGGAACTGTGGTTGCCTAACCATACTCCAGTCTTGAAATTGAAGGCTGTGCCCAACTTCCTTCCTCATTAAGACCAACTATGTCTTAGGTTTCAGATTATTTCCTGGGCAGACTTTCAAGGCCATAGTCGCCAAGGAGATGCAGATAAATGTGGAGGTGGAGGGAGAGAGTGTGTGTGTTGCACAAGTATGTGTAGGTGCACATGTATGTGTGTACACATACGTGGAGAAGTAAGAGTGCAGCCTCCACTGTCTTTTGTCAGGAGACATCAGGTCGTGTTTTTGTTTGTTCTGTTTTGTTTTGAGACAATCTCTCCTTAGCTTGGGGCTTGTCAAGTAAGCTCGGATGACCAGCCCTGCCGGCCTCTGAGATCCATGTTTCTGCTTCCCCAGAGCTAACACTACAATCGTGCAGCACCACACCCAGCTTTTGTGCAGGTTCTTAAGAGTGGAACCCAGGTCCTCATGCAGGTGTGGCAAGTGCTTAACTGTGTGAGCCATCTTCCCAGCCTGAGAGACAGGACCTTTGGAGTTACCCCAGCTGCGTTACTCAGATCTGAGGCAGGAAGCATTTCATCTTCCCTTGGAACAATTGATGCTCACAAGTCAAAGGACAAGATGGGGAAGGGTCGTTGCAGTTAGCTTTAGCTAACACCTTGACATAGCTTAGAGTCGCCTGTAAAGGAGAGTCTCAGTTTAGGGATTACTCAACTAGAATTGCCACGTGGGCATGTCTGTTGGAAGGTTTTCTTGACTGTTAACTGATGTCCAGCTCACTGTGTGTGGCACCATTCCCTGGAGAGATGGTCCAGGCCTGTACAAGAAAGCATGAGCCTCTGAGTAAACCAGCTAAGCAGTGTTCTTTCATGGTTTCTTCTCCAAGCACCTGCTTGAATTCCTGTCCTGACTTAAGTCACTGATGAACTGGGACCTGGAAATAGAAGACAAAGAAACCCTTTGCTTCCTAAGTTGCTTTGGCTCCCCGTGTTTGTCACAGCAACAGAAGGGAAACTAGAGGAAGGCGAGAGCGCAGATGCTCCATCACCAGCAGGCAGAGCTCCCTGCCTCCCTGCCATCTGCTTCCTGGTTCAGACTTCTGCTTTCAAAATGTCCTTGCATCTGGAAGAAGCAGGAATGGGGAATTTTCTTAGGAACAGTAGCTTGTGACAAATGGTGAAGTTGAGGAAAATGCTAGAAAGACAGTAGAGGGCCAAAATCAGTGGGTGGAATGGAAAAATGCCCATAATTTCCTTCAGGTCAGTTCAGAACACACAAGACAGAAAGGTCCTCTGGAGACCCAGCAGTACAATCACCCATATACTAAGATGTCATTTAGAAAGCTCAAAACTTCCCCTGAGGCTGACCCTGGAAGGGTCACTTAAACAGCCGGGAAGGAAGACCATGATTTCCCCACAGGCCTGGTTAAAAATTCCGGAAGGATGCCAGCTCCCAAAGTGGTGGCTCTGGAGTACGTGACAAATGATGACACCCACTGTTATTAACTGCAGCGTTGTTGTTCCTGGGCTGATTTACATTTATTTTATAATTTTATTTTTTATTTTGGCTCATTTTTTATGTTATTCTAAAATCAGGAAAAATCTATTCTTAAGTCTGGAGCAGACCCCGGAGTCTGCAGTGAATGGAGCTCCCACCTCTGGCAAAGCAACCGACTTCTTCATGGTTGGCAGGTAGGTAAACTGACTTTTACTAGGTGTCATTGAATATGGCCTGGGGCTGATTTACTACCTGCTGGCTTCCATGGAAGTGGAGCACATAATACAGGAGGCAGCACCATTCATCTTTGGTTCCTAATTCATTGCAGTTCACTGGGCAGACAGGTAGCCATGCCCAGGACACTTGAGCAGCAGGGAAGTGGGTGGTGTCAGGTGTGCCCTCCCCACCCCCCAGTTCCTAGGCATGCAGCAGCATGTCCTGCTTCTTTCCTGCTGAGGTGCATGGTGGCTGAAGCACCCATCAGGCACCCTGGAATCTCTGGCTGCTTCTGGACCTGGCCAAGCATGGCCCCCTTGACCTTTGCCTCCCTGTCTGTCCAGCCTGTGGTAAGCTGGAGGAGCTTTGGTTGACCGTGAACAGAAGTTTGCATGGCTTCTTAATCTCTAGTAAGGGCATGGTCCTCCCTTCCCTTGCAGTCTCTTCCACCCACAAGGGTCTCCTCACCACATCTGTAAAGGGAGCAGCATCTAGAGGGTGGGTGAGTTAATCCTTTCTGGAAACACCCTCACTGGACCGCCCAGAGGTCTTCACTCTGCTCTCAGCCTGTGGACACACACCTATTAATTAATTCAGGCTGGGGTGGGCTTTCCCATGATGTTCACACATCTGAGGCTCCTGTTAAGTGGCCCCGGCAAAGCCAGGGGTTCACCAAGTTGGCCTTTGGTAGAATCCTTACCTTTGTCAGTTGCCTGCCTGATGCAGATGGGGTTTTCATGCATGCTCATTCCTCTTACCTTCCCTTGGTTTAACCGAGCAGTCCTGCTCACCCTTGCATGCCCGTGAGCCTACAGGACATTCTGCCCACAGAGACTTTTTCCTCTGCTCTCAGCCCGTGGACACACTTCATTCCAGTGTCCACAGGAGCAGCCACTGTTCTCCACTGTGTTGCTTGCCTTTCCTCCCCACGGACAACATACCACCTGTGTCTCTTCCCTGGACTAGTAAGCCATGTTTTGTTTTTTTTTTCTAGTGTCTACCACCAGTTTATCAGACCCCCAGGGACTGACTAATACTGATTGAGAATGCTGGGAGAAATAATTTCCAGCAAATACTCTTCGAAAACAATAAATGATTGAAAATCTCCCCGTGTTTAATTAACTTTGATAATAACAGCAAGAATGAGTGCAATAAGAAGAATGGGGCAGATACTGGTTGTCTGGGCCACTGAGGGCTGAGTAG
Organism: Lophiomys imhausi; assembly: GCA_907164525.1. Classification (NCBI taxonomy): domain Eukaryota; kingdom Metazoa; phylum Chordata; class Mammalia; order Rodentia; family Muridae; genus Lophiomys; species Lophiomys imhausi. Next base: position 1,252,440 of record CAJQZJ010032510.1, on the reverse strand, counting down.
GTGTGTCCCTGAGTAAAGCTTGAGCACTTGACTGTGCATCCCCAGCACCCGCAGAAAAACTTGGGCATGGCGGCAGGTGCCTACGCTCTGGGCTGGGCGAAGGGTGAAGGCAGGCGGATCCGGGGACTTATTGTTCCAGGAGCCTAGCCAATCGGTGAGCTGCAAGTTCAGTGAGACAGCTTGCCTCAAAATAAGATGGAGAGCAACTGAAGAAGCCGTGTATTGTCAGCCTTTGGCTTGTACATGTTCATGCACGGGTGCACACATGAGACGGGGGAGGGGGGAGAGAAGGAGGGAGGGAGACAGAGAGAGAGAGACCAAGAGAGAGGAGAGAGAGGACAGAGGAGAGAGAGAGAGAGAGAGAGAGAGAGAGAGAGAGAGAGACTATGCCATCAGAGGAAAAGATATTTATTCTAAAGCAAACGTTGGAAAGTAGTCGGAAAGGAGTGGAAGGAGTGCTCTGGGACAGCATAAAGGTTGGCAGAGCATGGGAAGGAAACAGGACATTAAGATGGACCATAAATCAGAGCACGGAGCTATTTTCACCTCCATTGTCCTTCTTTATTTTGTGTTCCTGGCACCAAACAATTCATCATTCCTGCTCCATGCTACTGGCAGCAAAAAATAGCACTTGGCTCAAAATTTGAATGGGGGAGATCATCTTAGAAAACACAGGAGCTGTGGGGGCAGCTGGAGTACCACGTGTTCCGTGGCACCTCACACCCTGGACTGCAGGTGTCTTTGTGCTGTGCTGATGCACAGGGCCAGGGTGACCGGTGTGAAGGAAGGAAGCATTTCTAGATGTTCGCGACAAGGTACCTCAGGCTCTTCTTTGTCCCAGCCGCTGGCTTCACTGCAAGCATGCCCAGGAGAATGCCTGCCCCTCTGTATATAACACCTCTTTCTTTGGAAAAATTTAGGTTACTTGTTTATGGTGTGTGTGTGTGTGTATAGTGTGTGTGAGTGTGTATAGTGTGAGTGTATAGTGTGAATGTGTTTACTGGTTGTAGTGTGAGTGTATAGTGTGTGTAGTGTGAGTGTGTATAGTGTGTGTATAGTGTGTGTAGTGTGAGTGTGTATAGTGTGTGTAGTGTGAGTGTGTATAGTGTGAGTGTATGGTGTGAGTGTGTATAGTGTGTGTAGTGTGTGTGTGGTGTGAGTGTGTATAGTGTGTGTATGGTATGAGTGTGTATAGTGTGAGTGTGTATATATAGTGTGTGTGTATAGTGTGTGTATAGTGTGAGTGTGTATAGTGTATGTATAGTGTGTGTATAGTGTGAGTGTGTATAGTGTGTGTGTAGTGTGAATGTGTATAGTGTGTGTGTATAGTGTGAGTGTGTATAGTGTGAGTGTGTATAGTGTGAGTGTATATAGTGGTTGTAGTGTGAGTGTGTATAGTGTGTGTGGTGTGAGTGTGCATAGTGTGAGTGTGTATAGGGTGCATGTGTGTATTGTGTGTGTACAGTGTGTGTGTAGTGTGAGTGTGTATAGTGTGTGTATAGTGTCCATGTGTGTATACATACAAACACTTGTGGAAGTCAGAGGACAATTTTGCACACTCATTCCTGTCCTTCACTTTTACAAAGGTTTTGGGGATTGAACTTGGGACAGCAGGCTTTTGAGGCAGATAGGCATTTTTATTTGCTGAGCCATCTTGAGAGCCCCATCCTCTTTTTTTGTTTTGTATGTTATAAGCAAATGTGCTCAGGCCACAGGCCCTTCTCCAGCAGAACCTCCTACTACAGAACTGATGTTGGACCCTGGAACCATGCCTGCTACCACAATCCCACCACTAGGATGCTGGCATTCCCTATGGAGATAATCTTGGGTCTTCATTTAGCACTTATCCCGACTCAGTGCCCAGGAATGTCACCCTAAGCAGGTTCTTGCCTGTTTGCTCACCTCCGGGTCTGGGAGGGGACCACGAGCCCGGTATTCACACACTGTGTGGGAGGATGCTGTGAGTGCAGGAGGACCTAAGTGAGCTAGAGAAGTCGAGCTGGCAAGTGTGGGCACAGATTCTAAATGTAAACCCAGTTTTCAGGATATTTGTGGTTGAGTCTGAATTCAGTAGCACAAGATTCACTCCAGAAGAAGTTAGAAAGTTGTCTGAATTGGTAGTGAATTTGCTTTGCAAACATGAGGACCTGAGCTCATGAGCATCCATGTTAAGTATGTACATAGGCATGACATGCTAACACACACTTGCAAACCCAGCACTGGGGAGACAGGGGAAGAAGGGGTGCTGGGGTTGTGCAGCCAACACACATGCTATCTTTTCACTCCAGATCACATTTGACTTTTTGAGATCAGGTCTTGCCATGTAGCTCAGATTGGCCTCAAGCTCTAGATCTTGGGATTATATCCATGTACTTGGGTCATTTTGAAAGAACAATTACCAGACGTGTTGTGTGTCTGTTGGCTTTGGTTACAGTTAGGAATATCTTGTCAGTGTGGCACGTAAGCCTCCAGGCCCTTCAGTGGATCTTGGTGTCTTCGGCAGACTTGACCTTGCCTTTCTGAAGCAATGCTTGTGTAGGTTTGCTTTCTGACTGTCTAGTTCTCACTCTTGCCTATGTTCTCTCTATCTAGGAAATTCTTCACCCACACATGGCTGAACTTGGATCTTCCACATCTTCCACATTCCTTGGTACCCATTTGAATCCTGAAGACAAAACATGCTTGAATCCCACTTTACTGTTTGTATTTTGGTGTCCATAGCCTTGCTGGTGTGATATGCTCAGATTTTGTTTTTGCTTCATGTGCATGTTCCGTGTTCATGTGTGTGGGTTAGTGTGGTGGTGTGTTTGCATACACATGGTGGCCAGAGGACAACCTTGGGTGTTCCCCTCAGTATGGTGTCCACTTGTTTGGAGGCAGAGTCTCATTAAATTGCAGTCACTGGGAAGACCGTGCTGGCTGGCTGGGGAGCTCCATGAATCTACCTTCTCTGCTTCTCTGCCTCCCTGATGCTAGGTTTACACAATCTTGCTGCTGCCTTGCCCAGTATGTCTGTGTGTCCTGGGGGTCAAATGCAAGTCTTCGTGCTTATGAAGCAAGCACCTTACCAAGTGGGGTATTTCTTCAGCCCTCGGGGATTCTTTTCTAAATTACTACATATTCTTTGGGGTATCTATTATAAAGAAATATAGAAAAATTGCAATTGCCAGTCCATCTGATTCCAGCAACCCGGACAGTCTGGGGACCCTCAGCACCCATGAAATCCAGCTGTAGCAGCATCTGGGTCAGAGTGTACAACATAACTGTTTGGGAGGGAGGTAGACAGGCACAGGGTAAGACCTGACAGTATCAGAGCCACCAACCATTCTACAGACCCCTGAGGTGTGACAGGACCATCCTGTGCCATCAGCCTGGTATGGTAGCCACTCCACCACAGGGCTCTGTGACCTCCCTGGGGCCCCAGTGTCCTTATGTTAGCTGAATCCAACTGCCTCCTTCTCCAAGGTTGCTGGTGCTCCTCCCTGAGACTTCCTTTCTCTCATGTTTCTGTGGTCATACAAACAGTGTCCAGATGGTCTTCTGTGAACAGCTTTTGGTCCAAGTGGGGAGGTGGGGTGAGGACAGGTGCCCAAAATGACCATCGGTTCCTGCTTCAGGCCTTGTCTTGTTGGAGAGGTGTCAAAGACAGCATCGCGCCCCTCTGGGCACTGGGCCCGTTTCCTGTTGTCTATCAAGGCTGAAAGGACAGGAATCTGGTGGGCATATTGGGGAGCTGGGCACTAAGAGTTGTGGTATGATCATGCCCTTCCACGGGCCTCTGCAGGCTCAATATTAAGAATTGGGGTGTTGTTGACAACCATACCACCCTGAAGGAGACTAATCATATTAGAATTGGGGTGTTAAACCTCACTTTTAAATTCTCAGGTAGGTTTTTGAGATCTACATTGTTATCGTTAGTATTATATGTGTGTGGTGTGTTCAATCGTAAATGTACATGTATGCACACGTGTGTGGAAGCCAACAGTCAACCTTGGATATGGTCCTGCAATCATTTTCTGCCTAGTTTTTTGACACGTTGTCTCTCAGTTTTACTTTTTCTGATTTTACTGATTCAGCTAAGAGGCTAATCAGTAAGCCCCAAAGAGCCTCTTGTCTCTTCTCCCCAGTACTGGGGCAAAGGCACCCTGTTTCACATCTGAATTTTAAAATGTGGATTCTCTGGATTTAATCCAAGTCCTCATGCTTGTACAGCAAGCACTTTATTACCTGAGTCATCTCTCCAATGTACACATAATATTAAATTTTCTATATTTAAATGAGCATTGGGTTATCCAACCATGGATGATTTTGGATACAGTTTCTCGCCTTACTCTCTGCCTCACACCTGGGTCTCCTCCTGATGAGGACTTTGTGGTCTAGTCCACTCTAAGAAGCCGAATGCCTTCCCACTGGAGCACAAACTTCTCATCGCCTCTGATTGTTGAGAATCAAGTCTCCATCCACATTGCAATTGACCTTCAGAAGAGGGATTTGTTCCTGGTTCTTTCTTGGGGGTTGATCCACTAAACCACTGCTGAGAGCAGGTCAGAAGGGTAACTGTTCTTAAAGGCACAAGTCCAAAGGTGCTGGTTGAATCTCACCCAGGCTTCATGTCCGATGTGCCCTCACTGGGTTACAAAGCCCTGAGTAGAACAGCCCTTCACCCTCTGGAACCATCACCTAGCTTTGGAGACATAGTCTCTCACTTCTGTCGGGTACTTCTTACAGGAAACTTAGTTGACTGAAGGCTGGTCACCTGATCAAGAAGGAGCCAAACAGTTGTATTCCCTGAGATCCAGAGCAGGAGTAGAAGTATCTTGTCGCTGTCGCGTCTACCCACCCAAGAATGAATGGGGAAGTTGGAGGTTATCCTTTGTCTTGAGTATTGAGAGCTGACTTGTGGAGGAAGTTAACCTCCATAAAAAGATATGGAAGCCTCAAGCAGGGAGGTGAAAGGGGAAGAAACTGCAGGCATCTTGCAAGACCCTGCATGCTAGGGCCCTCGTGACAGCCAGAGACAACTCATTACTCCCAGGCATGCTGCAGTCCCTCCTCCAACTAAGACGCCATTCCTCCATTTTACCTGGAAACCTTACTGTTTTAAACAAAAAGGAATGATGGTTTCACACATTTCATCTTATGTTAAGCTAGGGATCCTGATGCACAGATACCACTGCCTTAATTTTGTAAATAATACAAACAAAACAAAACCAAAACCAACCAAACAAACAAAAAAAAACAATCAAAACTCCACAAGGTCCAGAAATGTTATGAATCCTCTTCTGAACTCATACCACTTTGCCATTTCAGATTAAGGTGGAAATGAAATTCCACAATCCCAGGCTCATCCACAGCAGTCTCTCCTGCTGTGTCCTCAAAGCACAACCCACCACCGCCTAGCAGAGTTGGCTGGAACAGAATTGGGAGTGGTGCAATAAAAAGGAAGCCCTGTTCCCTTCATGTGTGCATCTCCATCAGCCCTGTTTCCAGAATGTTCTCTACCCCCTCCCCCAATGCTGCTTTGGGTTTAATTCGTCAGCTCAGCTGCAGATGGCGTCATCTGCTGGGATCCTGCTAGTTATTAACTAGCATCAGCATGCCTCATCCATCCAATGCTGCCTTCCAGGCAGCATCTTCTCCCTGACACCAAAGACCCAGGCTCCCCACTGTGCCTAGATGGAGCCAGAAGTTCTTGGTATTGCATCCCGGGGTAAGGATGCTAGAGGGCTTTGTCAAAGGAGGGCCCAAGCTACCGCTGCCTGGGAATGGCTCCCTTCCTTGAGCCTCCATCAGGCCCTGCTATGCAGAGACCAGCAGTGGCAGCTTCCTTGGTGACTGTCACAGAATGGCCTCACAGTAATTAAAGAGACATATTGGGGATAGGTGGCAATGCCTGACTCTACAGACATCCAGGCCCTTAGAAGGAGCTCGGCTGTTCCTACATCTTCTCTCCCTTTCTTCCTGCTTTCTCACTGGGAATCTGGCTCTGGGCCCAGGCAGGGACTGGAAGCTTTGCTATTTTGGGACCTTCCTGGCCAGCAATTAGTACTGGGATGGCTGATCCCAGGCGGAGGAAAATTGGGACTTTTTTTTTTTTTTTAACATGAGTGTTTCCTTTTACTAAACTCTGTGTGGAAAAAAAAAAAAACAAGGATTAATTAGAACTATTCAAGTGGGGATGGTTTTGTTAAAAAGAAAGTAAACAGGGGCCAGGAAGATGGCAGGAAAAGGCACCTGCCTGCCACCAAGTCTGATGACCTGATGGGACCCAGATGGTAGAAGGAGACAACTGACTCTTTCAAGTTGTTCTGTGACCTCCACACACGTGCTATGGCATATGTCTGTCCCAACACATACATACAGATACATACATACATACATACATGCAAATAAAAAGAAGTAAGTAAATTAACTAGTTAATTAATGAACACTTTATTTTAAAAATGTAAGTAAACAGGAATTCCTGTGCAGTATATCTCTTCTGTCTTCCACCATGCCCCTGATCTTCCCAGAACACCCCTACACCGTCCTCACCGATAGCCACAGTGAGGGACAGCCCCTGAGTGGTCTGGGGCTGTACACTCCAGACTTGAGAGATCTTAAGCTACCAGAAACAACAATGGTAGAAATTACATCCCTTGGTTTAAAATGGCATACAGTCATATACATGTCTGTCTCTGTCTGCCCTCAAGAACAAAGCACGCTGGAGAGCTTGTACCACGTGACTGAGACTGTTACCTCTAAGCCATGTGCCCAGATCCACAACATGACAGCCCTCCTTGTTTTGAACACAGCCTCAAATGTTTCTATCGTCATATGGTTGAGTGTGGACAATTGGATACTGTCCATAAACAGCCAGGCTTTTATTCTTCAGCTTTATCCAAAAGGAATGGAGTGGGGAGTTGGTGCCAAAACACAGCCTCAGCTGACAGTCTCCGTGTCTGGCTGGAAGCCTGAGATAGGACTGTCTTTCACAGTTCCATTTGAAGCAAGGAGGTTGCTCACAATGCAGATGACCTACAAGATGCTTGACAAGGAATGGCCAGTCGTTCTGGACCAAGCACAGAAAGGGCTGCGGTCTGAGCAGCCTCCATGATGCCCAGAGGGCTCCTGCTATGGTATGTCCAGTCTCCAAGGATCAGACACATTCTTGAAATGCCATGTTTCGTTAATTTTCCTGAAGGAAACAAACATATCTCCCCCAAGATAGTACACAGAGAGAGAGAGAGAGAGAGAGAGAGAGAGAGAGAGAGAGCAGCAAAGGAAAGATTCCCCGCCATGTCCAACTTGATGAACCAGTGAGATTACTGAGGTTACTTACAGGAGTATGGGTAAGCCCCAAACCCCAGCAGTATAGAAGTCTCACTCCCGCATGGGTGACAACTTCCTCATAGCTACAAAGGTGGTACCCATCCTCACTAGTCACCCTGTAATCTCTAGCACCTCCCAAGACCTTGGGCAGCCAGGCCACAGTTGCACACACCTAGGAAGGAACACAGGAGGGACTAGCTGAAATCTCCAGTAAGGGTCTAATGACCTTCCCCAGCTCCCCCTTCAATGAGAAAGGGTCCACAGGTCCAGTCTGAAGGGTCTGTTGTGGGGACAGTGTTGCACAACACCTCCGTCTTCAAACATTCTCAGAAAATGGTGGCATGTGCCTGTTCTCTCACTGAGTTGGGTGACAGTCACTCAAACCATAGATGCGTTCATCCAGCTGTGAGACGAAACCCAGCAGATGGCTTGCTGCAGCAAGGCAGGCAGGAGTCAGAAGGGGTAATGGTACCCGTGAGGCTTGTTGGGTATCCGCTTTATTGTGCCACACATTTCGCATGGGCATAAACAGGACTCTGTCTGTACAGTCTATGGGTTTTCCTAAGGCTGGGCTTCAGTTCACAAAGCAGAATAGAGGTCGCTGTAGAGGAAGACCTGTATCAGATATGGCTGTATTCTTCAAGAGTATGCCTGGAGCTGAAGGCACAAAGTGCTTGCTACACAAGCATGGGGATATGAGTTCATATAAACAGCCAGGCATTCTAACAGCAGCGCTGGGGAATGGAGACAGGAGCAAGGTTCAAGTTCAGTGAGAAACTCTGCCTCAAAAAAAAGAAAAAAAATGTGAAGCGTGGTTGGGGAAGACATGGAATTCAACCTCTGTTCTCCATATGCACACACACACACACACACACACACACACACACACACACACACACGTCCAAGAACAACTTTTACTAAATCGAATCCTATTTTCAACTGTCTACATTCATCTGCTTCTGGATTCTTTTTCTGAAATATGCACAGCATTAACCCCTTAAGTACCAGTAGGATAAGCTCCTGTCTCCTGAGGCTGGGATAACGCGCAGGGAAGAACGTTTCCTGCAAGGCTGATATCTGGTGCTATGTCTTGCCCTCCCACCAGAGCTCACTGGCTTCTCTTTGTACTCTCTCCTGGGGCACCTCCTTGGGAGGGATGGGCAAACTGGAGCCCATAAGGTTAGAGCACAGCAGGACCCCTTCCTCAGGGCAGATGGGCCTTCTGGTAAACTTCTGCTAACTGGCTGCAGAGTTGGGTTTGTGGGATCTGTTTTGCTGATTTCTCTTGCCCCTTTCCCCACCAAAAAATCAGATGAGGTTCTGTACCACAGGACTAGCAGTGTACACTGAGTTTTCTCTGTACTTGACACCAGGCAACTCCTCATCTATGCAGTGGGGACCCTTCCAGCCTGGCTCAGGGAGAACAAATACACTTGAGTCCTGTGAACCAAGGCTTCCCTCAGGATCAAGTTCTACTTCACATTTCCAAACCCACAACATAGACAGCCGTCACAGGCTGTGACATGTCATAACCATGTGTTATCCTTGATCTTAAGTGTCAACCTAATTGGATTTAGAATCTCTATGAAAATCTGCTGGGTGCGTCTGTGAAGTTTTCAGAGACGTTAAGCAGAGAAGGTGAAGACCAGCCTGAATATGGACAGCAGCAGTCCACAAGTGGGGACCCAGACTAAATAAAAAAGAGAAAGCAAGTTGGTAACCACATATTCTCCCTCACTCACTCATTCCCTCCCCTCCCCTCTCCTCTTCACCCCCCTTCCCCTTCCTTTCTTCCTCCCTCTCTCCACCTCCCCTCTGCTCCTTGCCCCAGCTCTTAATTACTGTGCCATGCAGGGTTTTTTTCTTCCAGGAGCCTCTGGATAGTGCCCTCCCCTGGCTACACTGAAAACTCTTGCTAGACACAGGGGTGTTTCAGTCATGCTTGAGGAAGAGAGAGAGAGACCAGTCTTTGTAGAACAGAGCTGTTTGTAACCCATGAGCTCCCTTTTGGAGATCCCTGTGCCCCTAAAAGAGCTCCAGGCAACATGCTCACCTGTTCAGGAGTTTATAATAGGATGAAGCACTTCTGATTAGTTCTAGACTGGTCTGCTCACACCCAGGAGCAGGGACATTTTAGGAAATATCATAGCCAGTGTAGAAAACACAAATGGCACAGTGTATGTACCCAAGGACTCCGTGAGGTTGGGATAGGTCCCTGTCAGTTCAGAGGACCTGGTCAAGTCATGTGCTCTGATAAAACACCAGAGACAGTGTCAGTGGGACAGGCTTTCTTCTGGTCTTTGGAGCAGACACTTTCCTTTTATGGAGCTGATCCAGTCCTTTGCCTGTGGGTGGAGATGTCAGTCATGCCCCTCCCACCCCAGTCTGCTGGGGACCAGGGGCCTCCAGCAGCATCTGCTGAACAGTTGGCCAAAGCAACCATGCCTCTCTCAGCCCCTCCTTCTGCCACGGCTGGCTGGGCCAGGGCTTTGCCCCAGCTGAGTGCCCATAACGTGCGTAGTGACTTGCACAGGCAAGCTCTAGGAGACCAATGGGAAATAGCCAGAAAAGGGGGAGAAGGGGACTGTCTGCCATGGAGCAGAGACAGGGAGTTGTGAAATACAGAGGGGACAGGAGGGCTGGGTGATTCATGTGCCAGGGAGCTATGGTCATAACCATGCCAACTGTGTGGGAGCAGAAAGAGCAAGCAGGAGTCCAGGGAGGGGCAGCCCGCAGGAGATGGTGTTAGTAAAGAAAGGAGAGAATACACGCAAAGTGCTGTAGAAAGTCTGCACCTCACTTCACCCCAAACCCTCAAGGATGAACAGCACCCTCAGGAGTTTTCTTACAGAGACCAACAGAAAGGAAGAGGGAAGTCCAAACCATGACCCATTTCCCTCAGTGGGCACCGAGGATGCCAAGGAAGTTACAGTGAGTTTTGAGAACAGGCAGGAAGCTAGGCACCCAGCAGAGACATGGGGAAGGAAGGCCAAGGAAGAGGTGGGCTGCATGCCAGCCTAGGTGCTCCTTAGGACCATGTTCTAGGCCCTGGGTAAACTGAATAGTTATGTATGAGGAGAGCTCGAAAGCAAGACACGGTGCTCAGAGCATCTCAGTTCTGAGAAGGGAGTTCTGCTACCCACTCAGCATTCATGAAGGCCTCGGTAGACATGTGTTCTACATCCCCATGAATGTAGTGGTGAACCTGGAGCCTAGAGCCTAGCGTTTGCTCAATGGACCACACAGAGCCAATAAGATCGAACTGGGGTATCTCTATCCAGGGCCCAGACATTCATGACTATTTCTCTACCCACTCAAGATTAGGTCTAGGAGCTGTGCAGGTTGACAAGGCTACTGAGCATGTCATCGGCCACCAGCTGCCAGACACAAGCAGGCCACCCTTTTCCAACAACAACAGCCTGCCCTTCTTTGCATGAGGCCTGGGTAGGCAGAGGGCAGGGTTTCAACTGTTCTTCTGTTGGACACATCACACTGGAAGCAAAGCCCTTCTCTCGGGTTCATCTTGGCTCAAGGTCAAGATGAAACACTAATCAGTCTGCCTCAACCTCCAAGGCCCAAGGCCCAAGGCTGTTGCTCATCTGTCCTCAGGTAGCTGGAGTCCAGAGCAGCTAGCAACAAGCCCTGGCAGGCAAGGAGTGAGTGGCAGAGGGGTGAGCTGCAGTCAAAGATCCTCCCAGGGCAAAGAGAAAGGAAAGTCGGTCTCCAGACCTTAGGGGGATGTTGGGGGCCAGTGAGGCCTGTCTGGTCTCCATGCCAAGTCACCATTCTTGCTTTGTCTGACTTGTGTTGGTATTTCTGTTGCAAGGTCTTGTTGAGCTCAAGAGGAATCTTCCCACTGGTCCCCAAAGCTCTGTGAGGTTAGCCTCCTTGTCTCCTCCCAGCAGTCCCAGGTGACAGCGTTTTTTCTAGAGCTGTGCAAACCTCAGCAGGCACACATGCAAATATGTCAGGCTTCCCCCGTCATTTGCATCTCAATGTTCCAAACCAACAATCATCCAGCCTTGTATGGAAAAAAAAAAAGAGAATTTACAGAAATCTGGGCTAATTCTAAACCCTGATGAATTGCACGGAACTGTAGAAGCTTCCTGATGAGGCTTTACAGAAAGCCTGCTGGAATCCATTTACCCCTGGGAAGGGGCCAGGTGGGAGTGAACCAAATACTGACATTTTCTTTAGACACAGTTTAGAAATTACAAGAGGTCTCCCTAACATGCAGCCCTGGGTCTCCACCCTGTGTTAGGTGGATTTTACCTTTGCTGTGTTCACTCAGTCTCTGGGTACTCACTGTGTGGGATGACGGCTTGGAACCTTCTACAGGATGTGATGAATGGACACCAGGTCCATACCTAGGAATCCATTCTATTCTTAAAGACACTGTAGGTAATCTCAGGGGCATGTCTCTGCCCTGAGACTTAACTCCACCAGCATCTGTGTGGACACTGGATCTCCTAACCTCAGGTGCCTTAGTTCCTGCCAGCTATAAGTGTCCCCACAAACTTCCATGACATCCACAGGGTCCTCAGCATCCACTGCAGCTGTGGGACAGTTTGAAGAAACAGCTGGGCACTATGGTGAGATTCTAGGGCAGTGTGATGGACAGTGAGACAGTGTGATGGACAGTGAGACAGTGTGATGGACAG
>CAJQZJ010032510.1:1208989-1221696 GCA_907164525.1 Lophiomys imhausi | reverse complement strand
TGTGTGTGTGTGTGTGTGTGTGTGTGTGTGTGTGTGTGTGTGTGTGTTTCTCAGATGGTAGAAGAGGCCATATGATCCCATATGATCTGCCTGATATGGGTGCTGGGAACCGAACTCCAGTTCTGTTCAAGAGCAGCAAGTACTCTTAACCACTGAACCATCTCTCTACCTCCAAGCTCAAGGTTTTGATGGGACCTGCAGGCTGGAGTTCAAGCCCCAAGTCCCTTTGAAGGTAAGTACACTATAATGCCCTATGAACTCTGTGTGGACGTTTGGGGTGGCTTTGCTGCATCTACTCTCGGTCAAACCAAATAATGACAAACTAATTTTTTTTTCATCTGCGGCTTGGACTCCTATCTGTTTTTCTTCTTCCCTCCCCTGCCACCTCCACACTCTTTCTTCCACATGCTAGCCCATCTGTTCTAGGTACGGTGTTCCTGTTTATTTCAGCTTTCTGGTGCAAATACTTGGAACTGTCACAGACTATGGAAACAGTCAGGCCCAGAACCTGGGAGTGCAGGTGACAGTGTCCACAAATCTCCCATTGTGTCTGACATTAAATTTCTCAGAACAAGTGTGGGCAGAAGGTAGGTTGAGGGCGTGGACACCAGCTACAGGACACCCACGGTTAGTGAAGACAGCAAGACTCGGGGTCCCAGCTTCACTACTACAGGTGACCTGTGTGTTATCTACTTAGTGTTCTTGCCCTTCCAGTACCCCTCCCTCCTTTCCTGCTCTCTGAGTGACAAAACTGGGCTCTTCTGTGTGCTGACAGTCAAACCGATAGCCCAGGCAAGTGCTCTATGGACATGTCTCTCCTCCACGCCCACCACATGCAACTGCTCTTGGCAGAAGTTCTCTTGCTCACTCTCCCCAACAGGGAGAGCACAGGGCCTTGACTCCACCCAGGTCTCCAAGGTGCTGCCACCAGAGCAGGTGGTGGGACGGTCCTGAGCTCCTGCAGTACTTGTGCAGAATACACTGGTTTTGAGGGAGATCTGAGATCATTCTTCACCCTCCCTGAAACCTCTGTGGAGTAACATAACAATGTGGTGGCACTGGGTGACAGTGTGCCACCGTGGAGTGGTGGGTAGCACAGTGATGCTTCCTCCCAGCTTTGCAGCACAAACATCATGTGGCTCTCTCTCATTTATTACCCTCACATTGCGCTCTCTGAAGAGATGTGATGCTAACTTCAGAGGGCAGGTGTTCCTTCTGTTTTCCACTTTAGTTTTCAAGAAGAGATCTTTGAGGGCTGGAGAGATGGCCCAGTGGATAAGAGCCCTTGCTGCTCTTGTACAGGACTGGACTTCCAGTCCCAGCACCATGTCCCATGGCTCCCAACCCCCTGTAACTCCAACACCAGGGGGGTCGGCAGGTATCTGTGCTCATACCTGTACAAATCCATAGACACACATAATTTGAAAATAAATCTTAAGAAAAGAAGAGGCTTCATCTTATCCTCCTTAGACATTTTATTCTTCATGTTTGACCTTCCGGGTGACTCTTCACAGCAACAGTGAGGGAGGTCCTGTCTTTATTTCATGTCACAGGCTAATGCTGGAGCCTTCAAGAGCCCATGAAGCCTGGGACATAGCACTGCATGGTCATGATAAAGGTGAACCAGCCTTGCCTTCCACCACCACCCTCTCAGTCAAAGGTCCTGCTGCCATGACAAATGCCAGGAGACTGAGGCACAAAGAGGACAGGTCATTTCTCCAGGGAACATCATCTGACCAATCAGCAAGCATACCTAACTGTGTATACACCACCAAAACAGACTCCCTCGAGGTCACACTCTGCTCCTCTCTGAAAAGAAATGATTGTTTTAAACCAACTCAAACACAGCTTAAAATGGTTTGTTCCCAAGGCAGCCACTGATGTTTGAGGAGTACAGAATCTTGTAACCTCCTGCTCTGACAAGACTCACTTGTCTGAGTCAACTAAGGACCTACATTGGCATGTTTGTCTTTGTAGTGAAAAGTATAACTTAGCTGACTATCTCAGGGATGACAAAACAAGATCACACTCCAGAGAAACATGGCCTGATCTTTGTTCTGTTACCCAGAAGTTTTTTCCAGCCACCACGGAAGGCATTGCCTCCAGTAGTCACTGCAGTACCTAGGCCACACGTAGCTCAGCAGCTCAGAGAGCCATCCAAGCTTCAAACCCTGGCCGTGCTGGTCAATCACGAGTGTCAACTTAACTGGATCTAGAGTCAACTAAGACACAAGGCTCTGGCTCCATCTGTGAGGCATTTCCAGGAATGATTAACTGAGAAGCGGCTCCTACAGAGTGGGTGTCACGGTCCTCAGGCAGCCCAGATACAAAGTGGTCCCTGGAAGAAACAAAGTTTCTTGTCAGCCTTCACTCTTACTGATGGATACGTTTATTTTATCCTTGCTGCCACTGCCGTCAAAAAGCTTCTTCTTTGGCCTTCCAACTTGGACTAAAAACTATTGTTGGCAGACTAGGATTGGGGAGGCCTCTGGCCCGGTGGACTGAGTGGGTATAGTGTTCTCAGCTAGAGTGCAGACAGACCCAGCCCATATCATGTAAGCTTTTCTGAAAAATCCCTTTGTGGTGTACATTCATTGTATTAGTTCTGTTCCCCTAGAGAAGCAGGCAGGAGTGGATCGTGCTTTACCCACAGATAATTACTATAGAAAGTTCTTAAAGCTGAATATTGAATGGGAAAGTGTGGTTCTGAATAAGAAACAGGGGAAAACCATGTTAAATATGAGGTTACTCACACAAGGATAATGGGAGAGGTGTGTAATAAGAATTCTAGAATTTTGATTTCTTTAAAAACACAGAAATATTATAGGAATAAATTTTCATTTTAATCCCAGGTGTGGGATATGGGCTGCTTCAGACTGTCCCCAGCATCTGACTGTGATTTGCCTCGTGCTCCAGCAGAGGTATGGTTTTGCCGGCTGCAGATAGTTTCTGCAAGTGTGTGACATTTGGAATTCTGGAAATTTTTGAGAGGGTATATAAATGCAGGCCCCAAGAAGCAGGTTTGGTAGTTTTTGGTCATTCAAGGAGGTTGGTTGAGGTTTGTTAGTAGTCATGCTCAAAGAAAAAACAAGAAAGAAATTAGATTCAGGTACTGTATCTGTTCTGACTCCCCTCTATCTTTCTTTCTCCCCTATATAATAGGGGTGAAACTGGGAGGATAAAGAGTGAGAAAAAGAAGAACCCACAAAGTAGCAAAGACTAGCTACAGAGGTGAGCAGGGAAATAGCCTGTGGAAGCAATAGGACATCTAAGGATGTCACAGGTCTGGAGGGGTTGGCTTACAGGAAGAAGCTGGTCAAGTGACTTTGTGGCTCTGAAGGAAAAACAACTGCAAAGTTACCTTTCAAATCAAAATTTTCTTTTTCTTTCTTAACAAACAAACAAACAAACAGGTAGGCTTCTGTACTTTCCCCCAAATAATTCTGCCTTATACCCTAGACTTTCCTTGGCCATTTTGCCTTGAGAGGGCAGAACCAAAGCAGTGGGTGTGGAGTGTGGGAGGAGCTGGCCGAGTTGTCTACACAGTTGGCTCAATGTCTATCTTCATGTTGCTAATAAACACCAGGTCCTTCATCAGTCTGTTCTTGGGGAGCCACAGCCCTGAACAGGCTTGCATGGCTCCAGCTGGTCACGAGGAAGATGCTTTGTCCTGGCAGAATCCTGAACTGGGGCCACCTTTCGTTTCCTCCCCTCTTGGGAGACAGAAGCAAAGCTACTGGGAAAGTAGAAACTGGTGTGAGTTGAACAGATCTCCAACTTGTTCTAGGCTCTGCTTGTAGCTACCTCTCTGCTGCTGGCTGAGGCTGAAACCCACAGCAGTTTTCACCCTCGGAAACAAGCGCCAGGCCAGGTTTCTGTGATGGCTTGAAAGATGCAGTCTCAAGTTCATTAATAAAAACGTAGCTCATGATAGATGGATTATGAAGGAGCACAGGATGGAGAAGCACCAAGAAACCAATGGCAGAGGGAGACTAGGAGCCTCTAACCGGGATACAAGGCAACAAAATAGAAGGCGGAGTTATGCAAATGACCATCAAAGGAGGTCTGTTCTGGCCCAGGGCCCCTGAGTCTAGGATTGTCCCCAGCTCTCTGGCCCACATGCATTTTCAGGAATGCCTTTCTCTTTCATAATAAACTATTTGTACTGCTCCCCATGTGTTCCTGGACCAATTCTTTGTTCCCAGCAAGTACCTGGAGATTCTGATAGGTGTTCTGAGAACCCTGATCCATACCTGTGACCAGAAGAGATCAGTGAGGATGTTGGAAGGCTCAGCTCATTTGGGCCTGGGTGTTTGCCCAGGACCCAGCCCAGCCTCTCCAGTCAGAGGGGATGAGCCCTGCCTGGTGGCTGTGCTGTGTTATCACTGGCTCTCTCCTCTGACAAGTGTCTGCACTTGGCACGCGGGGATCTGAGTGCAGATGTTCCCAAGGGCAGAAATCCTCAGGTATAAATGTGTTTTAAGATTTTTTTTTCTTTTTGCAAGGAGTCCAGAGGGACTGAGTTTTACATAAGAGAAAGCAAGGTGTGTGGGTGTTTGCACTTTAATTGTCTCTCCCCCGCGCCCCCCCCCCCCCCCTCCCCCCCCCCGCTCCTTCCCCCCCCCCCCCCCCCCCACCCCCTCTCTCTCCTCTTCCTCTCTCTCTCTCCTCTCTCTCTCTCTCTCTCTCTCTCTCTCTCTCTCTCTCTCTCTCTCTCTCGTAAAGACATTTTGGTCCATTGCAGAGTGGATGACCTATGACTTGAGACTGACCTCTGTACAGTTGGACTGTAGTACTTGGGTCCATGGACGCTACTGCATTTCAGAGGTGGCTGGTGAACTGAGCTGTTGGAACAATGATGTAAGGAATGTTGTAAAGACCTAAGCCTATTTTGTACTCCCTCAGCTTCCCTCCAACAAAATTGCATTCAACTGGAAGGTCAAGGTTGCAAGGCCAGGACAAACCCTGCTCAAGCACTGAGAGCCACGAATGGAGCTGGGGCTTAATATTAACCATCACTGTTCCACTCAATTGCCTGGGGCAATGTTAGACGTCCTTACACCCATCTTCCTGGGCTTCAGCCCAGCAGGCCTCAAACATGAAATGAAGGAGGGCCCCTGTGGCAAACCTGTTGTCTCTGGGTTTAACATGACCTCCACCACAGAGCACTGTGGCCTCAACAGTCAGGGCAATGAAATAAATTAATTCCAGGTCTATGGCAATGGTGATGAGGTTGTTAGCATTCCTTCCTGGAACTATGTGGGCAGAGAGTCTAGCTCCCACTCTCTCCTGCCCCAGCTGCATGTGATCATTGAGGGAGGTGCTAGAATATATTGGACATGGAAGACTGGCCAGTGGTAGGGCTCTTCTGTATGGAGCCCTCATGCTGGGGTGGGAGCACTCATGCTGGGGTGGAGCACCCATGCTGGGGTGGGAGCACTCATGCTGGGGTGGAGCACCCATGCTGGGATGGGAGCATTCATTCTGGGGTGGGAGCACTCATGCTGGGGTGGAGCACTCATGCTGGGGTGGAACACTCATGCTGGGGTGGGGCATCCATGTTGTGTGGGACTACTTCATGGAGTAGCTGCTTTTGAGTCAGAGATACTCCTGTGAGTAAACACATTGGTTTACCAAGCTGAGCTTGAACAGTACCCTTTCTTCAGTCTGCCAGTACCCTATCTAGGAGGAATAGACATTTCTTCAAATTTCCTTAGGAAAATTTACTCAACAAGCTCTGGGTGCAAGGATCCTGTATCCATTTCTAGAGTCAACTGACAGTACTGAAATGTGAGCTTCAGGTTTGCTTTCAGAGAGTATCACTCCTGCCAAAGCGTCCAGCTTACATGGCCCCTTTTATCCAACTTCGTCTCAGCTCTGTGCCACCTCCAGCAAGCCCACAGCTGACATTGGATATACAGGGACAATGATCGCTATGGGCAGTGACACATTTGCCGGTGGTGTTCCCAGACTAGTTCTCTTTACCTTGACATTGGCCATCAGTGACCCACCTAGTGACCCACCTTGTCAGTGTCTACTGCACAGCCACAGAAAATTCCGGAGATAGTAATCTTAATGTAAAGGGTTGTTGCTGTTTCTAGGGATACAGAAACATGGGTGCTAATACTGATGATACTTAAGAAAGGTCTAGAAGCATCCAGGTGCCTTCACTTTCTACAATTGTTTTCTGTTAAGTGGATGGAAGGAGACAAATACAGGAGTGGGGAAGCTGGCCTTGATCCTTTTCAGATGGATGAGGTCAGAGAGTCAGGCTAGATGGAGCTGGGCTTACCTATGCTGAGACCCCATCTTCCCAGTGCAAGCTGCTCTATTCTTGTGCCCTGCTGTGCACTTTCCCTCTCTGCTGGCCCAGCACGATGCATCAGACCAAGGCCTTGAAATGGGCACCATCTTACTCGGGAGACTGTGGCACCGCAGAGATGCTGGCTGGCACAGTTACATAAATGTTTTCCAAGTGAAAGCTGACTTAAATCTGCCATGCACCTCAGGTTCTCTCCTGGCTTCTTCTCAGGTCTGCACCAGATCCAGCCATCAAATAAACACGGAGTCTCTCTCCAGAGGAGGTGCTTTATCAGTTTGCATTAATTCTCCTTTCATTACTGTTACTATTAAAACTATTCTCTGTCCTGGCTTAACCTTTCCACGTTCCAGCAGAGGACCCTTACAGCGCACACTTGGTTTGCAAAGCCCTGTTTCCAGTGGAACACTGTCAGGGAGTGTTGAGAGTCTATGGTTCAATGACCACATTGGCTTGACAGGTCAGCTGGTCTGGTCATCTGAAGTCCCCAGCCTTTGCTTCCTTACCCATAAACAGGTTCCAAATTCTACTCCCCACCCTAAGTCTGTCTCCCAGAAAGAAGAAACACTAGTTTAAGAGATTATCCTTTCGTGCCTGGTGCTGTCAACCTGGCCAAAAGCCTATAGCCTGGGAGGTCATGGCTCCAAGGAAGAACCTACTACTATTGTTTTGCTCAATGGCATATGCTATCAAACTGCCTTCTAAATGCTTATTCCTGCACCTGTGGGCTAGTGCTGGCCTCAACCTTAGCCAGAGAATTTTCTCTCTGCAGTGATCAGCAGTTAATGCAAACTCAAAACTGGTCACAGTGCTGAGAGAACGTGACCATTGTGTACTCAGTCCTAAATAGGAAGGCTCTATGCTCCCCCCCACACTACCTCCAAGGCTCAGGGAACGTTGCAGAAGAGGGGGAGAAGACTATAAGATCAGGAGGCTAGTAAAGTGCACACTTGGTTTGCAAAGTCCTGTGGAGTGGAATGCTGTCTTCAGGACAGGAAATGACCATTGCAATTGTGAGCTCACTGTAGCTATAATCACTTTCACAAGATCAAGGCAACAAGGTCAGTCAACGTTCTAGACTCAGAAATAAATAAATGAAGAAAGAAAGAAAGAAAGAAAGGAGGGAGGGAGGGAGGGAGGGAGGGAGGGAGGGAGGGAAGGAAGGAAGGAAGGAAGGAAGGAAGGAAGGAAGGAAGGAAGAAAAGAAAATTCAAAGGTGGGAAGGGGAAGCATTGGGAGTATCTAGGGAGTGGGGACTGGAAGTGGTGTGTATGAGGAAGACACATTGTTTACATGAATGAAAGTATCAAAGACTAAATAAGAGACATTTTATTTTAAAAAAAGAAAACAAAGAACAGACTTGTCTTCCATAATACATAGATACCTGAGAGGACCGAGCTACAGAAGAGTCTGCTGTTTTGTCCCTGAGAAGTGGGAGCTGTGGAGATGTGTGTAGCTCTTCTTTGCCACATTCTGTGGTGCATAGAAACCAGAATGTCACAGCAAGACCCCAGCGGCACAACAGAGAGGGCCACCATGTCCTCCTTGTTACTTCCAGGTAACCATGGTAACCAGACCCTAAGCAGATACAGTCACTGCAGGGAGCCTACAAACCTAAGTCACACATGCTCCTCCCAGGTAAGCCTGCTATCCCATGTCATAGGACCTCCCTCACCCTTGGTAACCTTTAAAACTGAGCACCTCACTGTCTGGAAGAACTGAAGTCTTTCTTGAATTTGGATCCCTATTGTTTGGTGTTGGCTGCCTGTCTACAGCATAGATCATTCCCCTGATGAACTCTCTCCTGAAGAGAGTTCATTCCAGCCCCTCTCTAGAATTTGCAACCTGTTGTCTCCATCTCCAGTTAAATTTAAGTGTCTACCTGAGGAGGGCCAGGCAGACATGTGCAGGGCTGTAGGAATGCTCCCTCTTGTTTCTCCAAGGCAGTTTACGTTCTGAGACTGAGACTCGGCTTCTCACTGAAGGCTGTTGAACACACTGCTACATGCACAGGCTGTGACAGCTGGACTCAAGGTCACACAGAGGCCGAAGGCAGATCTCAGTCCTGACCTTGAAATCAGATGGCCAGCCTATACCCTTGCTTCTACCGAAGGCTGCCATCTGCAGATGCACAATGGCACCCAGGTTCTTAACTGTGCTGTGCTAAATCGGACACGTGGGGGGGGGGGGGGGGGTTGGTGGTGGTGGTGAGCTGAGAGCATTCATCACTTGTTTTTGACAGCAGAGTGCAAGAGAGGAGAGCAAGACACAATTTAGTATGAGTGACAGGGTGATGGGGGACACAGACCTGGCCAAGACTCTGCCTATCAGGGAGACCACTTGCCGTCTGGCACCCTGGAGGACACACTAGTGGGGTATGCAATGCAAGTTCAGTGTGAGGATTTCAGAGAGCAGAGGCAGTGCCCTGCAGCTGTGTGAGCGAGTGGTGCTGTAGACTGGAGATGCTGGTCCCTTGTAGTCCACTCCCTGGCCACGGAAGCCCATTTCTGACCTGGATCCCACCCCAACTCACCAAGACACATGGTTAATTCACATTTACTCAATCCCTTTATCTAGACCCATTGCATATTTTTTCCATTCTTTTTCATAACCCACTTTACCTGGCTATGTATTACCCTCTACCCAGTTCCATCTATTGCTCTTCACCTGCTCAATATATTGTATTATTTACTTGGCCTCATGCATTGTTCTTTCTTCTGCACTTGACTTTTTACTTTCTGGGCCCTTTGGAATTTGAATCTTTGGTTACACATATTTTTAATTAGAGACTTTTCCAAAACCCTTTCCACTAGCTAGGGAGATGAATAGCTCAATGGTTAAAACTTTTGCTATGCAAGTCTGGCAAATGGTGCTTAGGCACCCCATAACCCACACAGAAGCTGGATGTAGCAGCATATACTCTTGTAATCCCAGAAAACCCCTGCTGGGTAGTGGGAGGTGGGAAATGGAGACAAGAACTGATGGAGCTCACAAGTCAACTTATAGTGCACACAACCGTGAACAAGAGAGACACCGACTCAAACAAATACAGAGGAAGGTCAGCACTGAGACCTGGGATTCTCCTTTGCTTTGGCAAGTCTAGGTCTCCTCTGGGATAACCCTGTCACTTTGTGCATGTATGTTACGCATGTATGTCTGTGTGCAGGCAGATGTGGATGTGGTTGCATGTGCAAGCCTATACACATGTGTGTTGAGGTCAGACAGCAACTTCAGATTCGTTTCTCAGGCACAGTCTACCATCTATATGTTGGTTTGTTT
Source organism: Lophiomys imhausi (assembly GCA_907164525.1). Lineage (NCBI taxonomy): Eukaryota > Metazoa > Chordata > Mammalia > Rodentia > Muridae > Lophiomys > Lophiomys imhausi. The sequence continues at coordinate 1,212,098 of CAJQZJ010032510.1, read as the reverse complement.
GTTTATAAGCAAGGTCTCTTACTGGCCTGGAACTCACCAAGTAGGATAGATTGACCAGCCATTGAGTCCTCAAGGTTTGCCTGTCTCCACAGCCCCAGTTCTGGGGTTGTAAGATCGTACTTCCACGCCTGGCTTTTTTGTGTGTGTTTTGCCAGTGGAACTGAAGTCCTTGGGCTTGCAGGGCAAGTGTTTTATCAATGGAGACATCTCCCTAGCCACAGTCCCCCTGTAACATTGAAAGCTTGCCATCCAGTGACCCTGTGCAGCAGGTGCTATCTGTACAGGCAGAGGCAAGGTTGGAGTGTGTTCTGTGCCCATCACCAGCACCATGATGGTACTGCAGCGCTTGGTGGTGTAATACAACCGAGAGCCAAGAGAGCGTAGTGGAGCTCTCTCCTGACTGTGAGCTGCAGCTAGTCTAGGGACGGGTGCCCACTCATTAGCCAGTGAGACCAAATTCCCCCTTTAAAGACAGAAGGTTGAGGCTGAGTGGTGGCAAGGCAACGAAACCTACCAACAAAAGCACCATTCTCTGAGATCTTCAGAGAGGATCATGGTTCCTTGGCACAAGGGAGGAATTTTGACCTGCAATCTATGAGGCCCAGACCTAGAGGAGGCTTACAGCGGGATTCGTGTAAGCCCCAAGTACTGCCTGTTCATTGCTTGGGCCAGACCTCAGCTCAGCAGGCTGAGGATGTCCAGAACTGCAGTCTCAGAAGGGAATGCAGATACAGGGACAACACACACCCCCACCATCAGGATCGTGTTCAACTCAGGCTGTTGAGAACCCAACAGCCATGCCTTGCTTTGCAGTGCAGGTACATCATCAACCTGTGTTCTAGATGAAGGTTCAGAGTTTTAAAATTCAGAGCCAAGATGGGAGGCAGAGGGGAAGATGGCATAAAAGTGATGTAAAGGGTGGGTTCTGTTGTGCATGGAGGCTCCGGGAAGTCCATCAGGAGAAGTGAAAACGGTCCAATTGAGGCAGGAGAATAGGGAAGAGGACTGCTTCGGCAAGCCTTTCACAAAGGCTGAGCCTCAGGTGCAGGTGCACAGGCACTGAATGTAGTCCACAGCTCGTTACAATATTAGAAAGTTCACAGTGGGTAGAGACTTAGTGTGAAGCTGTGTATGAGAGTCCATGAAACAGAACAAGCACAAGAAAGCTCACGCTATGCAAATGACCCCAAGGCCATGGGCAATGTGACATAGAAGCCCCAAGGCCATGGGCAATGTGACATAGAAGACCCCAACTTTTGTAGTATGCTTGCTGCTGAGTTTCTAAGTTATGTTTTTCTTTTCTTCATTTCCTCCTTCAAGTGTATGTAATCTTAACAACTCTCACTTTATTTGCTACTATCTACATGTCTCTAATTCCTTGATCTGGAGCACAAGAACTTGTCGTCTCTCTGGAGGTATACACCAAACTGCAGTGTCATGGCCAGGTATATTTATACCATATACCTCTGTAGCCAAGCAACCATGGGGCCATTGTGTGGCTCAGAACACTAAAATAGGGATAATGATGAAGGCAGGGTACTCATCGCCCTGTGTTCACAGGATGCTGAGCATTTGGCCAAGGTGCATGCCAGAAGCCACTATAATGGCTGGATACATGTCCTAGCTGCAATGAAAGCTGAATAGGGTCCTTGCTGGCCTGAGGACAGCTGGGCCTTCTTGGCTGAAGTGCTATGGATGAGATGTGCAGCTGGACGGGAAGCCAGGTGCAGACTTGTGGCAGCTTTACAAATCTTCAGGGCCTTTGAGACCTCTGCATCTGGCTCTAGGCACAGATGTATAATTACCTGCTCCAAGACTGCTTTAGAAGATTGTCCCAAGCCTCAAACAGGGCTCAGACTAATTAAATTAAAACAAACCTGATGGAGAAGAAAAACGAGTTGAACCTCAGGAGGGTGATAAGGTGACCCTGACTGGAGTCTGGGAATGCTGCTCGAATCCTGCCCCAAGTTTATTTTCAAGTTGCAGCCTTTGCCCAGAAGCCCCTGGACAAATGCCTGTGGTTTCCCATAGGGCAGTGAAACACATCTGGACTCACAGGGAAGCCTTCAGCAGAGTCCTGTGGATCTCCAAATGAAGCACACCCCCTTCCAGTCATTCAGACAGAAACACCTCAGTCACACACCCTTGGGTCCCAACTGGGCTCCCTGTCAATCTGCACAGCCTCTCCTCACGATGGACACACTGTGCCTAGGCCAGAGTCCCATCAGTGGGAGTGGTTACATGAGATTTTATTGGTTACAGAGCAAAGGACGTTTGTCATAAATCAAAACTTTCGTCAGTACACAGAATGAGGCACAGGTACCGCGTTCTTGTAAAGTGGGGGCTGTGCTACAGATTTCAGTGTCTGATTGGCATCTCTAGCTTTTGCATCAGTGAAAACTAGAGATTGGCTGCCCTAGTCTGCTTTCTACACCAAAAGCCACAAGGGGAGGAGAGGGTTTATTTGCTTACACTTCCAAATCCCAGTCCATCATTGGGAGAAATTAGAACAGGAGCTGATCCAAGAACTGCCGCAGAAACCACAGAGGAACGTGGCTTACTGACTTGCTCCATTGCTCAGCTAGCTTCCTTAAACAGCTCAGACCAGGACCCCCTGCCTAGGAATGGTACCACCCAGAGTGGGCTTGGCCCTCTACATCAATTAGTTATGAGGACAATGCCTCACAGCCATGACCACAGGCCAGTCTGATCAGGCAGTCCCCTAGTTGGGACTCCCTCAGATAACCGTGGGCTGTGTCCAGTTGACAGTTTAAAACTAACAAGGAGATCTGCTAAGAATGCACCATAAGGTTCTCGAGAGAGAGACGTGACATGTTAGGTCAGACACAGGCATGGACAACAGACGGTTTTCAAAGGGACTAAAAATAACCCAAGATAATGTGACTCTCTGCCTGCAGCATTTTAACCCTTCCTAATCTCAGGGTTCAGTCATTTGGCCTTGTAGAGTCTTTAACACAGTTCGGCTCCCTCCTTCCTCCCTCCCTCTCTCCTTCCTCCCTCCCTCTCTCCTCCCTCCCTCCCTTCCTCCCTCCCTCCCTCCCTCCTTCCTCCCTCCCTCCCTTCCTTGTCACTTCAGTGCCTGGTGCTC
>CAJQZJ010032510.1:1182798-1195910 GCA_907164525.1 Lophiomys imhausi | reverse complement strand
ACACACACACACACACACACACACACACACACACACACACACACACACACACACGGTGGATAGATGGTCGTAGTAACCTGACTGCCCTCAGATCCCTTCTCAGCAGGGGGTATCCCAGAAGCCTGATCAAAGCTCATTAACTCTGGCTCCATACCCAGGGAGCTAACAGAAGCAGGTTCCTCTGACTCAAAATGGAAAGGAATTCCGACCATGTGGCTGCTCCCATGTGGCAGCTACGTGTGGAACCCTAATGGGAAGGGAGGCAGCTGCAACCACAGCTGAGCACCATGAAGTCCTGCACCACCCAGTGAGGGGAGCAGGGCTGGGACATTGGTGTGGAGGTCCCCAGTCTCAGGCAGGAGGACAGTAGTTTACACGGGTTGGATTTGAGAGTTAAAGGACAGTCCTAAGAAGGCAAGAGTATAATATAAGAAGGTAAGACTTCCAGTAGCTCCCTTCTCCTGACCAAGGCCTCCGTGTTCAACTTGTGAAACAAACTAAGGTAAACTCTTACAGCAACAACATCAGTGTGCTCTGAAGGATGACTTCTGTGTTGGCCAGGAGCCCTAGGGTGTCTCTATGACTTCTGTGTTGGCCAGGGGCCCTAGGGTGTCTCTGTTGTGGGTTGCAGCTTTTTTTGTAGCAGTCAGGTAATCATAAGCATTGGTCGGCACACAGAATCACTGATCTGTGGATTTTATTATTATTATTATTATTATTATTATTAATATATATTTATTCAGGTTACATCTCCATCACAGTGTCATCTTTCTGCCCCTCCCAGTCCTGCCTTCCCACCCTCTACCCCCATCCCTTCCATCCTATTCCTCTGGAGTGGAGTGTCCCTACATAACAGTCCCCCACCTCAGTTCAGCAGTCATATGAGGGCCAAGAGCCTCCTCATACACTGAGGGCCTACAAGGCAGCACCACTAGGGCAAAGTGTCTCATTGACAGGAAACAAAGTCTATGTTCCTGTTCCCTTTGGTGCGACCATACCACCCTGAATGCGCCTGATCTCCTCTGATCTGTGGATTTTAATCAGCACAATCAGTGGTCCCCAGGACTCTGGAAAATGGCTGTTTGTGTTACAAGGTGTCGGTCTAAATCTCATGCTGAGAGTCTCTTTGAAACCTCAGTCCAGGGTATTCCAGTCACTGATGTTCTCTAGGTCTTACCAGACAAGCTCCTCTCCCAGCCCTCTTCTTTCCTCAGACAGCAAATTCCCTATGGGTGGCTGTATGAGCTGAGAGAACTTACAAGGCACCTGGAACTCTCCCCTCTGCAGATTGTGTGACTGGCATTAATTTGCTTACTCTACAACATCCTATGCGGCTGTGTGCCAGCGAGAGTTTACAAAAGACAGAGGAGAGCTTAAGGCAGAGATAGGGTGGAGAGCTTGCCCAAGGCTACCCAGCCAGTTAGGAAGCAAGATTCACTCCCAGCAAGTCCGTGGTAGCTATTCTCTGCTACACTCTTCAGTCTATTGAGTCTTGGAGCCCTGAAAGCAACATGGTGCCTGCTGAAAGGCCTTCTGGCCAGCCATTGTCAGAGGGAAAATGGGGCCTAGGGAACATGGACATGAACTCTGACCTGTTCCCACCACTGCAGGCAGCAGTCTCAGCAAGTGTCACATCGATGGTGATTACAGCCTTGATTTAAGGGTTGAGTATCGGACCATTTCTATCTGTAGTTGTGTACGGCTTACTGTGTGAGGGTGACGATCTCAGTTCGGATGCTCAGAACTCACACAAAGCCAGACTCAGCAGCCTGCACTTGTAATTCCTGTACTCCCATGGCGAGCTGGAACGCTGAGACAGTAGAATCTCTGGCTTACCTGGTGTATGGCATGGTGAACATCCTGCCCCGACACAATGGAAAGCAAGGGGGCTGACGCCCAAGGCTGTCCTCTAACCCTCACACACACTCTGGGGGCCTCCAACACCTGCACTCATACACACAAACACACACATACAACACACACATACTCATCACTGATCATCACCCACACACATTAACATACACATGTACACACATCATACATGAGCATACACATACATGTCATCATCCATACATGTGGGCATGTTACACGTTAAAAGATTAAGAGAAAAAAGAACCATTCCCACTGTATTTTTCTCAGGGGACCTCAGAGGGGATTCTGCTGTTATCTAAAATACGTATTCAGATGGAATCTGTGGTTCCCAGAAGGACAATGCTGGAAAAGTGCACAGATCCACAGAACTGAACACCAGGACATTTTACAATCTAGCTCCCTCCCTGGGGTGTGGTCCAGGCAAGGCTGGTTTGAGCTTGTGTTTACACTAAAGCTCACAAATGTTCTTGTTAATCAAATAAATATCTACCACGAGCATGCCAAGCATAGCTCCTGGGATCCAGGTCCTGGGATCCAAGGTAAAAACAAGGGATTGCCCTGCTCTCCCATGAGCCTGTGTTTGAGTCAGGAGAGACAGACAGACATTGAGTAAGCAAGTGACAGACAAGGAAAAGGACTCTGACGTCATTGTATGTGATGAAGGAGGTGACGTGGGTGAGTGTTGAAGTGGCAGTGGAGAGGTCCAAGGAGACAGATAGTCAGGGGGACTCTCTGAAGAGATGACACCTGATGGAGCCAGCAACTCTAAACACATCTAAGAAAGATGGTTTCTACAAACGAGAGAACGGGCTTTGAGCTGGGATGGTCTCATTTCCCAGGGACTGACAGCTAACACCATTGAGCAGGATGTGAATTGTCACCTTAGGGCCCATGGCCAAAGCTGTAGTGTGAGCTTGCTCTCCTTGTAAGGGCATGCTCTGGAGGGCACTGGATGGGAAGAAGAAAGATCTCATCTGCTTGTAAAGAAGACTTGGTCTTCAGGCTTCCCTCAGCAACCTTGGAAGTCCTGAACACAGATGCCAAATCAACTTTAGCACTAAACGACTTTGCTTCTGTCTGTGGCTTATTATGTTGAAAATAAGCTTAACTCACTGAGCTTAAACACTATGGAGAGTTGCCTGACTGTCTCCCCTTCTTTTCTTTTTATTTTGCGCATGCATGTACACACACACACACACACACACACACACACACACACACACACAACTCCTAATGCTGGAATTCTGATCATGGTGTACTTTTTAATTAAGAAAGTATATCAAACATAAAAAGACATTGGGTCAAAATGGGCAAGCCATCTTCACTTTAACTGATGCAACTGCGGCAATTTAGATCTTTCATATTTGTTATTCAGCCTGCAGGGAAAGTGCACGCTAGGTCATCAGACCGACAGAAAGGGAACCGCCGGTCTAATTTAGGTCTAATTTGGATTAGGGTTGGCTGAGAGTTCTGTAGGTCAGCTGGCCCTAGGTCATCAGAAAACAGAACAGTGACATCTCATGTTTAAACCTAGCCACTTGAGTCAACAGGATATACAGATGTGCAGGTGCCAGGGCTGTTTCAGTCTTAGACTGGTTGGAAATTTTCTGCAGTAAGTACCTTAGCTCCATGCTTTGGTTTCATTGTGCCCACCACAGTCAGCTGGGAAAATGGACTCCAGCAGCTGCTAATTAGACGACCCTAGCTAGGGAAGACAGGGCCCGTGGCACTAAAGCACTTTCTCATTTTGCCTTCTGGCTCCAGCTTGCAGTGGAGTCTGTAATGCTCAGTGATTGACACCTGTCTGATTTCTACCTTTGGGATACCATAGAAGGGCAGAAAATCAAAGGAAGAAATTGCCCATTCACCTGTTGATGGATTCTTGAACAAGTCATTTTGATAAGAGTCTGACTCCAGTCTAAAGGTAAGAGGACGTCATGGGAATTAATGTTTTATCTGTCACAAAGAGTTCCAGGCAAACTGTTCACTCCTCTCCAACTCCTGACCCCTCTACCCAAACCCAAAGGATGAATAACAGAGAAACAGGCATGAGGCCACACAGGGAAACAAGCGGGCATGAAGGCCACACAAGACTTTCTGAAAGTCACACTCAGCAAACCACTACAAGAGAATACTCGAGTTGGTGAAGTTGCCTGACCCGCGTCACTTACTTCTGCATCCCTGTGATGGGAATACTTGACAGGAACAACGGAAGAGAGAAAGGATTATTTTAGCTCAGGGTCTCGGTCAATGATAGTGAGGGAGGCTTGGCAGAGGGAGCACGTGGATTCCTCACATCACGGTCGACTGAGAACCAGAGAGTGTACAGGATTAGAGCTGGACAGACCTTTCAAAGGCCTGCTCCCAGTGACCTGCTCTTACCAGCTAGGCCTTCCTTGGTAATGGTCCCACAATCAGGATATTCAGCAAGAATTAACGTTGTTCTTAAAACCATATTCTCGTGTGATGTAACTTCGTGATTGAGTTGTTGATTCTATTTTCAAGACAGGCTTTCATGTGGCCCAGGCTGGCTTTTAACTTGCTGGTAGCCAAGGCTGGCCTTGAACTCCTGTTTGCTGGAATCACAGTTGTGCACTCAGCTGGATTAATAGCAGTTGTTTATAAAAGCAGAATCGTAAAGTTCCTTGGAATTTAACAAGGAACACCTGCCAGCCTGCAGACCTGCCTACATGTGGAAAACTTCCACCTCTGCCTCAGGAGGCAATGGGTCCTTCCCTGCCCTCCTCCTGCCAGTATGGAGGAAGTGACCAGGCCCCTCTCCCCTCCCAGCCCTTCTTACTTCTTCTCATGGATGATACTACTTCTGATGGCTTGAGCCCCAGGACCCAGCTCTGAGTCTAGCTTCTATGACCCTCAGGCAATGTGTGACATCCAGAATGTCACAGAGAAACTCCTCTCAGACAAGGAATTCTGGGACAAACTTCCAGTCTTGCCTCTGGGAACCACGTGGGCAGTGTGAGCAAGGGCTTATAAATTTTATAACACCCGTGAATGCTGGAGGAGAGACATTTCAGAGATGGTTAAACAAGACCCCAGATTCCCTCAGAGACTATTTTTAAGGTCATCAATCTCTGTATCAGTCACAATTTACAGCCCTAATAGCTGTCCTTTGCCTGTGTTTGTACCCATAAATAAAACCAACATAAAGAAGAAAGTATTTAAACATAATGGAAGTGACGCCTACGTTGTCCACCGCAGATAACTCAGCTCTTCCTCACTGCCTGTCACTTTTCGTGAGATCTTAGCTGCACTACGTCCCGTAGATCGCGCTTTGCAAACAGAAATCACAGATTTCCAAAAGCTGTGGGAAAGACTCTCCAGGATGGCAGGTGAGTAACTGAAGGTTTTCTGGAATTCCAGAAGCCACGGCCCTCAGGATGAGCCTGGGAGCCCCACGGGAGTTTGTGTACTGTAGATAAAACAAACACAAACAGTACAGTTCGTACTTCCTAGCATCCGGTTTTCCTCACATCAAAGTTTATTGCTATGTTCAGGGCTCAGATAACGGATGTAGACTCCCACATCACAGGGCCCCGGTGCAAGTCGGCTTATCTGGCAGATCCTAATTTCTGCGGTGCTTTTACATCACTAGACCCACGTGTCTCCTGTTTCTCTTTGGGAACCACGAGGATAATGTCACAAGCTTGAATGTGAGTCTATGCCAGACCATCTCTTTGTTCAGTTTGTTTGTTTTTATCTCACTGTATAGCTCCTGACCCAAAATGTGGCTCTCTCTTCAGGAAGATAAGAGTGAGGTTAATCTCAAGCCAATCTGGGTGACCATCCTGGTTTGCTTCTGTTGCTGTGGTGAACACTATAACCAAAAGTAACTTGGGGAAGGCAAAGGTTTGTTTGGCTTACAGATAATATAGCCCATCCTCAAAGGAAGCAGGAACCTGATTAGCCATCACAGGGTACTCGGTATGGCGACTGGGATTCTGGTCACCTCAAGTAACAAGTTCCAGTGTGGAAAGTGTTAGAACATTATAGACCAAAAGAATGTTGTAAGTCAAGGAAGTTTATAAAATGCATTAGTGGAAACATCGGGTGGGTTGGTTATAGCAAACCAGGGTAAGCTTGGCTGTGGGTCTCAGCTGTTGCCTGCTGGCACTCTGAGCTTTTGGGTTGGTGGAAGCTAGGGGGTCTGTTACATTAGCATATCCCAAAGGCTGAACCTGATAGCCAGAATGTCACAGAGAAACTCCTCTCAGACATGGAATTCTGGGACAAACTTCCAGTCCTGCCTCTGGGCTAGACTACACAGATACACAGAGGGTGAGGGGAGAGAACCAAAAACCAGACTACCCTTTTCTGTGCTGTAAATTGACTAAAATGAAATATGGCCATTATAAAGAAAGAGTCATGTGTGGGATGACAGACATGCAGGAGTCTGTGAGAGCTCTCCAACCACAGCTACGCATGTGTTCTTTCATGAGCTACTGTCACTGGGCTCCTCTGCTCTGCAGAAATTTCATTAAGGTTGCTAAGGAAAGATGCCAATCTCGGCCCCATGCTCACATTAAGCTCTTTTTCATTCTTCCTCTTCGTAACGAATAACCTTTATTAGAGCACAGATTTTGCTGCCTAACATGCAGCTATGCCACGTGTGGCTACTTAAGATGAAATTAAATAATCAATTATTCATTACTGAGTTGGAATTAGCCTAAATGAAATATTGAGATTGTCAAAGGAGACACTTTTAGTGGGCTCTGTGCTCCCATGCCCAGCAACTACCAGAGGCTCTCTTCTGAACACGGCCAAGTTCCAGGGGACAAGCACATACATTTGTTTGCTTGTGTGCTTGCTTGTTTTGAGACAGTGTCATTGTACAGGCCAGGCTGGTCTCAAACTCACCATATAGCATTGGCTGGCTTTGAGCTCCCAATCCTGCTGCCTCAGCCTTCTGTGTGCCACAAGGTCCAGCAGCTGTAATAGTTGGGACACTGTGCAACGAATGCTTCCTTTCCTCACCCTCCTTGGTTTGATTGTGCTCCTAGGATGTCAACTGTAAGAAAACAGAGCCACATCCATGCCTGGATTCAGCACTCAGTGTGGGAGGCAGGACGGTCATGAACCTGGATGGGTGCCCACTCCCATCGCGGTTAAGGGCTCGTCTCTCCCTGCGAGGGTTCTTGAGAATCATCCACAGAAGAGGTTTTTGAGATGCTTTCAAACATCAGAGGGAGAGATATCCAAATGGGAGTGGGCTGGGAAGTGTCAATTAGCCCCTCCTTTGATCTCCCTCCTGCACTGTGGGCTGAGCAAACAGAGGGGCAGCTCTCCTCCTATCCAGGTGGGGAGTGTGGAGTCTTGGGTTCTGACTCTCTGGAGCAAAAAAACCTCGGACAGATAAATCTACAAATCAAGTGCTATCCTAGAAAAGCCAGAGGGCAGGTATTCTGTGCAGTCCCTAGGCTGCACACCCCTGTTTTGTTTTGTCTGTTTTGTTTTGGGACCGAGCCTCAGACTCACTGTGTAGCTGAGGGTGATCTTGAACTTCAGATCCTTGGGTCTCTACCTTCCTCATACAGATGTTACAGCCCTACACTGCCACACCTTGTTCGTTCCACGGAGAAGAACATAGTCAGGGCTTTGTGCATGTTAGGCATTCTACCAACTAAGCAGCATCCTCAGCCCGCCAGGGATCTAAAGAACCAAGAAAAATCTTGAGATGCTAAGTCAGCACAGAAACAGCCAGGCACCCCACTCAGAGCTCCCTCTTGCCCCTGGGCAGCCCAGCCTCTTTGCCTTTAACATATTAATATGGTTCACCCAGGCTGTTGCCTTGGTATCTGGTTTTAAATGAAGAAATCTGCCCTGAAGTTCAACTCTCAGCTGCCCCACCCCACCTAGAATACCAACAAGAGAAAGAATGCCTGAGGTCACCAGAGGCTCCATTTTTTATCGTAAAAGTCACACTATGGAGGAAACACAAAGAGAGGGTAGAGAGTGGCTGATTCCAAGTAATACATGCATGCACACACTCATACAAACACACGTGTGTGTGTTGGTGGGGATTTTTTGGTGATTGTGTATTTGATATGTGAGTGCATATGTATATGTGCTTGTGAGTGGAGGCAAATGAATGTCACAGATTCATGTGGAGGTAGGAAAACTTTGAGACTCAGGTTCTTGCCTTGCCATGCTGTATGAGGTAGAATCTCTTTGATACTGGATATATACCAGGCTAGTTGGTCCTTAAGCCTCTGGAATACTCCTGTCTCCATCTCCCATATCTGCACGGAGGGCTGTGGGTTTCTGACATTTACTATGTCCAGGTTTTACGTGGGTTCTGGGTTTCTGAACTCAGGATATCAGGCTTGTATGGATAGAAGCACTTTGAGCCATCTGCCCAGCCCCTGGGTTGATGGGGTTTTTGTTTTGTTTTCAGCTGGAAATCATAGCTACTCCCTTTCAAAGCTGTTCCTGGAGCCAGGTACCCACTAAGACCCTCCTACCTGGGAAATGGCCGTTTACCAACCCCAGTTGGCCCAGAGGCGGCTGTCTGGAGGTACCTCTCTGAGCCCTGCTACTGGGCCATCTAAAAGCAGTCACAGCACTGTGCTCAGTGTGGCACAGCTTGGAGGAGAAGGGTAGTTCCCTCTGACCCCATCCCTGGCCCTGTTTCTGCTCCAACTATATCTCACCTGAGTGGTTTTCAAAGACTGCTGCACCCAGTTCCCTCTGACCCCATCCCTGGCCCTGTTTCTGCTCCAACTATATCCCACCTGAGTGGTTTTCAAAGACTGCTGCACCCCAGCCATCCAGACAGCAAGCACTCCAAGTGAGGAGAGAGGAACCAGGATGGGATCCTCCCTTCCTTCTATGACCTCAGAGTCCTGGTACTCTCTTCATCCAGGCTATACTACCACTTCCTACAGAAGCCGGGAAGCCTGACTGTTCAAATACCCAGGGAGGAAGCTGAGCCATAATCCACAAGGTCCTGAGACTGGTGACTCTGAGAGGAATTCAAGCCTTTAGGAAACAGGCTAGACTTAAACAAAAATTCATATGAGGGAAATGGACGCCACTAAAACAAGGGGTTTTAAAATGAAAGACCAAGTAGAGACAGACAGATAGAAATGGTAAACTCAAAGTCCAGGAGAATTGGATTGAGACTGGGGAGGGCAGGGAGTTGGGGTTACAAACCAGGGTGGCTGACTGGAGGAACCAAAAGACAAATGGCAGCCTACTCACTCCAGACAGCTGCCATCTCCTTCTGTCTTCACTACCTCCCACATGCTCTCTCATGAATTATTAAAACAGCCTGCAAATGGTCCCCTCCTCAGTCTGTCTCCCTCCCTCACCATTCTTTCTTCCCTCCTTCCTCCCTCCCTCACCTCTTCCCTCTCCTACTTCTTGTTTCATCTCCCTGACTCCTCTAGCAAGGCTCTACCTCCTCAAGGTTTTATAGCCTTCCCAAACAGAGCCACCAGCTGACACATGAGACTCGGACATTTCTCTTTCAAACAACTATGTACTAGTTATTCATTGCTGTGTGACAAATAACCCCTGAAGCCTGGTAGCTTAACCTAAGCACATCATCTCCATGGTTGGCAGGTCAGAACCCAGGTGTGAGGAAGATGATGTTTCAGGTTCAGGGTCCTCCTAAAGCCACAGTGAAGCTGCCACCATCTCAGGTGTGACTGTGGCTGAGATCCAGTTCTGTAATCACATGGGCAGAAGGGCATTCTGGCCTCTTCTCTGGGGGCCTCTCTTTGGCCCTTCTCAGTTCTGAGAGCACCCATGATCTGTTCAGAGTATTTGTGTTACTCTATCTTAGAGGTGACCTTCATCTACCGAAGTTAGTTGTGGAAAGGCACATGAATCTGATTGCCATGAGTTAGGATCCGTGGAGGTCACCTTGGCTACAGGGGGATGAAGTCATCAGAACTGGCTTTTGAAGAGATTGCTCTTGCTGAGGTGGCGAGGAATGGTGGGCAGACCATGTGTGGATGTTAGAGAACATCTGGGAGGTCACTGCCTGCTGCCTCCTGGAGATGCTGAGATGACCAGCAGGAGGGGTGGATGGACTGGAGAAATGATGAGTTTAACAGAGCAGGCTGCAGAGATGACTGGAGCCAGAGTTGGGGCTTCACGACAACCCTAGACTTCTAGCTCAGGCGCCAACTGTGTGCATGGTTCTAATCGGAGAAGAAGGTAACACGGATCTAGCCATGCTTGTGATGGGAGAGGGTGTTTGATTTTGGTCCTATTGGATTTAGAGTGACTAGAAAGCCTCCAAGAAGAGACTCACAGGACTAGTCTGCCTGGCACCTGAAGGCAGACAGAAATGGTAAACTCAAAGTCCAGGAGAATTGGAGTGAGACTGGGGAGGGCAGGGAGTTGGGGTTACAAACCAGGGTGGCTGACTGGAGGAACCAAAAGACAAATGGCAGCCTACTCACTGCTGCTCAATACTATCAGGGTTCCATCTAGAAAGAGAAGTCCTCTGGAGAGAGAAAGGCCTTGAGCCAAACCTTCAGAAAAGACTACTTCTCTTGGCCAATGACAGACTGCTGCTGTGTGGGAAGGATTTCGATTAATTAGGAAGGTCTCCAGGGTAACCACTTAGAGGATATTCACAGAAACCAGCCAGAGTCTGCTGGGGACTAATGGCCCCCCAGCAACCACTCCATGCTAGGTCATTAATGTGTGCATGATCTCTGTCATTATCCCCAGGAAGGAAGGCATGCATTTCACCACCTGACAAGTGGTTGGGCACGGCCTGATGACACAGCCTGGCCCTCGACAAGAACATGACAGCCCAATGCTCCAGCAGCTAGAGAGAAATGGGAATGTTCTCAGCATTCCTTTGGCAAAGACTGAATCAGAACCAGGCAGACATCACGGTGGGTCTGCAGAGCTGGCTGGGCTCCTATGAGAATGAGCTGGGCTGAATGTCACTGATCACTGGCCCTAAGTTCAAAAAGTTTTGAAGTAGAAAAGTTTTTTGAAGTAGAAAAGTTTTTCTGGGTCCCCACCTCATACTGTTCTGCTTGACTCTACTGTCCTTGGGATGTTTATTCTTTGCCTCTTCCTAATGAACAATCTCCTGAGGAAGTTGCCATGAGAAGGGTCCATAGAAAGCACACCTGAATACAGCACCATGTTGAAAGGCTGTTTATGAGTACCAGTATGGGTTCTGGGTATGAAACTGCTCTGGTCCAGAGGCTATGTATGAGATTGGACTCCTTGTGGAAGCTTCCCTAGGCCTTGTAATTTTCCACTCATCATTTCTTTTGGTCACAGCGATGGATCAGAGCCCATGCAGGTTGAAGGATGAGGGTCTACCAGCCACCATCACTCAGTGTGGGCCCACACTCTGTAAGCCTGCGCTTGTGAAGACTACCCAGCCTGCTCCTGGTGGAGAAGCATGGTCACCTGCCATACTGTCAGGGGACCCATCTCACAGGTATCATCAAGCCTGGTTCTGTGAGAGCATCCCTTGGCTCACTGTGGCTGATAGAAAACATTAGGGATTCCTCAGTGATCCCTAGGCCATGTTTCTAGCACACTCCTTGTTTTGGTATATGTGCCCTTTATTGTCGAATGGTGTCCTTTGAGCAAAACAGCAGCTATTTCATCAGATCAGCTATGCCTGCTTGCAAGCCTCAATCTTGATCAAACTGGTGGGATGTTGACATTCCTTTGTGGGGACACTGGGCCCTTACTTAAGTATCCAACTACCCCTCCCAGTCATGTATAGTGAGTTCTGCTTCAATTACACATTGTTTCCGAGTCTTGGAGATGGACTAGAGTGGAAGCTACAGGAAGTTCTGCCAATGCAGCTGTGGGGAAGCCATCATCCATGGAGGGTCACAGCTTCCCCACAGCTGCTATGGGTTGATCCACGTTCCTGCCAGTAACCTTTAACCCATGCTCTGTAAGTAAGGTTAATAAACTCATTGGTCTCCCAGGGTGAAGTTGATGGAATCCTACTTTGGTTTGTCACTGATACCTTAGAAGGAGGGGTAGTTGTTCTTTGTCTCTCCCTGAGGCTCTTCTACAGTCCAAGTCCTTGAAGACAATACTCCCTCAGCCATTTGATCACTTTGAGGCTCTTGATCACCTTTTCTGTCACCTGCTTGGGCAGCACCAGCTTTGTCTAGTAGTGTGAGTCACTGTGTTTTCTATAGTTCCAGGAGCCACCTGCATGGGATCATCCCATGGTGAGTGTCGGGATCATCTCAGGGTTATGAGGCAGGGTGTCAGCTTCTGCTCTCATCTTGATAAACTTTCTCTAATCAACCCCAGAATTCACCGCACCCTAAGCTACTTCCTGCTGGTGCCCTTGGCCATGTCCTGGAGCTATTTTGGAATCTGGACTTTTCCTTTTCCACAGGAGCAGCTTGCCATGGTAGACTATGCTGTGACTAACTGTTGACCCGGCCAGAGAGAAGGTGGCTGAGACCTCCAGAAGGGCATTTGTTCCCCACAGGACAGAGTCCTTTGTCCAGCATCAGGGGGTGGCAACTTCCAGGGGTCCCATGGCTCAGGGGAACTTTTCCAGTCTGCTAATCATGCCCCCATTTCATGGCTCAGGATCCAGGCTTTCCCCAAAGTGTCCTGGCCTTGGTGACTTTGGCCTGCCCATTCTTGGAGAGGTATAACTTCTCTAGGATGTTCTCATGATTACAATCTGGGCCTGGTTCTCAGCTTCTTGCATCCTCTTCCTGCCAAAATCACACTCTCTTGCCACACCACTGACTCCAGGCTTCAATCCTAGGCCTTCACTGACTCAGCACTGTGGGTCTTTTGTTATCTTCCCCAAAGCTTCAACCCTAAACAGCAGCCACCCAATAAACTGTCCCATACTTTCTGCTTGTACTTTTCAAAGACATAAAAGATTAACCCTTGCAGCTCCTTCTGTTGGTATATTCTGCAGTCAGCCTCTGGACAAGGTTCTATTCTAACAACCTCTGCTCTACATTGGGCCAGGTAATCATGGGTGCCGTGTCTGTCAACTACAATGAAATCTTCACTACTGGCTGGGCAGAGGATGACCCACTTTTCTGACGATTTGGATGAATTTCACGTCGAGTTCTTCCAGGTAGCAGAACTGAGCTCCGCAGAGACTAAGTGCACAAAGTCTATGGGAAGGGCTCATAAGATCACTATTTGTGGGAAAAAGAGAAGGAAACAGACAGAGAGACACCCCCACCCCGCCCCGTGTGTGTGTGTGTGTGTGTGTGTGTGTGTGTGTGTGTGTGTGTGTG
>CAJQZJ010032510.1:1165061-1182788 GCA_907164525.1 Lophiomys imhausi | reverse complement strand
GTGTGTGTGTGTGTGTGTGTGTGTGTGTGTGTGTGTGTGTGTGTGTGATTGACATTGGGTGTCTCCTTCAGTCTTACTCCATCATATTTTTTGAGTTGTATCTCACTGCCCCTGGAACTTGCTGACTCAGCTAACCTGGCTAGCCTGGAGCTCTGGGGAGTCTCCTGTTCCCTCCCCCCAGCACTGCAATGGCAGGTGTACACTACCACATCCTTTTACTCCGGTTCTGAGGAATCAACTCCCCTGTCCTTGTGCTGTTATAGAAGATACTTTGCTGCCCAAGCCAGCATCACAGCCAAGAGGCTCAGGCATTTTGAAACACAAAAGTTGGCTTTATCAAGTTCTGTGGGGCTACTGAAGTTGAGCCAGTCTGTCATGAATGCCCTGCTCTGGGTCTGCAGGCAGAACTTTATAGCCACATGTGAACAGTTATTGAATGTGGCTCCTTTGAAAATGGCACCTGACCCTCTTTTTAAAGGGCCCACCATTTCTTACAGAAGCTTTGATGATTCTATTTTTAAGCACATTCTTCTCCCCGAATAGACTGTGAGCTATTTGAGGCCCAAATACATCATTTATTCGTTTTGTAATTGCCCAAAGTTAATACACTACCTGAGGATGACCTCAGTGTACAGAGACTGAATGAAGGGAGAGGAACCAACTTGTTTGAACACAGCTGCCTGATTCAACTTGGGCTTCCTGGGAAGAGATGCCGCATGGATACTTCCAGAAGGAAAGTTCGCTGGGAATGTCTTTGTGAATGGATGAAGCAAAGAGGAGGAGGGGAGAGCTGCAGAGAGGCAGGAATTTACTCAGCACATGCACAGAAAAAAACCTCAGCATGTGCACGGGGAGCAGAGTGGTCCTGCTTTCAGCTAAGGGACAGGTTCGCCACCCTCCTTGTTAAGGAGCACCGGGTGCACCCTGATTTTGGGAAAGGACAGCCGGGGGTAGAGCAATCAGATAGCAGGTCAGCAGGCAAATGGTGACCCAGTCGTCCAGGTGGTATGAGCCACGCTGTCCAGTGCTCGTACAGTCTGGAACTTGGTGCCAAATTTGTAATGAGGTTCCCTTTGGTGACATTACAAGAGGCAAAGTGTTTGTCAGCTGTTTTCACTTGGACCTTGTTTCTCCTTCCTGCAAGTTTAGCTTAGAGCTTAGAGTTATGGTTTAGCTCAGGCTTACTTCTGTTTTGAGAACTACTCCTTGGAGAAATGGAAACACATCTACCCCTTCTCATGAAGTCCCAACAGCCAAAATAAGATTCTACCAAAGTTTACCCCAAAATTGTTAAGTTTAGTAGGCTTACTAACAGACCGTGGGTAAGGGGTTACCAGCAAGAACATGTTTTGTGTCCCAAAATATCAGTGTAAAGTCTCCGTCCAGCATGGATGAAAAATTCCCCATAGCACTTGTTGGAAATGTACAAACAAAACCCAGTTACCTCTCCAGAACACGAAGACATTGATGACTGTGTTCTGAGCTCATGGGACCCTGATAAGGATTTGGCATCAAGGCACATATTTATTTTGTTCTTGTACTCTGACAGTGGTCAGTGAGAAATCCTCAGGGGAGAGCATGGTATCGATCTTCGTTCTGGTATCAGCTCATACTCAGTTAGTGACCTGCTAGGAATGAAAAGCCTTGCCAATGGCCTTCGACACAACGTGCACTATTGCAGATACTTTTGTGCCTCACACCTCCGTGTCAGAGCAGCAGGCTTCTTGCAGGGGACAAGCTCTCAGGAGATGGCAGACTCTTAGGAGAAGCTGAGGTTTGTGGGTTTTGATGAAACCCGTTTTCTCTCTATGTGTATATATGTGTGTTCATGTGTGTAGGGTCCACATGTGTGTGGGTGTGCGTGTACATATGTGTAACAACTAGAGGTCAACCTCAGGAGTCATTCTTTATTTTGTTTTTTTGAGACACCATCTATCACTGAATTGGAGATTTCCATGCCTAAGAGGCAGACTTGCAAGTGAGTCTCAGGGATCTGCCTGTCTATGCCTTCCCAGCATGGTGATTACAAGTTCATACCCCACTCCTGGTATTTTTTTAAGTGTATTCTGAGAATTAAACATGTAAGTGAGGGCACAGTAAAACCACTGAACTGGACCACCCTGTGGGTAGAAAGAAAAGTTTATTTGGGAAATTCAAACTGCTGGTGTTTTCTGGGGTCAGGAGGCAGAGAGAACAGCAAATTCTGTAAAGATCCTTGCCAGTTTTTGTTGTAGGAAATATTGATATTTATCAGTATTTATATTACAGTTGTTTGGTCTGTGGTGCTAATCCTTAACCCGCCATTATAAATAATCATATAGACACCTGATGGATTTTAACAAGCCTTATCCTGGATTGTGCATTCTTAGCCCATCTAAACTAGTTTTTAATTCTATTTCCCAAATAAAACCCCAATATATACATATATCCCCTTGGGCTGTTATTCTCCACACTGTGCTAATGTTCCTGGCCACATGGAATGATGTTCTTCCATCTAACCCATGTCATGTCTTCTCCTTTCCTCCCCTTGGCTTCTTTCTCTTGCTACTCTCCTCTTCCCAAAAGCCTGTGCACCTTAGCCCCGCCTACTTCTCTCTCTGCCCAATCACAGGCCTCAGCATTTTATTAAAGACAAGCAGAGACTACGGTTAGCAAGCAAGGTAACACAGCATCAGGAGTGTGGCTGGTACAGCAAGCAGACCTTAGGGAGTAAATTGATTAACATACAATGGAATACATAACAGATCACCTCATCAAGTTTTACAGGAGCAGGCTATGGTGGGAGAGAACCTGTAAGCCAGACAGTCTGGGAGTTAGAGTGGTAGGAGGGGACATGAGGACTGGGACAGTCTGGACATAGCATGGGGACTTTGTTCTGTTGCAGGCTTGTTTGAGGTAATAGGGACTAGATCCTCCACCGCCCCAGGTAGTTGGCTAAGGGGAGTAATGGCCTTTCCTCACAAACAGAAACAAAGTTCCTGAACAATGCTGAATTTAGGCTTTTGTTTATCTGATAACAATCCTTCTGTTTAACCAATCAGAGTCCAGCCTGAGCTAAACCCAGACCACCAATCACTTAGGACATTGTCAGCATTGCTGCCCTTTTGGGAGCCTGCTTTAGACCTAACAGAACTCAGGTCCCGTGTTCCTGTGGCCAGCACTTTACCAACTTACTAATCTTCCCAACCAAGCTTATCTACTTTCTGCCCATGGAAAATGTGGTCAGAATTCTTGCCTATGGTAGCCATGCAGAAAACTGTGAGAGACTGAGGAGAGAATGTGAAAACAAGGTCTGGAATGTAGCCTTGAGAAGGAATGGCCGTGTATTGTCAGCTGCTCCTCAGAGGAGTCCCAAGCAGAGTTCTGGGCTAGCCGGACTCTGGTGGTCCAGTGAAGAAGCAGGATCAGCCCAATGAAGCAGGATCAGCCATTTACCCCCATTGGTCTAACTAGAGCCTAGTGGTGGTGGAAACAGGAAAGGAATTGATTCTGAGTGACCATACTAAGAAGGGACAAAGGACCAAGGTCCCAAGCCACTTAAAAGTGCTGACAAAAGCACTCTTTGTGGTTCTACAAAGGAGACAAAGACAAAGGTCAGGGTTCACATGGTTGGGGGTCTTGGTAAAGACAAGGTCTGGTACAAGATTATCTCAGGAGAGCTGTGGGGAGCCTCACAGTGATGAGAAAGGAATCTCATTCAGCACACTACAGAGATACCTGCACATCTGCCTTCAGGGCTGCGCTAATAGTCACAATAGCCAAGACCTGGGATCAGCCAGATGCCCATCAAAGAAAATGTGGGATGCGTATAGAGTTTTATTCAACCAAAGAGAATAAAAAATTATGTCATTTGCAAGAAAATGGGTGAAACTGGAGATTATCATATTAAATGAAATAAGCCCTACTCAGAAGGACAAACACCACTCGTTTATTTAATTATCCTTTAATGTGTGACACACACACACAGACACACACACAGACACACACAGACACACACACACACAGACACACACACAGACACACACAGACACAGACACACACACACACACAGACACACACACACACACACACACACACACACACACACACACACACACACACACACACACACACACACACACACACACACAGACACACACACACACACACACACACACACACACACACACAGCTAGATGAACACTCCTTAAATAGTTAACATTCTTCCTAAATGGAGCTGGAACCTGAGGAAAGTAGACAGAGGCAGTGTGAGGACTGGGAAGCCAGGCTTGAGGCTGTGTTTAGGGAGTGAAGCAGCCTCTAAGTTCCTCCTGCTGCTGCTGCTGCTGCTCTCTCCACACTGTGACATAAAACTACTCAAAGGCCTCCCTCCCTCACTCCCTCCTTCCCCTCTGACCCTCTGTGGGTGTGTGTGTGTGTGTGTGTGTGTGTGTGTGTGTGTGTGTGTCTGTCTGTCTGTCTGTCTGTCTGTGTTGGCACTTGCCCACGCATGCCTGTATGGAGGCCAGAGATTGACTTCACGTGTCTTCCATTGCTCTCCACCTCATTTATTGACATTACTCTCTCTCACTGAAGCAGTTCACTGATTTTGCTTTGCTGGCTTGCCTGTGAGCTCTGAGTATCGGCCTGTCTCTGCTTCGCCAATGCTGAGGTTAGACGCATGTGCCACCGTGCCCAGCCTTTTTACGTAGGTTCTCGGGATCCAAGCCTAGGCTCTCACGCTTGCACAGCAGCCTCTCTACCAGTGATCCACACCCCAGCCCCTTCCACGGCTTTTTGCCACACCTTTATACTTACGGCACACAATTCTCCTGTGTCCTCAGTGAGAGTGCCCAGACACTCAACATGGACTTGGGGAACTCTCAGCACCAAGGCAAAAATGACAAGTGGCTTTGAAGGCTTTCACAGGCTTTCTTTTAAACTAAAATCACCTGTATTTCTTGACAAGTCCCAGGCGGGGCTTTGACATGTCCAGGAAGAGGTGAACAGCTGTCATCTCTGAGCCTCTAATGATGCTCAAACTTTACCTGAAAGCGCCTCAAAGGAGCTGGATAAACAGCTCCTTCAAACAGGCAGAATCCCCCAGGGAAGTGACAAGAGAGTGAAGACAGTGAAGTCCATCAGACTACTCTCTGGAATCACTGGTTCAATTCTAGCCTCACTGGGAGCCTATTGCTGACAGCCCTGAGGAGGCTAGGACTCCCATGTCACCTGCAGGAGAGGGAAGCCATGATGAAAGCTGATTTGCCATCTTTGCCCACTGCTGGGACTCCAGGTGTATTCTGTATGGCACTACACCTGTTTGATGCCGTGTTGGGCTCCACGTGTACCAGATAAGCACACTGCCAACTTAGCTACACTCCCATGTGATGTATCACACCTGCAAACACTCATGTACCTTGATTCTAGCTCTTCTTTTGGAATCTACAAAATGTTTCTTGTCAGGTTTTGGGGAGGGGGAATTACCCCAACAGATTTTTCTGTGACCAATACATATTAAGATAGTTATAACAGAGTTAGTTAATCCTTGAGATGGTTAGTTTTAAATGTCAACTCTCCACCCCAATCTAGAGTCACCTGGGAAGAAAACCCGAGTGGAGGATTGGAAAGATACAGGTTGGCCTACAGGGATACCTGTGGGGGATTGCATTTGTTGTTAACTCAGGTGGGAAGACTTGAATTTGGGTGACATCATTTGAGGGGCTAGGCCCAGAACTGTGTAAGAGTGAAGAAAGTTAGCTGAGCAGAAGCAGCAAAGAAGCTGGCAGCTTGGGCACATTCTTCCTTCTCTGCTGTGACTATGATATGTCTGGTTTAAGTTTCTGCCTTGCCTCCACCCACCACCCCCACCCCCAATAATGGACTGTATCTGAATTGTCAGCCAAATGAACCCTTCCTTCTCTGTTTAAGCACAGCAGCAGCAGAACGAAGCTAGAACAATCCCTTAGCTTTTCCCTGGAAACTGCTAACGTTTAACAATCTTTCTCAAGGTCCACAGAATCAGTCAGCATCCATGGCCCTGGGCCAATCCAGCCTGACACTCATTCTTAAATGGTCCATGAACATTTGTAAAGGGTTGAAGAGAAACCAGGGAAGAACAATCATTCATAGTGCTTGGAAATTCTATGGAATTCAACTTTTATGTTCTCCAAATAGTCTTGGCTCGTGGCCATACCGTGTGTCCCGAGATTGCTGGGGAATACAGTTTTTGCTATAGAGTGGGTTGATCATTTAGTAGAAGAGGTCTCAGAATGCAGAACGCCCAATGTACTTACTCTCTGGCTATCATTTACCCAGTTTTGCCAATCCTGGCATGAAACGTTCCCTATTGTTGCTGACGGTATTCAGACCTTGCCTTTGCAGGTCTCAACCCTCCCTATAACAAAAGTCCTGCCATTATTCCTTCACTCTAGGAAAAGTACAGTTCTCTTGGTACAGTCTGGATCTAGTTTGCTTTTATAGATAAATAGCACTTTGTTAATAGCGTTTGACCACACTATTTATTTTATAATGAGAACTATTGAATTTCCTTGAAAAGTAGGTTCTCACCATCTAATTTCTTTTGAGGGCACAATTAGGCCTGTGTACAATGGGCTGCAGAAAGTCAGATTGTGACTATTATCAGCAGGGAAAGGTTTTCCTTTTAAATGTTAAAACAGTCTCTGCATATTAGTGAATTATTATAGAAAACCAAACAAAGAATAACACTGCTGTTCTTGGCTTAAATGTAAGCCATTGTTACATCCAAAGAGCACCAGACACTGGGTGGAGTAATGACGAACTTACCTCCTCAGTTCAGAAGGACACAAAAGTTAGAGCAGTGACAATTACATTGGCCATTTTTCTTCATTTTATTTCTCTGAACTGTTTTCTGGGAAGAAGATAGTGTGGGAAAGAAGAGTTCAGCACACAGCTGGAGCGACAGTGAGCAAGGGACACGGGTGGGGGGTCATTCTTTTGTCTGTTCTCTACTCACTCAGAAACTGTGCAAGAACCTTTTCTGGGGTCTGAGAAATTGCACTCTATGAGACACTGGTGATTCAGATTCTTCAAATGAGCAAATAAATGCTCCAAATGCAGCAGAAAAAGTGGGAACCTGCATGGCCATGCAATAAAGCTCTGGAGGAACTGTCAGCTGGAGCTGAGAAAGATCAGGAGCAGTGGGACTGTGTGAGCGACCAGGCAGTAAAAGTGTCCTTAGAAAAGTCTTATACTTCATAAAAGGTGTCTTAAGACTCTGGACACATGTCACTGCCTGGTGGCTTTACAGGTGCTGGCAGTCAGGGGTGCACAGTTGTCACGTGACATGGAGCTTGAGGCCTGAGTGCCCTTTCCTTCACAGACTACAGGCTGCACTGTAAGAGAGCTCCTTAGTGAGCCCTTCACAATCAGTTCCTTTGTCTTTTCACCCTTTTAATCCTCTGATAAAAAGATAACCTTGTTTAAATATAGTCAACTGACATGTTCCTAGTTAATTAATTTTGTTAATATGAGACAGGTCCCGTGTAACCCAGGCTGGCCTCAGATTCCTGATCCTCCTGCTTCCTCCTCCTTAGAACCTCAACTGGATGTCTTAATTAAAGATTTTATTCTGAGGGCTAGTGAGATGACGTGATGGGTAACGGCTCTTGCCACCAAGCCTGATGACAGGGTTCCCTCCCCAAGACCCACATGGTAGAAGGAATCAACCCCTGAGAGTTTCCTCTGCCCTCTATACCTACGGCATGGAAGACATGCATCATGCAACAGAGACGGGGTGTGTCAGGTGGTGGGGGGAGGAGAGTGAGAGAGAGTTCATTCTTTACTTTTGAGGCAACATTCTGGTCATTAAGACAGTGGCTCCATTACCTGGGTCTGGTGAACACCTCTTTGGAGATTCCGCATCCCCAGGTCCATCCCTCCATGATAAAGAGGACACAGAGCTTGTATCTGGCTTGAATCTAGAGACACGTACACTTGCATTCAGTATGAGGTCGATAGAAAAATTAAAATTCTTCACTATATGGAAAATTCTAGACCTGGAGCTCAGGTTCTGTTTGTTGCTGAGGGCTGGAAAGTTCCAGTTGTACCAACAAGATGCCTGGTGCTAAGGAATGGAGATGCATTAGTCTCCAGTTTGCTTCTCAAGTCTCTGCATGAACAATGGTTCCCACAGGGTCCATTCCCACCTCTTCACCCAAGTCTCTCTCCACCGGCTTAATCACTGCCCCTGGTAAATGTGCTTCTGCTGCTGCCACTTCCTACACACTTCATGAAATCAAAGTTGAACCCACGGCTGGATTAATGTGCCTGCTTTTGTACTGACTGTGGAAAAATTGATCTCAAACAGAGAAGACCCTATCTGGCTGGCCCAAAATATTAGCTTCGCTACTGAAGACCAAGACCCTTGAAATGTTGAGCCTAAGTGTGGGAGCAAATGTGAACCCTTTGCTTTGTGAATGATCTTAGATTAGCCTATGGCTTTACTGGCAGTGTTATGAACTAGAACTCAGTTTGGCAAAGGGTGTAGAATGTTGGCCTCTAGTAACTAACTAGCTTACGCGTGTTTGTTTTATCAGCCTCTTCTTAAGGTTTTATCTTTTAAATTATATGTCTCGGTGTGAGTATGTGCACATGCATTCAGGTGCCCCAGGAGGCTAGAAGAGCCCCAGTAGTTGGAGTTCCAGGTAGTTGTGACATCGATCTCAACATCCTAGAAACCAAACTCAGGTCCTCTGGAAGAACGGCAAGTTCTCTTAGCTGCTGAGCCTTCTCTCCAGTCCCACAGCCTCCACTAATGGGATTTCTTCTTACAACCTTGTCCTTCCTTTATTTGGTAGTCCAGTGAGAGATCGCAACACTCACTCAGCTGGAAGGCTGCAAATGAAATGCTCTCCTCACTAGCCCCACTGACCATGCCTGAGCCTATGGAGGACGGGTCAGCCTGCAGCTGAGGTTCACAGAGCTCGTGGAGCACAACCCTGAGGAGCATGGGGTTCAAGCATGAGTGGCATGAACTTGAACCAGGTGCTGCCTCCCCTCCCTAAATCTGAGGGTCAGGTTAGTAGAACACTAAGTAGTATTTTTGTTATAGTTTGGATGTGAAATGCCCCTCACATGCTTGTCTGTTTGAACACTTGACTTCCAGCTTCTGATACTGTTTGGGGAGTTTATGAACCCTCTAATGTGGAATTGTGGCTGGTGGAATTGTGTCCCTGGGGAAGCTGAGATGAAGCATGCTGGTGCATGTGTTTGCAAGAACGTTTAGGTGTCTCGGGCCTCATCCTGGTGTATGACACACAGAAGGACTTAAAAGGCGTGATAGGTGAAGGTGGGAAGAATGTTCAGATCACTAGACTCTGGGATCTCACAGTCATCCATAGGATGTGTGTACAAGTTCAGCCTTCCATGTCTGTCTGGGATCACTTAGCCTGAGGAATGTTCTGTCTCATGAAAATCATAGTGTGTTTAGTGGCAGATACCAAGATGATTTACAGAACCCAGGAGGAGGGATGAGGACCAGAGGGTGACCATTCAGGAATAGGGGAGCCTGATGTTCTTCCAAGAGCTGTTTAATCCCCCATGGCATCCCTGCCCAACTTCCTTACCCACCCCCTCTCTGCCATCCATCCTTGTTTCTCCGTGTGCTCAGATACAACACGGGTAATAAATCCATCCAGGTTTAAATACTCTGGAGGGAGTCACACAGTTCTTCGGTCCTAATGTCAGACTGCAGGTAAGATGTCAAGGGGGAGCTGTCTTCAAGGAAGTCAGGGACCTCTGGGTCTAGATGTCTTTGACCCATTTTATTCTGGCTGGAGCTGCAGAGAACACACTGAGTAGTGCTCTGGAAGGCTCTAGAAGAAGAGAATCAGCATCAGAGTAGTGCTCTGGAAGGTTCTAGAAGAAGAGGGTCAGCATCAGAGGGATGCCTGCAGAACAGGCCAGTGGCACCCCACAGATGTTCCCACAGGGCTGCGATTTTGCATGGAGTCTACACTAGTCCAGTCTGTAACTGTCTCCTTTATGGAGGTAAGTCTGCACTGTAGTTCTCACAAACATGAGGATGTGCCTTTCTTCTTAGAATTGGCATCAGCTCCTGTCTCCTGCCTGTCACTTACTTGCTCCTCCCTCTCAGCTCTCACTGTAAGATTCTGCTATGAACTAGGATGTCTTCAACAAGTTTAGAAGTCCCTGAAAAATATCTGTAGTATTAAAGTTTCTCTTTCATCCTACTTGTGGCTGAGATTCCATGAAGTAATGCAGAACATTTTTGTAAAGAACACTATGGTCCACAGAGTGACCATCCCAGGCCAGAAATTGGCATGCGATCCACTTCACATAGTGGCCATCCCTGGCCAGAACTTGCTTCTGCTATCAGAATCATTGGATTGGCTTCATGGCTCATGTCCACACTGACTAGAGCCCATGGGCATCCATCCCAAGCCGGATGAGTCAGAAATGAATGGAGGTCCCCTCCCAAACTCATTCCCCCTAGAACCTGTCACTTGCCATGTGGCCTGTGTACCACTTCCTTGGTTATTCAGTATTTTATGAATGACACCTTCCAAGATTTTCTGGCACACTGTGCAACCGCCTGCCTCCCTGACATCCTGATGCACTCTCGGGGACAGGCAACACACACTGAGCCAGTCCAGATGGCCCTGGCTCATTCTATCAGCTCCCTACCTTGCCAAGCTAGACAAACACAGCCTTTTGACCTCACAGAAGTAGGATGGCTCTGTGTTTTATCTCCCTATGAACACATATGTGGCCCTACCTGGTCATTGCCAACTTCTGCTGTTGGCATGCCAGCTGGGGCCCTGGCATTCCTCACCTTCCCAGGGCTTTCCATTCTTGTGGAAGGACTCTGTCCCTCCCAGTCCTAATTAGATAGTTTATAGAAAAGCATCCTTCTAGTGGTCAGCTAAATCTCTCAAGGCCTCCAAAACCACAAAGCACAGGAACCATACAGCACCTGGTGAGGTGTGCAACAGAAGGAAGGAAGGCATGGGTCCTGCCTCCTTCCCCGTGCCAAGCCTCTGGTACTGCACTCCCAGAAGGGTCTCTGAAACACATGACATCAAGGTGCAGCTACCCCAAAGAGTCACAGTGTATCCCAAAGGGAGGGTGCTCACTCAGTCACATATATCTATCAGGCATGGAGCTGTATCAGAAATTGGCCCCTTTCTGTTTGTGAGTAAGTGTGTGTATGTGTGTGAAATTGACCCCCTTCTCTGTGTGTGTGACTGAGTATATGTGTGTGTGTGTGTGTGTGTGTGTGTGTACTGGGATCCTGTCTTCACCTCCCAGCACTGATGTTATAAACGTACCATCATCACACACATCACAGATCTTTTTTTTTTTTAAACATTTTTTTTATTATGTATACAGTATTTGCTCTACATATATGCCCGAGCAGATCTCAATGTAGATGGCTGTGAGCCACCATGTGGTTGCTGGGAATTGAACTCAGGACCTTGGGAAGAACAGCCAGTGCTCTTAACCTCTGAGCCACCTCTCCAGCCCCCAGATCTTTTTTACTTGGATTCTGCAAATTGAACTCAATGTCTTGTGTTTACCAACTGAGCCATCTTCCCAGCCTCACAATCTCTGGCTCTTATTCTCTAGAGGCATAAATTGAGTCACAATAGCTTAGTGGTGTGGCTGATACCAAGTACAAGGTCACAGTAGCATATGTGTCAAAGCTGCGGCATTGTTTTGCTGTTTTCTTTGATGGAAGGGGCACACAGTTCAAGGAGGCGGGGAATTAGCAGCAGTGGGTGCAGAGCTCTGGAGTCAGGCAGTATGCTGGAGGTTGGCTCTGCTACTCTCTCTGGCCTGGGTCCTAGAGCAAGGTGCTCAGATAGGGCAGATGTTATTCCTCCACCACAGAGTGGCCTTGACTGAAGACCCTCCCCCACGAGGCTTCTGAGAGTACAAAACAAGGCTGTGCAGTGCCAGATGTTTGCATAAATGCCAGCTGCCCTCCCATCATTGTGTTGGATCAGGGACCTTGCCAAGGGTACAGCTGGAGCCCTGGCATTGCTCCTGAGTTCAGGGAGTCTTCCACATGGCTATTCTTCATCTACCTGTTCTCCCGACTTCTCCTCCACCCTCTGAATCTCTTTAGAATTTTCTCTGGACAGGAGGATCTGGAAGAATACCAGTGCCTCTTGAGTATCTTCTCTAGCTAAGGCAACTTAGAGCAGTGGGTGGACTGGGGCTGGCTGCTTGTGGAATACAAAAGGAAGACACAATTTGCTTTAACTAGGCCAAGACTCTGCCTATCCCTGTCCACAGTCCATTGCAAAAGAAGTCCTCCCTCCCCAAGCAGCCTTTTTGGATCAAACACCAGCCACTTCCTATGGGAGCCACTCTGAAGCCAGCAAAGGAAGAAGCTGAGGCCTGTGGGGAAGACCAGCGCAGCTCTGGACTAATCTAGTTAGAGGTTCTACACTCTTGCTAACCAGAGAAAACTCAGTCCTTGGAAAGTCCTGCTGTGTAGCTAGCTGTTGCTCCCAAATCAAGAAGAGAGACTGGATCAGAAAACTCAGGAAGCCAGAGAAATTTACAAGGTTTGGGAAGCTCAGAAAGTTGCAAGATATACAAAGCCACTCCCCTGTACTACAAAAATAGCCAATGATAGCTAGAGAAAGGGAGACCCCAGTGGAGCTGACTAACAGCTAGTTAGGGGGCCCCTGGAGGGGAGCTTGTGTGCACTGTCACTATTCTGAGGTGGGCTTTTCCGTGATTCACCTGCCTCTGAGTCACCCAAGTTCCTGTAAACCCTTAGCCATACTGTTGTTAAGTAGCCACAATAAACCACCACTTCACAAACTTAGACAAGGATGAAATGGTTTCTTTGGTCTGTTGTTGGTGCCCCATCTGGGGTGAATAGATGTTTTTTTCAGATCTCCCCAGGAAGTCACACAATAGATCTGGGGAATGATTCTGTGTCCATTTCCTGGTAAGGAAGACACATGCTGACGCCCGGAGGCAGAGAAAGGAACAATGAACTGAACAGAGACACATGGCACTTGTCAAGATAAGGCTGGTAAGAGGAGAGAGAAGCATGGCGGAGACTTTACCAGTGCACCAGAAGAGAGAGATAGGGGCCGGGAAGGCAGGGCCACTAATCAGTCTGGACAGGAAATTAATGATGGTCTGAAATAGCTGAGATAGCAGACTCATTCTTCAAGCCCCGTTTTGCTGTCATTAGCATCAGAGAAGGATAGGGAAGGAGTTGTGGAAACCTCTGAGAAGTGACCAGCTTTGTGCTCTCTCCTCTGCAAACTGATTTTCATATTTCAATCTTATTCTGCCCAGAACTAGGGAGGCCTGGGCAGACTGCTCTGGACAGCATTGGTGGTTCTGTGAGGTCTGAAAAGAAAGAACTTCATCTTTATAGATTTGACAGCAATTTCTGCAGCAACCTGAGCCTTTAGACCCCTTTAGCCCGATTCTTTATTGTCCCAGCTAACCTCTTCTGGAGGCCACTGGTTACTCATCATTTTTATAAGCACGTTCGAAGACTTTCTCAGTCTTAAGAATATGGAAAAGTTGTGTTTGTAACATCTGGGCTGGTTGTAACTGCCATAGAGGAATCTGGTTTTGGAATTATCCTCACATAGAGTTGGGATGTTGAATTTACAGAGATCACAGTGTGTGGCAATCATGAAGTCCGAGGAGGAAATGGAATCATGCAGCTATCTTAGAAGTTTCCTTTGATTTCTTTTTTGACTTAGCACTGATGTCTTGGTACTGTGTCTTGAATGTGCAACATCCCCCACTGGCTCATGTATTTGTACATTCGATCTCCAATCACTGTTTAAAAACCATCATCTTTCCATAAAGTGAAATTCTTGCTTCCCATATTGTTTCTTTAGTTACCATAGATGGCTCTGTGATGGTTAGTCTCCATTGTCAGCTTGACTGGATTTAGAATCACCTAGGAGACACACAGCTTGATGTGCCTATGAGGATGTTTTCTAAGAGGATTCACAGCTGACGAAGGGAAGACTCTTCTTGAGTCTAAGACAGCCCCATCCCATGGAGTAAAGTCTTGGCCGGAATGAAAAGGAGAAAGCAAACCAGCTCCAGCATCCATCTTCCTCTGCTTTACCACTGCAGATATACCGTGACAGCTGCCTCATACTTTCCAGTCGCCCACCTTCCATGTCCTGACAGGGCCTTCGAACCATGTGTTCAAATAAACCCATCCTTCCTTAAGCAGTTTTTGCCATACATTTTCCCAGTCATGAAGAATATTTTCCCAGCCCTCTGGGGTGACCCATAGGCCCTCCTGCTTTTTTCCATCTTTCTGCATCTGCTTCCCACATTGACTATCTGAGATTTTAGCATCTCCTAAGACCCATCAAGAGTATAACAGCTAGGAAGATGCTATGTAGGAAAGAAGCTCAAAACCACACCTGAAGCAAGAACTGCATCCACACTCCTAGCAAAGAGTCACATCACCCCATAGTACTTGGTACATGACATTAGCTTGCTCTGCTGTAGCAGGGTCAAGTCAATGGTCATCAGGGACCAGCTCCAGCTGACCTCTCAAACCAACACTGGGACTACGCCTGGCATTTCATAAGCTTCAGAGCAGGAGGGGAAACTGATTCCCCAAGGGCTTCTAATATGGTGTTCCAGGTAAGAGGATAGAAGAAATCCAATCAGATTTTTGTTCAGTGATTGAGGAGTTAATACATGTATTTGTATGATGGAGTTAAAATGGAATGATAATCAAATAGGTGGCCTGTTGAGAATATATAAATAATCTCATTTCTGTTGTGTAGGCATTGGATTTCGATTCTTTCTCTTCAACTAACTCTCTTTTTTCTCTCTCTCTCTCCATGTGTTTATTCTTCACAGACAAGAAATGAAATTGTCGTAAACCACCAAGGATGGAGCCTTTATCTGCCAATCAGCTAGCGAGCTTAACTGTGAGAGGTCTTAAGAACTAGTACTTTGAAATCAGTGTTGCTGACAGGGAAAAATATGGGACAATGGCTCAGTGGCTGGGTGGAAGGAAACAGAGGGTCCAGGGTTAAGGTGGGCCAGGGTTAGGGTGTGTCAGTGTTAGGGTTAAGGTCAACTAGGGTTGTAACTGGTCATTAGTGAGCTCTGTTGTCATGGCAAACATTTGGTGAAGACATACTTTCTTCCTCCCAGCTCCAGGAAGAGTGATAATAGCACTTCAAGTGACCTGCTGATTCCACTGTGAGTAACTTCAGTGAAGTATTAAGACAGACAGAGAAAGGCTCTGTTAACAACTGGCTAGACTTTTAGGAAGATGGTAGGAGAAGAAGGCCCTAAAATGAAAGACCTCAGAGGTAGACTGGGAATTACACACAAAGGCAAACACTGAGGCAATGTGTAAACAAGCAGAACAGAATCTAGTCTGTGCCTGAGATCCATGGTGCTCCTATCTCTCTTCTCACAGTTAATATTCAATCCTGAAAATGCTGCTGCCTTGACGACATGGTATTTGAACAATGATAGCATTTGGATTTTCCAGCAGAGTTAACAGTACTGTGCAAAGCAAAACTGCCAATTGAAGGGCCTATTCTACTTCTTAAATGTATTTCTTGAAACACGGCCACTAGATTTGCATAATGTGTACTTTGCAAATAACTTATGAATATTTATTTTATTTGTTAAAAAGGAGAGAGAGAGAAGTTAGGAACTCCAGATAATGAGTAATAGGCCAAGCAACGGCTTCTTAGTCTTCCAAGTTAGAGGTTTGGCTTGTAGTTACAATCCAGTCACCAAGTTTTCAGACTGGTGTCTGAGCACCATGGCACTGAGAAGGGGTTGGTGGTCCTCCCTGCTAGGAAAGGTCTTTGGTGAGGCTGCTCAGCATGGGGCAGTCAGTGAGAAACTGCCACCTGCTTAAGAGAAGTATACTGTCATAGGAACAAGAAGTTCAGAAGACATGCCTTTGGTTTATGCAGAAAGACATGACACCTTTGTCCTCAAATCTGAGTAGATGACAAAGTCTGGGCAGCCAACCATGTCTTCCATCTTCTATAATCTGAGGTTTTGACATCTAGGGGCTTTGATGACTCTCGAGGTACCTCCCCTTCTGAGTTTAGTCCATCCTGAAGAGAACAGACAACTCCAGAGACTGCCCCTTCAGGGTTAGCCAATCCTGAAGAGAACGGACAACTCACGGTGTCCTACGTCCATTTGCAAGCCCATCCTTAATTGTCTCTTATCAGCTAAACCTTTCTTCAGACATTAACCAGTCTCAGATATCCTGTCACAGTAATAGAAGCCTAGCTAAAGCACAGGGCTAATTCAGGAACCTCTCCCACTGTAGCTCCTGCCTGCCAGTCTGGAGAGTTGCTGTGAATGGAAGCTTTATCATGCTATACTAAGCCTGGTCCATATCACATATTTCACAGGTGGCAGCGGACAGCTTACTCTAAGAATCATAACCTGGCTCCCAAGGAACTGCAGAGAGCCCTGGAAGTGACAGATTCTCTCCACCCAGAGCTCTAGCACTTCAACAACTGGGAAATTTGTGGTTTGAACATGAAATAACCCCAAAGGCTCCTCTACTCAAGTTTGGTCCCCAGCTGGTGGGTCCAATCACTGATATGTGATTGGCTTGTGAGGCTCTGACCTAATCAATGGGCTCATCCCCTAAGGAGTCACAATTTGAAGGTACTCTTGGGAAGTGAGACTAGCAGCAGGTAGAGGAGGTAGGTCACTTGCTTGTAAGTCCTTAGGGGCTACATACTAGCCGTGTGTCTCTGAGCAAGGTGCTCGGTTTCTCTGTACTTCTAGTCCCTTCTCTTGGAATAGACACTTCTTAGAGTGGATGGAGGGTAATGCATATTAGTATTCGTACAGCTTTTGGAGCAGTGTCGGGGTATAGGTGCTGTAATTCCACTCGGCGTTTTCTGTACAAAGGGTGCTGTTCATTGGTTTATTTACTTACTCAGCAAGCATGGTGGGAGTTCTGGCCATCTGCCGGGTGTGCTGTTCCACGCTCAGTAAACCAGCAAAACAGTGGTGTGACTAAGGGTTTGTAAACAAGAATTTCTACGCCATATTGTTTGTGACAAGATAAACTTGGGAACAACCCGGATGTCTCCAAGTAGGAGACTAGTTAAATAAATTATCCTACAACTGTAAAGGGGAATAAAATGCTGACTCTAAAGGGCTGAAATAGAAAAAGCTTCCAAATGTACCAAAATGTGAAAATATATTTATAACACTGTCACTCAGGGCCTTTGCATTTTCTGTTCTTTCTGCCTGCAAAACTTTACATGATAACCGCTCAACAAATGACTGCTGAATGAATGAACTAACTGGAAAAAATCAATTGGAAAACAATGCAAATTATAGTTTTATTTTCTAGATACATAAATAGTAGAGTTGAGAATAATACCACATATTACAATGGTTATGATGCTTAATCAGATTTTGGATGGTATTGGCTTTATTCTTTTTGCTCACCTATATTCTCTAGCTTTGATCTAACAACCAACTTTATTTTTTCTTAAAAGAGCAATATACTTTTAAATAGATGTTCTATGGATAAAAGATCAAACACAGTTCATTCTCTACATAAAAATAATAATCCAGTTGTGTGTGAAGGGGGTATAGGTGAAAGAATTTG
The DNA here is from genome assembly GCA_907164525.1 of Lophiomys imhausi. NCBI lineage: Eukaryota > Metazoa > Chordata > Mammalia > Rodentia > Muridae > Lophiomys > Lophiomys imhausi. The sequence continues at coordinate 1,165,171 of CAJQZJ010032510.1, read as the reverse complement.
CCGTGCAAGCCTGAAGACCCAAGTTGAGTCCCCAGAACCCATGTAAGAAGGCCAGATGCAGTGGTGCACATCTGTAATCCCAGCAGTAGTGTACACCTGTAATCCCAGCA
>CAJQZJ010032510.1:1139527-1151527 GCA_907164525.1 Lophiomys imhausi | reverse complement strand
TTCTTCTTCTTCTTCTTCTTCTTCTTCTTCTTCTTCTTCTTCTTCTTCTTCTTCCTCTTCCTCTTCCTCTTCCTCTTCCTCCTCCTCCTCCTCCTCCTCCTCCTCCTCCTCCTCCTCCTCATCTGGCAGAGAAACTTGCATCAGTCTCATGGGGAGGCTTCACCCTCTTGTATCGGGTATGGAGACAGATTCTCCCACAGATTTTGGAGAGGAGTTCTCTCCCCTCGGAACCCAGGGGCTTCGGATTGGACAGAGCACTGAAGCGAAACCCTTGCAGGCCTGAGGCATCTAAATAGGTGAGCCTGGGAGACTTTTCATATGATAAATGAATGGTCTCTAAGACCACAAAGACAATTCCTGCTTGATAAACTGTCTTAGAATCTGGTGAGCAAAATTCAGAGACTTTGGGACTGAAAGATTTGATGAAGGACAGCCATCCATAAGGATCCACGCCCAGAGGAAAATATCCTTTTGAGAAACCTTAGTTTAGTGTTAAATGTTTGTATTATAGGTATTAGGGTGTTATTGATTAGGTTTTAGAGTTAGGGTTCGGGTTTTAGGATCTAGGAATTGTTAGGCAATTGTTAGGTAATTGTTAAGTATTAATAAATATATGCTTAATAAATAAAAATTTACTGGTACACCCATATTTTAATTTAAGCCACTAATTCAGGATAATTTGCTACACATTGAATAATATAGAATCATAGGAACTAAGACATTTCTTTGACAGTCCTAGACTTCTCTACATGTTTTAGCATTAAGGAAGAGGTAGCTGGAAGTCAGAGCTGGGATGTGATTCTGCAGGGGAACCCTCAGGAATCCAAGGAGACAAAATGAGTCCTCTGCCCACTCTGGTGTTTTCTTGAGGGGTGGGCACCTGAGCAGAACAGCTGCCCAGGGAGAAAGGCAATTGTGGGGGAGAAAAACCAAACAAAGCAGAAAAGAGATTTATTCAATGGCCACATTGGGAAGAGGAACAAAAATGTGCAGACACAAACACGAGTTCATCTCCAGGGTCCTGACAAGAAGTTCGGGTTTATAGAGGACATGGGTGTGCACAGCTCAGCAGTACTGGTCAACATGGTCCTGCCCATCACTGACTGTCAACCTCTCAGCTCCAGTCTCTCCTGCACAGTGTCCTGACAGGTTGTCAGAGCTGTGTGACGTCCCTTCCTGGGAGACAAGTCTCCCTCTGGCTGGCAGCATGCTTCACCCTTTTTTCCTTTTCCCAACATGAAGATTGCTGGGAAAGTTCCAGTTCCTTGGGGGGGGGGGGGGGGGTTGTTGTAACAGTCTGACAGCTGTAATGCAGGGCACATGTATCTCTCTTCGGAATGACTTTATGATGGTCACACTGTCACAGTGGATAGCTTTTATTGTCTCAATCCACCTCCATAAAGGCCCAACAAGCCTGTTGTGCTTTGGCCTCAGGTTGAACCCTTGGGTGGGGTGAGGGCTCCACACATCTCCCTCCCCATATGTCTAAACTCACCCAGATTATCATTTTTTACCTTGTGAAGAAGGGGCCCCTGCCACCTACAGTACACTTAAGCAAAATCTGCAAGCCAACTGTGAATCCACAGGACATACACACGATGTTTATATCTTCATAGGCTAGAAACCACAAAGCAGTACACCATGTGTCTTCACTCACGTGTGCGCACATTGCGTGTTTATGGGCATACCTTCATACTGAAGTGCCCGAGGCTTGTGTGGAAGACAAGGATATTTTGCATGGTGTCTTAACTAATAGCATGACCTGTAAGTCCCTGACCACCCACAGATGCTTCAGTAATAGTGTATAGAGTGTGTGTAGAGGGTATTTAATTGCCAGAAGAATTCTGAATGGCAGGATTGACACTACTGCATAGTGGGAGGGATTTTCAAGTTGAATTTGACACACAGACTTTCATCTTGGCTCCACCACCTTTCACAGCCTCACTTAGCATCCCTGAGGCTCAACTTTCTTCATAAAAGAAGGTAAATATGCCCGTCTTCCGGGTGTGACTGACTGGATTAAATAGGAAATTAATGTGGCCGTTCTTTTGCAACCATCCAGCTCCTTTATTTGTGTATTCCTCACATGTCTACTCAGTGTCTCTGCGTTAAATGCTGGGTGCACAGCATGGGGTGGGAGACTGACACTCAAGTTAATGGCACAGTGTGTAGTTTGGTTGACTCTGAAGTCTCTTTTTTCATTGTGTGTGTGTGTATGTATTTGTGTATGTGTATGTATATGTATGTATGTATATGTGTGTATGTGTATGTATATGTGTGTATGTATTTGTGTATGTGTGTGTGTATGCATATGCATGTGGTGTACGCCACAGCATATATGTGGTGTTAAGAGGACAGCGTTGATCGTTGTCCCTCACTTCATCTGTTTGAGGTAAGATCTCTTGTCTCATTGCTGTGTGGCTGTCAATAGCTCCACATGGTCACATAAGGAATGCCCCAAATACCTAGTATACATTAGAGCCTGAGGCTGGCATTATACATGCTGTGGAGTTTGACAAATGTGTCATGGTATGCACCATCACTGTGTCACCCAATGCCATCTCCCTCTAAGACTGACTCTAACGAGGGGAGAGACTTGCTTGAAATTGCATTAAGATCTGTGATACCCACATAGAAGGTGGCAAAGAACAACTTGGGAAGTTGCCCTAAAGTTGAGAAACTGCAGAGGTTGGTGTTAAAACCATTGGGGAGAGGTGGATGGGGAGGAAGAAAACCAAGAAAGGAGACTAAGAAGGTAATGAAGCACCCCCAAAAGTCTCAAGAGAAGAGCACAGCAGGAAGGCGAGTGGAGGTCCCAGAGGTAGCTAGCCCTGTTGCGGGTAGAAGTTCCTGAGCCCCATGTCCCTGGTGGGACGGCTCAGCTACATACATGACTTCATTTCAGGAGTGGTCTCTATGTCCACATCCTGGCTTCATGGATGTCTGTCTTGCCTAGAGTGACTTGATACATGCGATCCCATCCCTGTACCCACAAATATGTCCTTCAGATTGATGCTGAGGGGCACATGGTGTTTGTGGCAAGCTCACTCCTCCCCTTGTCTTCACCTTCCTCCCCTAGGTCAAGGACAGTGGCTTTAGGAGTGGTTCTCTCATTGTGCTTTATCTTGCACAGAAAGCAAGAGGGGTTGGCCAAGTGCCCCCGGAAGAGGAAGTGTTCACACCGGTCACCCCAGGACCCGGAAGAGGAAGTGCTCACACCGGTCACCCCAGGACCCGGAAGGCTGAGGCAGGAGGATCCCGAGTTAGAGATCAGCAGGGCCACTTAGGGAGACACTGTCTCAAAACAGAACAGACCAACAAATAAACACAACTGAAAGAAAATCAAGAAGAGAAAAGAGGATTTAACTGAGGAAGAGTGAGGTGAGGTGATGCCAAGACAGGAAACAGCTTCACCTCAAATTTCGGGATTTGTAAGGAAAAAGCTCCAAATGGGACAGATTGATGTTTGGCAACAAATAAAAAGCTTCAGAATAGTCCACAGAGCTATCAAAACGCTGCACCTGTCCAAAGTCCCTATTTATCTCCAGAGAAAGAAATATGTTTAGGGAATGTGCAAAACTTGGCTTAGAGGGAGAGTCTGCTGTTTGACAAGTGATTATGGAGCATCTACAAATGTAAACGGCACAAAGCCTTCCAATCTGCTTCTTATTAGTGTTCCTCAGCTTGAACCACTGCCAAGGGGCCTCCTCCCTCCTCCCTTCTCCCTTATACGATCTCCTCCCTTTTCCCTCCTCCCCTTCCCCTCCTCTCCTCTCTCCTCATCTTTCCTCTCCTCTTTTCTCCCTTCTCTTTTCCGTTCCTATTCTTTCCCTTTCAATCCTCCCCTTCTCTCTCCTTTCTCACTTTATCTTTAATTTTTGCCCAAATTTCTGCTCATTTAAAAAAATTTATCCAATATAATATTTGATCACCTCTCTCCTTACCTTCCTTTGTAATCAGTGTCACAGTATTTTGATGCTTTTCCCCATTTAAAAATAATCAACATTCTTTACTTACTTATTTACTTGACTTGCTGCCACAGCCATGTGTCTGTATATGAGTGCATGCACACAGAGAGGCCAAAAAAGAGCACCAGGTGTCCATCTCTATCACTCTCCATCTACTGCTTTGAGGCAGGGTCTCTCCCTCAACACCATGGCCTGTATTTTCTCAATTGTGCTGAAAGCTGACAGCAGGAGCCAAGGGATTCTCCTGTCTCTTCCTACTTTGGAGCCTGGGTTCTAGGTATGCAGGAATGCTCAGTTTGTTATGTGGGTGCTATGAACCAAATTCCAGTCCTCATGATTGCATAGCGAATACTTTCAATTGCTCAGTCATCTCTCCAGTTCTCCATCTCCCAACTACTTCTTCTTCTTCTTCTTCTTCTTCTTCTTCTTCTTCTTCTTATTCTTATTCTTATTCTTATTCTTATTCTTCCTCAAAAGATTCCAAAGATGTCATATAAGAGCTTCTGCAGAAGGGGGTTAACCCTCGCTGCGCTGCAGTCTCAAAGGAATCACTCATGGGGATGCAGCCTGGTGCAGCCTTGACTCCTCCTCCCCCCATCAAAAGCTCTTTACCTCTCCCTTTCTTCTACTCCTGGGGAGGTTTACGAAGGAGGCAGGATGTTGAAACTGAGGAGACCCAGTGCCTTGCCCATGGTAGATGTGCCACCAACTGAGCTACACCCTAGGTCGTTATTTCTTTTTTTCTGTAGTTCAGATAGAAATGTGTTTTCTTCCTAAGTTCACTCAACGAAAAAGCTTGTGCAGTGTACTTCCCAGCAGAGGGGCATACTCTATTCATCTTGTCAGAAGTGGCTGTGAGTGGCTGTGTAAGCAGACCCTGCTCATTAGGCTAGCAGTGTCTGCAGCTCCTTAGTATCTCCTTCATTAGTTACTGGTTCCAGTGTTCCAGGTTTAATTTTAGTTCATGTCTCAGTATGAAGGGAAAGACAGCAGTTGTTATGCCAGTGTCTGTAAACATAATGGGACAGGGACCTCACCAGTGTAACCAGCAACCAGGGAGAGGAACAAGTTATTAACACTCCCAATGAAAGAACAGGACTACTAGCTGAAGCTCACACTGATCGTGACAATCACCAAGTCCTCAGACATCCTGGCATCCTTGTTTTGTCCTCACAGAGTGAGTATCCAGGCCAAGTCACACAGTGAAGCTCACAAGGGTAAGAAAGATGCCACAGTTGTAACAAGCCACGCCTTGCTTAGGGAGAAGCTAGAATCCAGAGTACAGGGTGTGCCATCAAAGAACACACGTGGTGCCCTGAACTGGGGCTGTTCTGCCCTTAGCAGCTGTGGCTCTTACTTTGTAAATGACACCAGGGAAGGAAAAAGGGTGCTTCTTAAATCAAGGACAATTTGAGCCAGTTCCCAGTGAATCAGAGGTGTGTGTGTGTGTGTTTCATATGGGATATTAAAATAAAAAACATCAAAGTCACACAGAACAATTCCCAACACAGTTTGCTACCTCATTTTCTGTGTGTAGAACCTGCAAGGATAGTTCTGGCCCCAGGCCACGGGACCCTCCCACAGTGCCCTCTCTGCTCTGAATGGCCCTCTGTTCCTCGGACTCCTCAAGTCACTGGGTGTGGATGTGTGTATTGGCTGGTCCTGTGTAAACTTTGCTTTGTTTCAAACCATCAGAATTCTACTGATGCCACAAACTCAGAGATTCTCTGGTTCTGAGTGTTCATCTTTGTACATGAAGCACTTCCATTAAACTTTATAGCTTTTTTTTTGTTTTTACTTTTTAATTGGTCTATTTTTAAGGTCACGTCCCTATGTCCTTACAAAGAATTAACACGAGCCTAGACTGAGGAGAGCCCAATTGGTAGCCTGCAAGTCTAGCATGCATGAGGCTCTGGGTCCCTTCCCCACTGTTACATGAAAAGGGTCTGATGGTGCCTATAATCTCAGAGCTGGGGAGGCCCAGGCAAGAGGAACTCAAGGGAGGTCATCCTCTACTCATAGTGGGACTTGACACCAGCCTGGGATATGTATGCCTCTGTTAAAAAAGGGAGGGGGGTGGAAGTATGGAAAGCAAGAAAAAAAAAATGAAAAAGAAAAGACCAAGATTGCCTCCTCGATGAAGCCCCAGTTGGACCCCTGGGAGGCCTGGCCCACTGGGGCTTGTCTTTGCCTTCTAAAGACATGGACAAATGCTGGCATCAACACCATTTCTCACAGCTCAGGGGGACCCTGCTCCTGAACATGCCTGCCCAAGAGAACCCGAGGCCATCTGAAGAACGTTATCCCACCCACACTGAAGAGGGGGCTCTGGGGCAGGAGTTCACAGTTCACAGGATTCTCTCCCACTTTGTCATTCTTCACTTTCCTGACTCTGGGTGTCTTAGAACGCCTAGCTCCTTTGCACTGCTCACACTCCAGCCCCCGCTGGATGTTCCACTGCACAGTGGTAGGTTTCAAACCCGAGACCAAAGGCTGAGGTACCTGTTTAACACAGCAAAGTGGACCTGGCCGCCAGGTTCTCCCTGCATCCCCAGCCTCTGGCTGCTTCTCCTTATATAATCCAACCACTTTGGTTACCCCTTCTCTTTGAACCTTTGGACCTCCTGGCTGTCGCACCTCATTCCCTCTCTCTCCCCTCCCTTCCCCTCCTCCCTCTCCTCACATGGCTCAGCTCAGTCTGGTCACATCCACTCTGGACTCTCCCAGATGTCTCTGTCTCTGCCTATGCTTTCTCACATATCTATTATAAACTTTCTCCTCCACCATACTTTGGACAAGCCACCTCCTTTTATTTTTATTTTATTTTTTGCACATAGTGCACAGTACAACAGGACTGACATCAGTCCTTCATGCACTGTGGCTTGGCTATGATGCCTCACAACAGAAGAACAAATACAATGATGGGGGAGGCTGTCACCCCAATGCCTAGTGGAGTTTCTTGCCTGACAGATTGAGCCAAGACACCATCACCCATTCACCTGCAGCAGGAGAGCTTAGCTTCCCTTTTAAGAACAGAACAAAGTCCGGTGCCTTCCTCCAGAGTGCTTCTGGGCCACTGTACCCACCCCATAAGCCCGCGATGAGGCTCAGTGGTCTGAAGTGTTTGAATGTGAAATGTCCCCTTGTGTTTGAACATTTGGCCCTCACCTAGCGGTGCCATTTGAGGAACACTGTGGAACCTTTTAGACGAAGACTAGCTGGTAGGTATAAGACCACAGGCGTTTGTCCCACTTCCTGCCTCGCTCTTCCCACTTCTGTTTCCTGTTAACACTTTGCTCTAACTCCAACTGCCAGCTGCTCCCTGTTGGATATTTGGTCACAACGGCAAGAAAGTAATGCATGGTAGATCTATTGGGGCAGCAGAACTTCATACCCCACAGTCCAGGACTCCTAGGATACAGGTCTCAGGAGGAAGATTCAAACCTCAACCCTTGGCTCTGGCACAGAGGTGCCAGCCCCATTGTGGGCACCACTATGTCACTGCAGATGGCATTCCCATCTGACAGGCAGGCCTTTCTCGGATGCCCTGGCACTGTGCCCAGGAGATAAAGATGCAAGCAGGACAGATTCAAGCCACTCTTTCTTCTTAAAATAAGCAATTCATTTTTGAGGGAGTGAGAGCTATTTTTAAGAGCATTTGCTCCTTGGCAGCTGTTTCTACAGTGCCTTTACCATTCTAAGAAGCTGTGATTCATCCCTCGGATAGGCAAGGGCTGGGGACATGGAAATTCCAGCAGGAGTTATAAATGTCACAGCTCATGCTGGAGGCTCCCAGCCCCTCTGGGAAGCCAGAAGAGGGTATCTGCAAATTCCACAGCCAGTGAGAAACAAGAGGCAGCATTCAGCTGGTTGTGGGTCAAGTGCTCTTCCCTTGCCCAGTGTGGGAATCAGACAGCAGCAACCTGAAGCCATGAGGTCTTGGGATTGTATCCCAGTCTGTTGGCCACCAGGTCCTTGCAGCTGGGTTCTATCATGTCCTTGTTTCCACATCTGATTTTATTAGTATGTTCTTTCCTTTTTCTGATGGAAATATTCTAGGATACAGTAAAGTAGCTGTAAAATTTTTAAATTTTAATTATTTTCATATTTGATGTAAAAATATCTCAAACAAACTATAGAAAAGGAAAAGCACCAACCAGCTGTGTGGTCCTCTTCATTTTGTCAGTCTACCTCTGCTTCCATTTGTCCCATTTCCTTGACTGTTCTAAGGCCTTGAGCATGCTAGGCAAGCTCTCCACCACCAAACTATGTTCCATTTCTACCTTATATTTAATTAAAGCTAAACTTTAACTTAAATTAAACTTTAAAAAATTATCTTTAATTATGTTCTCATGGGCTGGAGAGATGGCTCAGAGTTTAAGAGCACTGGCTGCTCTTCTGGAAGTCCTGAGTTCAATTCCCAGCAACCACATGGTGGCTCATAACCATCTATAATGAGATCTGGTGCCCTCTTCTGGCCTGCAGGCATACATGCAGACAGAACACTGTACACAATAAATAATTCTTTTAAAATATATATACATGTTCTCACATGTGTTCACATGAATGCAGGTGCCTATGGAGACCAGAAGAGGGTGTTGGAGTCCCTGGAGCCAGAGTTACAGAGGGTTGTGAAGGTTGTGCCTGACAAGGGTGCTGGGAAGTGAGCGGGAGTCCTCTAGAAGAGCAGGACACATTCTTAATTGTTGAGCCACCTCTCTAGTTCCACATATCTCACTTTTAAATATAGGAACTTATCATGACAGATCTTAAGACAGATAAAGTAACCATGGGAACCATTTCATTAGACGTACTTCCAGAAAGTTCCAAACGTGTATGCATACGTTTGCATATTTATCTTCTCACCTATGTCTTTCTGTATGATTGTATGATGGACACCAGCTCCTGTGTCTCCTGCTAGCTGTCTTCCCTTTACATTTCTTTTCGCCTCGACTCTGTTACCTTGACCAAACTGAGGGATTTCTTTGATGGAAGCATGAGAATTGATTGGCTGCCCCTTATTAATGGAAACATCTGTGAACAACGAGATATGGCTTCACCTTAATCCCACCAATGCCCACCCACATCAGCACTGACAATGTATTTTGTACATTTTAAAAACTGTGTTTAGACAGGGTCTCATGTAGCAAAAGATGGCCTTGGCCTCTTTATGTAGCTGTGGAGAACCTTTATCTTCTGATTCTCTTGCCTCTGCTTTCCTAGTCTGGGATCACAGGGACAGGCATGCCCCACTTTACCCGACTTCTGTCTCAGCCACTTCCGAGTGTACAGCTCAAAGGCCTCCACAATGTTGGGCAACCGTCAGCGGCATGGCCCCTCCAACACAGTTTTCAAGTGTCTGATTCCCACACTGGGCAAGGGCAGAACACTAGATCTACACACAGACAAAAGCTGACTCTTGGCTGTGGAATTTGGGACTCACTTGGGACTTCTCAGAGTGCTTCGGGAGCCCCAGCATGAGCTGAGGCCCTGGCGAGAGCCAGATACATGCTTTCTGGAAATGAGAATGAATTCATAACAAATCAGGTTCAACAGCAAACTCCCTTCATCCCACCGCTGTCTAGGAGACTTTTTCTGTGTGTGCCCTAGCAGCAGCTCCACAAACTCCATTAAACCAACTTGTAAAGGGTGCTTCTAGGACGGCCTTCCCAGCACCGGCAGACAGGGCATATTGTGGGTTCCAGATGCCTGGCCATTCTCAGAAAAGCATCGTGTCAGAACCCTCAGGGAGTGTGGAATTCCCCTCAGAGGATTTCCTGGGTTGTTTTGCTTTGTTTTCTAGATACTGTTTTAATCCTTTATTATAAAGTTTCTTAGAAAGCACCAAGGCTTTCCTTTCAGGGAAATGAACAAAGTACAATATATTTTAAAGGGGAAATTAGGAACTTCCTGTTTAAAATTAGAAGTATTTATATAGGCTCCTGGGTGGAAAATAAATCCAGAAATTGTGAGTCTGCTTTGAGGACCACAAGGGTCTTGAGATACTAACGTGAGGCAGGAAGAAGGCAGGAGAGGTCCAGGAAATGAGGTTGTCAAATGCCAGGAATGAAGGAGGCAGTGACCAGGTGACAATATAATGTTCGTCAAACTGGCCAGAAGCCTTCCAAATTAGCAAGACTTGGTGGGAAGTGGGGAAGGGCATGGAAGCAAGCCGGGCATGAAGGCATCAGCTATGACCCAGTGCACAAAACAGAGGACTTGGAGGAGGACAACGGTGGAGTAGCCTATTCCCTCCAGTCATTCTGCTGCAATTCAGAGATGACCCCTCCTGCCTCTGTCTTTGGAGCAGCTCCCATTGTCCTGGGGAGTTAAACAGTTAAAAGTAGTTATGCAGAGTGACTCACAGGCAAGCAGACATGCACTCAAGTGTGTACACATACATCTACATATGCATACATATATGTACGGACCATACATGGAGGGCACTGTGGAAAGCAACCAGAAAAGATGAAGTGGAATGGTACAAGCGCACACTGTTTTGCCTCACAGGGACAATCTCCAAGCATGACAATCCGCAAAGGAAGTGGGTCCCATGCCACTCCTAATGCTAGCCTAGTGGGCCCAGTGGATCTGAGGTCCACCGCAGTAGGCAGTGTGGGAAAGGGTTCATCCCTCATTCTGGTTCTTTGAAATTTTTCTTTTAACTATTGACAGGATGGAGACTTATGTTTCACCCCATGAGAAAGAGAGGTGAGGGTATGAGAAGTCACTCTTCAGACCTTGACAGAGTTTGAGCATGCTCCTGTGGGGGCTGGGCCTCTTCATTGCTTTCTTTCCCAGCCGTGGCCCCAGGAGGCTGAGGACACAGAACCACACAACAGAGCCCATGTTCTAGGCTGGTGCAGGGAGCAGAAACATGGTGTTCAAAGAAGAAATCATCACATCCTAGTGGGCAAAGCAGGGCCTGCCATCCCTGGCAAGGGCTGAACACTCCACTGCAGCCATGAGAAGTACAGGCTCCCCAAGAATTAGACTGATCAAAATAAAAACTCAGTGCACAGGCAGAAATAATCAAGAAGAATAGCATAAAGAATGGAAGAAAATCATTTTCAAATTTTGTATCTGATAAGAGTTCAGCATCCAGTGACCAGTGAGAAGGCTAGCAGGTAAAGGAGCCTGTTGCCAAGCCTGGGGACATGGGTTCAATCCCTGACACCTGCATGGTGTAGGAAGAGAACCAACTCTCAAAGTTTGTTCTCTGACTGCCACACATGTGTTGTAACACATGTGTCTACATGTATGCACACTCACAAAAAAATAAATAAATGTAATAAAAATTAAAAGAAGACCTTAATATCCAGAATGCATGAAAAACAGATCAAATTTAAAAAAGAAAAAGATGACTTAATATTTTAAAATGGTTAACATTCTTGAGAGACATTTCCCCAAAAATGACATATTAGCGTGGCCAATAAGATACTCAGAATTGTCAGTCACAATCGGATATATGGCTATCAAAACCAGGATGAGTCTTACAAGCTAGGATTACTAAAACCAAACAAAACAGAAGAAGAGTGCTGGCATGGATTCACAGAGAAACAGGGATGCTCCTATGCTCCTGGGGAGAACGTGAAATGGCACAGCAGCCATAGAAGACAATGAAACAGTCAGCCTCAAATTAAACAGAGGGCTTAGGAAGATGGCTCATTTTGTAACGTGTGTGCTGTACAAGCATGAGGACCCACTGTGTTCAGACCCTCCGCCACATACAAAGCCAGGCACAATGCATATGTAATGTATGCATATGTAACCCCAGTACTGGGGGCAGAGACAGGAGTGTCCCTGGACTTCCTGACCAGCTAATGCAGCTGAAATGGTGAGCTCCACGTTCAACAAAGGGACCCTGCCTCAGAAATTAAGGTGGTGAGTGATAGATGAAGATACACAAAATTGACCTCTGGTTTCCACAAGCCCATGCACAAATGAAAGGGAGTGTGTGCACATACGCACTCATATACATATACCACACACACACACACACACACACACACACACACACACACACACACAC
>CAJQZJ010032510.1:1121928-1139517 GCA_907164525.1 Lophiomys imhausi | reverse complement strand
CACACACACACACACACACACACACACACACACACACACACACACACTTCCCACATACACACACACACCCATACACATGCACAGCACACTTACATACCTCCTCCCCAATGGAGTTAAATATAAGGTTGCCATCTGACCACAGAATTCATTCCCAAATTATACACTTCAAGAAGTTAAAAATGGAATGAAAAAGTACATGTTGATACATGTTCACAACAGGTACAAAGCAGAACCATCTTGCTATCCATCAAAGGACCAGTAAAGAAATTATATATACACACAGTGGACTGTCATTTGGGCATGAATTAAATGTACCAACACATACCACAAAGCAGATGAACCAAAAAAAAAAAGTCTGTGAAGAATGATAGTATCTAGGCTCATAAGTTTCCCCACTATATGACTTCACATATTAACACATATAACGCCCAGAAAAAAACAGACTCAAAATGATGAAACAGCCGGGCAGTGGTGGCGCACGCCTTTAATCCCAGCACTTGGGAGGCAGAGGCAGGCGGATCTTTGCGAGTTCGAGGCCAGCCTGGTCTACAAATTGAGTCCAGGACAGCCAGGGCTACACAGAGAAACCCTGTCTCAAAAAAACCAAAAAACAACAACAAAAAACAAAAAACAAAAACAAAAAAAAAAATGATGAAACAGATTTTTGTAACTGCTGGCCAGGAGAGTGCTTGTCAGTTATGGGATCCACTGGTACATTTCGTCATGTACCAGTGGATCCCATACTACACAGAGCAGGTGGTGGCACAATGTTGTGAGTGTGTGAGGTGCCACTGGATCATCTGTTTTCAAGCGATTAACGTTATATGAATTCTATCTCAAAGGATAATCTCTTGAAACAAAAAATACCATTCTCAATAGCTTGTTTTAAAATCAGCCATACATTTGTGCATTTCCAATCAATAAGAAGAAATCAACATTGTCACACCTAGCTGGTGAATGTCAGCATCGTCTACCTGGTGAATCTGGTTATATTTGTAGAGTATAATTCCCCTACTGTTATCGGAGATCCTAGTTAATAATTTTGGTTTTCCAATAACCCTCACTGTAACTCAGTCTGGCAGCAGACACTTGCCATATATTCTCTGTGTTCTATGATCTACAGGTCTGAAGAAGTAAATGTGAATACAAAAATAATTCAAAAGAACTACCCCAAACCAGGGAAATGCATCTGAAATACGTCCTGCCATATCTGGTGTTTTTGCGAGTTAGTGTTTTCATCTTCTTGTTTGTTCTCTCTCAACTTCATAGCATAAAAATATGTGCTTGCTACATGCTGATTATCTACGGAGAAAGGCCCTTAATTTGGTTGTCACCAGGTCATCAAGAAGCAGGGTGACGTGGCTAGGGAGGTAGCTCAGCAGGTAAAATGCTTGCTGCATGTGGTGGTTTGAATAGGTATGGCCCCTTAAATTTGTATGTTTGAATGCCTGCTGCCCATAGGGAGTGGCACTATTAGGAGGTGTGGCCTTATTGGAGAAGGTGTGGCCTTGTTGGAGGAAACTTGTCACTGTGGAGGCAGAGCATTGAGGTATCATATGCTCAAGCAACACCCAGTGTGGCTCACAATCTCCTTCTGCTGACTGAGGATCAAGATGTAGAGCTCTCAGCTCCTTCCCCAGCACCATGTCTTCCTGTCATGATGATAATAAACTAAACCTCTGAAACTGTAAGCCAGCCCCAGTTAAGTGTTTTCCTTTATAAGAATTGCCATGGTCATGCTGTCTCTTCATAGCAATAAAACCCTCACTAAGACCCTGCACAAACATGAAGAGCTGAGCTCTGGTCTCTAGCTCCCAGAGAAAAGCTGGATGCAGCATCGTGTGCCTGCACCTCCCACACTGGGAGGCAGATGCAGGAAAATGCCTGGAACTCACTGACCAGCCCTCCAGATGCATTGAGATACTCTGTATAAAAAAATAAGGTGGAAAAGAGACTGTGGGAAAAATTTCTGACCTAGTTGGGGGAGGAGGAGAGAGAGAGAGAGAAAGAGAAAGTTAGAGACAGAAGAGCCTTAAGGTGACATATAGTCATTGGCTCAACCAGGAAGAAAAATGGGATCCCAGAGAAGACCTGAGCTGGGTTTGAGGGATTTCTAATCGTGGCTGGGGAAGACAATGTCAGAGGGACACTACACGGAAGGGCACTGCACGGAAGGACAGCGCTGCACCAGAAGCAAGAGTTCTGAAAGGATTCTATACTCAGGGTCCTGAACCACCCTTGCATCTCCCTCTCTGCCCCCTGACAGGAGATCAACCTTCCCACGGCTTCCCCTGAGCCTGCCTGACCCATGCTGTCCCTATCTGGCCATAGTTTACAGATGGACCGATAAAACCTTGCCATTCCCAGCATGCAACTGGAGAGATTGGCAGAAATGTTATTTTCTATTTTTTTTATGACTCTCTAAGATAAAAAGTCTTTCCCAGCGAGGTACTATTATTCTTGGACAGTCCTCTGTTTTAAAGATTTGGGCCCGATTATGTCTTTTGCTTTCGAGTTAGGTCAAGGAGGCACCTCCCCAGCCCATGCTATTTATAAAATCTGTCTGCACTGAATGTGCACCAGGGCAGGACTTGTTTCTGGGGTTATCTTGTCACTGTGGACAAAGCTCTGGTGTCCTGGCTCTTGATGTTGGTTGATTTATTGGGTTTACAGCCAGATTTAAAAGTCAACATTCTGGCCTTTCATCTTAGAATGTTTTTGTAACAGAAATTGGGGGGGGGGGGATCCCAGAGAGAAAAATTGAAAAAAGAAAAAAAAACGAACAGGCATGAACAGGCAGTTCATCTCAATATGCTTATCAAATAAATTCACATTTTTATGGAGTAGAATTCGATTATAAACAGGAACATATCATTCATCTGTCCGAAGCCCTTCCAAAGTGTAATTATGCCACACTGCGCCTAATGGCTAGTGGTTGATGCAGATATTTGGCGAACATGGTCACATCCTCCTGGGATGTCACAGCTCAGCCACAGCTTCCCCCCTCATTACTAGGACCAGTTTTATGATCACAATTAGGGAAAATTAGGATTAGAAAACAAGCAGGTCTTTCGCTGGATAAACAGCCTCTGGCTTTGTAAGTTACATTAGCAATGGTGGCTGCCTGGAGCCAGCAGCCTACAGGGTTGGAAAATTCCTTTTCTGAAGCAATAGGAAATGAATTCAACACTAAAAGAGAAACACAAAAAGAAGGATCTTCCACCTCATCCGAGTGTGAAGAGTAGTTCTTGGGGAGGTTCCACTCATCTGAGTCTACAGAAGGAACCCACCAGGAATTCTGGAAGGTTGAAAAGGAAATCAGAACTTGCTTCTGGGAGAACATGAATCCTGGAACTCATGCAACCACTGGCTCCACGTGCATTAACCTGGAAATACCCTTCCCTGATGCCCAAGAAGAGGAAGACCTGAACCAAGCTTTAAAGTTGGAAGCATGTGCCTGAGGATTGTAGCAAAAGTGGTGATGTTTGTTTGCCTCCCCACAAGTGAACTCTAAGCCCCAGAACTGGATAAACATACAATCCAGGCCCTACACACTCCATTCCCTCAGCCCCCATAGCTGTTACCCTGTCTGCCAGGCCTCTCAGGACTGAGTTCAGCTTCCCAGCACCTCTTTATTAACAATGGAATATCTCCCTGGTGTCCTCCTGTGTTCAATTTCTTGTGATGGATCACCAAAAAGCATGGCGGAATTCCAGCCCTTCTGAAGCCCCACAGCCAATCCACCAGGTCCTTGAGGACGTAGACTCATTCTGCTCTACAGCAGCCCAGACACACATGGTGTGGAGTTCATGGCGAAGGCTTGCCTTTCTCACACACCCATCCTTCAGGGTTCTTCTGGCTCTTTGCCCATGATGCTTTGCTCTGGGCAGTGACTCACAGCTGGGGTGGGGGGGGACTGCTTAGATGGCCAAGAGAAGAAAGATCAAGCCAATGTCTCCACAGAGTCCTCAGTCAACCTAAGTACTTCCCCTTCCTCTTCTCTTCTTCCTCCTCCTTCACTGCCCCAGGGTTCTTACCACCAACTCCAAGCATAGTTGTAAGTACTGAAGGACAAAGGCAATAGTCACTTTGCTCAGAGAAGCCAGTGACTCAGAGTTGTAGGAATGGCCACCCTGATCCTTATCACTGAGAGATAGATGGGTTAAAACAACAGCGGCTGGGTGGTTCCAGCATGATACTCTCCCTGAAGGGTGGCAGTGAGGTCTGAGGACCAGCTCCCTCATCTGGCAATGAATGATACTCCTCCGAGTCACTGCTGTGAGGCACTAGCTGAGTCTGGCTGGCCCCAGAGGTGGGGGGGGGGGGGGGGGCACATTTTGCTGGTGCTACATTTCTTGTGACTGGACTTGAACCTGGGGCATTGCTGTTTCAGCCCATGTGGAGCCCAAATGTAGATGTTGCGAAAGGATTTTTTTTGTTTGTTGGGGGTACTTCGGGTGATGCCAGCATGTTATTTATAGATGCTCTTCCCACTACACTATAAGGTGACTGAGAATAAGGCTGGAGAACTGGGAGCAGAGCTTGTAAAGGATTTGTGCTGACTTACACTAAACAGTGAAGAAATAAGAAAAGAGGGCTTGGCAAAGGGTAGATGAAGAGAAGCAGGGATACAAGGCCAGTGTGGAAAGACCTGTGGCTGCCAGCCATCTATAAGACCAGCATTGATGGGACGTGTCCAGGCAGTTGGAGAAAGGAAAAAGAAATGTCCTCTCTGACTTGTCACAGAAATCACCAGTCCTTATTCTAAAGACAACAGTACTAACAACTATTGTCACTGTGTAACAGCCACTGTGGTTCCCGGCTCTTCAGAAAGCCCTTTTATCTGGGGGGTCTCCCCTGGCTTCTCGGGCCACCTAGGTTCTCTGTCTCCTTTGGTCATTCTCCATCCCCACCAAGGGCTCAGCAAAATTGTGGGGCTTATAGAAACAGTCACGGTCTCATTTTGTTGGATGGTCCTTAAAGAAGAGTGCCCTGGCATTCAAGACAGGGTAGCTATTCGTTTCTAACCCTTTATGTAGGGAGAGTGTTTTCCTGTGTCACTCACAACTCCAAACACCAAGCCCGAATGCTAATTTAATTTTGTGCATGTATGTGTATGTACATTCGTCAGGGGTACACATATATTTGCAGGTATAAGTGCATGTACAGGAGGATGCACAAATATTTGCAGGTATGCACACACATCTGTATGTGAGTGTGGGTGTGCTTGGCTAAGCTGCTGCCAGGAGCCTCCTGATCAGGCTCCCCTTTCATCCTCTGCCTTCCTTCTGTCTGAACTGCATTCAGCAGCCAGTATAATGCTTTAAAACATAATTCAAACCACGTTTTGCTTCTGCTCAGAGGATTCCAACAGTTCCTGGTTCAGCCCAGAGTGAAAACAGAGCTCCTGAAGTCTGGACTTCTGCCTCATCTGGGCCCCTGTTCTCCCTGACTGGCCTGCCCCTTCACACCCTGCTCTCTGACCTTTGACAGTGCCTCTTCTTGCTCTCATCTGTCTGCGGCCCAGCCTGAGCCTGCACCCACTCAGCCCAGGCTGGTCTCTTCCATGTCTCCTCCTATCCTACCTTCATGGCCTGCACCACACCTCCACAGCTTTGCCTGACTGTTCCTTTGTCTCTAGACCCGCTGTGACTCCCTATTCAGAATGTATCTGCCCTCTCTCCCAGCACCTCTGGATCCTCTTTGACAGCCTCTTGACTTCCCAGGGCATCACTCCTAACCATGTCAACGCCTCTCTTAGGACACAGTTTGTTCCTGGGAAGACCCACAATCCAGGAGAGCAGAGGTCTTGGGTTGTGTTGTTCACTGCTGAGCCCTAAGCCATTAGGCCAGAGCTACCTCGAGTGGGCCTTAACACACATTCTCCGAGTCAGTTCACTGTTGGTCATCTTTAACACATGTAGGAACTAACGTTAGGTGAGGCAGTTCCCTTGCTTGAAGCCATTGACATCCATTGCAAGTTCATATCTATATGGCCTTCCAAGTTGAGTCCATTGGATTCGCTTTCTACATAAGGATTCCTGGGATTCTGCAGCTGGAAACACTATAAAGTCTTTCAATTTACCGGCTCCCCCCCCCACCACCGAGTTCTCCCGGGTGGGCAAGGTTCCTTTTGGCTAAGCATTAGACTGTCTGTAGCCAGCCCTCCATGGAAAGCAACTTTGCCCTAACTTAGGCAACCAGGCACCAGGCCTGCTTTAGTTCATGGCAGGTAGGTGCCTGCCCAGGGAAAATACAGGACGTATCAACATGCTACCTTTGCAGCCCTGAGCCCATGGTCCAGGAATGGGCATGTGTGCACACACAGGAACTGCTGCACGTATCCCCTCTATCAGTCTATGCCCCGGGAGCACACACAGCCACCCACAGTGAGCTTCTCATAAATTATTCTTTCTGATTCCAGCAGAAGCCATGGGCTTGGGATTAGGTGCATGACATCATTGCCTGAAATTCGAGAAGGAAAAGGTCAATTTTCATCTGCTAAATGTCAGGCAACCAGCTTGACATATGGCTTTCACTGACTTGCCAAATTGATAGGTTGTTAAGTCACCTTGTTGACACTGATTTAATCAATGTCATCGGATTGGAAGGAAAGAAGGCAGATTATAACACCAAGCGTTTAAGGCCTAAGCATCAGTCTCCAGGCTTATTTGGTCCCTGTTTGTCATCAGCCCCTTCCATCCTCAGCAAACCCTGTGGCAAGCAATCCTACTCCCCCACTCCCATGGGAGGATAATGAGCTTCAGAAATGTTACATGGCTCGCTCAAGATCATCCCAGTGGTGGTCAGTCCACTGCTTGGAAAAGCTACCAGACATGGTTCCATCCTGTGTAGGTGGAGGCCTGTGACCATCCAGAAAGAAAAGAACAGGAAAGGCAGCTTTGAGAGACCTTGCATTATCAGCAGGCCAACCTTAGAGCACATTTGCTTGGCTGTCCAGAAGTTGGTCTTTGTTGCACAGGGACAAAAGTGAGTCTGGAACTCACCCACAAGGCTGCAGGGAAGTTATTTCTTTGGGATTTTATGCTTTGAGGTTGGGGGTTTGGGGTTGGGAGAGCTGCAGGGTACCCAGCCCAGCTGGTGTGTGTCTAAAGATATTTATTTCTCTGCCTGTGTCACACTCACTGAAGCCCCCGAGCTTTCAACTTGAAAGGTTCCTTAAAGGGCACCATCCTCTCAGAAGCCTGGACCCAAAGCTGCCTCCTGCCTCTCCTCCCTCTGTTCGCAGTGTCATGGCAAGGGTGAATGGATTATGTTTGCTCTCCACAGCTGTGGCCCCAGTTGTGCAGCCCCAGGACAGTCTTAGCATTTAGCACCTGCCCGTCACCATGCTGTGCTCCAGACTGTCTAATTTGAGCACAGTAAGCACTCTGATTTCCCTTCTTCTTATTCACTATTTTTGTTTCAACAGGCTGAGAAGCCAGCGCCTCTTTTGGGGTCTCTGATGATGACCTTGATGAAGGGGGACAGCCATAAAGAAACTTAGGGGACAAAAAATATCTAACCACTGAAAACAGAGTTCAGATGCTATTTCAGTTTCGTAGGAAATATGGCAAGATGGGGAGGCCACTGTATTTACAGACAAGGCCAGTCCTTCAGGGCTGGCATGCCCACCCTGAAGAAAACTGCTTTGAACTATAAAACAAACCCCAGCTTTCTCTGTGAGAAACACCACCACAGGATGCTCCACTGTCAGTTCCAAAGCTGAGGCCAGGAATGACTGACGATATGGTGGGACTTGTGGCACCGGTGGGTGGGAGAGATAGGTGTCAACAATTGACAAGGCCCAAGGACATAGTTTTTTATTGGTGTTTGGCAGTCCCTAGGTTGGCTGACTTCACTTTCAAACTGACATCAAAGCTTATCATTATTTGGTAATTGAAAACCACAACAAAAACAACAAATGGAAGAATCAAAATGGTTATCATAGAAAAACTTTAATTCTGTATTTCAGTTTATTTTACAATTTTGCCTCCATGCACCTCTGCTTGAGAGAGCTGGGAGCTCACAGGTGGAACACAAAAGTTTTGTCTTGATCCCTGGGTCTTCTCAAGATCACCTTCACCTGGAGCTTGTCTCAGCAGCTGTCACTATCTGGGTGACTCCGGATGAGGCCACTCGTCTCTGTGGCTCAGTTTCCCTCTTTGTTGGTGGTGGACAGGATTGGTAGAGTGGAGGGATGAGCAGGGGGTTGGATTTAGGATCCCCATGGGAGCACCTCTGCATTTTTTGAGATTAGGTATGACCAAAAACAGCTGGGGTTCCACTTAATTTAGACACTTTTATAAGTTTCTTCTGAGAAAGATAAGGAGAGCCATGCTGGACAGGGCCATGCTGATTAGCGACACCCCCTTCAGGAGTCAGCAAACCACTTCAATGTGGACAGAAGAGGATGGTTGGAATTAGGAGGTCTACAAAACATGAAAAGAGGATTGGTCTCGCTTTAGGAACACTCTCTGATACGTCTGAACGCTTGTTGTCAGAGGCACTGGAATGAGATTCTGATGGTTTAAATATGTCCATCAAAGGCTTTAGCAGAGAAAACAAAAGAACATTTGAAACACAGACCCCTGGACTGATGTTCCCAGATTCACTGTTCTCACTCCCAGAGGCCAGACTTACGGAACCAGGTCTGCCAAGCTCCTCGAGCATGCTCGGAGAGCCAGGGTTTGCTGCCCTGTTACTGCCATGTGGTCCCGAATCCAGGTCTGTGCAACCCTCTCTTTGGGGTGTCACCAGTGCAATTCTTACAGATCAGTGAGATTTTTGTCCCTTTATAATACAACCAGCATGTCACACAGAGAAAAGGGTTGGTATGACGGTTAAGCTTTGTCTTCAGTTTAACAGGATTTAGAATTTCTATAGAAACATGCCCTTGCATTTTCTAGGTTAGGTGAACTGAGATGGGAAAGCCAACCCTACATGTGTTAGTCACCATCCCACAGGCTGGAGTCCAGACTGAAGAGCAAGGAGGAAGTGAGCTGAGCGCCAGGATCACTCTCCTCTTCCTGACTGTGAACGCAGTGGAGCTGCCTCATGCTACTGCTCCAATGTCTCTCCTCCAAGACAGACTGTATCCATGAACTCTGAGCCATAATAAACCCTTTGTCCATTGCGTTGTTTTTGTCGGGTATTTTGTTGCATCAGTGAAAAAAGTGATACAGTTACTCAGACTTTCTCTGCCTGGCTGCCTGATTCTGAAGAGTTGGCTTTCCTAGAGCTTCCTAGTTTTTATTTGTGTGTGTGTGTGTGTGTGTGTGTGTGTGTGTGTGTGTGTGTACCTTGTGTATAAAGGTGCCTACAAAGTCCAGAGGGCATTGAGTCCCCTGGAGCTGGAGTTACAGGTGGCGTGAGTTGCCTGGTGTGAGTTCTAGGGTCTTGGGTCATCTGCAAGAGCAGCAAGCACTCTTGTTGGCGAGCCATCTCTCCCACCTTAGTTGCACACTATCTGACGGTTGCTTCAAGCATTATCTTCTTGGGAGAGCAAAGAGTGTATGGGGGAATCTGTGTGCAGAGAAGCTTCGTGAGTGCTCTGGCACCCACAGAAGCCTCCTGGGCATCCACACACCCGCCCTGAAGTCATGGTCACTTCTCTATGTCGCACTTCAGGACCAGATGCCAGATGACTAAGGATCACAAGATAGCCCAAAAAGCCAAGAATGAAAGAAGATTGCAACACCCAGAGAACCTGAGAGATTTGGGAGAAAATAGGTTAATAAAAAGTGTAGAAAAAAATAACCAAAATAAACCAGGTGTGATGGTGTATAACTAGAGTCCCAGAACTTAGGTGGTGAGGCCGGTCTTCTTCACTTATAGGGTTTACTCAGAGTCAGCCTGGGATACATGAGACCTGTCAAAAATAAAACAAAAAAGAACAAAAATATATGTCATTGCAAGGGATTACATGACTCACTGTATTTGGAAATGAGAGGGAAGGAAATGCAATCAGAGAATGAGAAAGCTTCACAATTTAGTTAAAAATGTCAGTCAGGAAAGAAAAAGTGCAAGGGTTGGGGAGACTGTCAACATAAGCCCTGGAATATAGACCAAAATTATCCAGAGGGAACAGAAGAAAAGATTTGGGGGTGCAGAGATGACTCAGCTCATCTTAGGGGAAGCTCCACAGAGACATAGCCAAGAAAGCCAAATCTTCCTCCATTAACAAACTGCACAGGGAAAAGTCCCTAAGCAGAAGAGAGACACAACCTCCCAGTGCCAGCTGTGTGATGAAAGGGCTGCACCTTGGAACGCCACTGGTGAGCTCCTGGGACAGGAGAGTGGACATAAGATCCCAGAAGCCCTGTGGGGAGATGAAAAACGACCCAGATTTGACTGTATAAGGCCAGATAGGCATGGAACACCACAGGAAGCAACTGACATACAGCATAATGTTGGGAAGATGACCCCAGCTGCAGCATGATTGTAGCAAATCAGTAATACCAAGGAACAAGGGCCGTTTGAGCATCCAGCAGGACGATAACAGATGGTGCTGGAAATATGGAGATGAATCCATAAGACTTTGCAAACAGCTTCAGAGAAGCAAGCAGAAGCCCAGCCCCAGGCTCCCAAATCAAGTGTGTAGGGGAGAGTCCCCCAGAATGGAGAGGGTAACCTGGTGTCTGTCACCTTCCTGTGGAGTGTGAATCTCATAATAGCCCAAAGTGCTGATGAGGAGGGCAGCTTTCCTTCATTCTGCCACAGGGGAATGGTGCTAGAGGAGATGAGAGGCCTTTTCCAAGGCCATCAGAATGGGGACAGATACAGCAGACAAGAGGCCATTCTGGGAGAGCAGCAGAGCTCAGCTCCAGGTGCTCGATGACTCCGGCCCCCCAAGACCAACCACGAGAGTTCAGGGCTTTTCATTTTCAAATTCCCTTATGTAACTCATATTTTCTGTCCAGTGACTGTGCCAGCATTGTCCTTAGTGTGGGAAATTAAATGGTGAACAAGACAAAATCCTTGATAAAAGGAGAAATGTCAGGTGATTATCTAAAGAATACAAGGAAAATATTAGTTAAAATTCCAAAATGAAGCTCATGCCTACAATGTCGGTGCTCAGGAGGTGGAGGAAGGGCCATCAGAAATTCAAGGCCATCCTCAGCTGTCAAGTGAGTTTGGGACCACTCTGGGATAAATGAGACTCTATCTCAAAAGTAAACAAAAGAATAAAAGATCTTTTTTTATAAATAGAGGGGGTTGGGGTGTAGCTTGGTGGTGGAGAATGTGCCTGCCAAGTGTGAAGCCCTGGAGTCCATCTCCAGTGTAGCACATACCCAAGGGGAGGGGGAAAAGGGAGGAGGGAGGGGAGAAGATGGGAGCAGAAGGAAGGGAAGGAGGAAGAGAAAAGGAAGAAGGATTAGGAAAGAGAAGAAAGGCTGGGAAGGAGAAGAGGCAAGAGAAGCAGAAAGGACAGGTTCAGGGACAATGAAAGCCCAATGACGTGATCAGGGCTCAAACGGTGGTTCTAGGTCCTATCTGTCACTGTTCTTAATCCCCTTCATATTCAAATTGAAATATGACAGCCAGTCACGGTGGTTCCCTCTCCCCAATCAGAGATTTTCTTTGGACCAAGAGCTCGCTGGACCACAGCATCTTGACAATCCCTTCACACCCCAAGCATCTGGTAAAAAACTGCCTCCGGAGACCGAGTGCCCTGCGATCCCAGCCGCGAGCTCCACGCCTTTCAATTAGCGTCAGGAATGACTGTACTTGAGCCGGTGACCCCAACATGGCCTCTGCCCTTACAGCCATGTGGCTGGTTCTTTATAGATCTCAGTGTCAGGGGGAAAAATGGTGACACCACCCAGATTATATAAGATCATGACAAGTACTAAATCCTGCTGTTGAAGGTGCTTTAAGAAGGTATCTTGGGGACAGGAGGGCTGAAGCGCCATGTGCGAGGATGCTGACAGCAGACTCTCAGCATTGCTCCCAGCTCAACAATCCTGCTTGAGCATTTCCACACCCCCGAGCCAGACACTGTGACAGAAGCTGCTTTTGTTAAGCTTGACTATTTAACACCAAGTGGCCTGTGAACAATGTTTCGACCCACTGGGACTTGGTATGTTTCTGAGTAGCTTTCCAAATAGTAGTAGAGGGAGGAAGATACTAAAATTATCTTTTAAATTCTGTCTCCAGCATGGAGTTTCCAGCCCCAGAATGGGGAGATATAAAATTCCAACAGACTTCATTGGTTAATGGAAATTATGGCCATAATACATCAGCCCTGTCCAGTAGTGGTGGCTCATATTTGTCTAGAGTCTGAGCACTTGGGAAACTGAAGCAGGAAAACTGACTCAAGTCTGAGGCCAGCCTGAGCTGTAGAGTAAGACTCTGTATAAATAGATGATAAATTAATTTATAGAATGAGATGTAGACACACAGAATGACAGAAGCAAGCCAAAGTACAGCTCACTGACAGACTAACATGTTATGACATAACATGGTCATACTGCTGACTGATTTTAGGTCAGAGCAACATAGCTATTTAACTGGGAAATATTCTTCTAGAAATTATTCTGGAATAACTTGTATGGGGGGCACACATACAGACCAGTCCTTTCCAGAGATCCCAATGCTCTCTTCTTGCCTCTTCAGGCACTGCACACATGTGGTACACATACATAGATGCAGATAAATATCCCCACATAAGAAATGACAAGTAAGCCACAGAGAAGGGGACCAAGTTCACTTATCTGGTTGTCACAGGACCTGTATCTGGAATATATTAAATTCCAGTAAAATCATAAAAATAGGAAACTTGGTGTGGTTCTTTGAATGAGCTCATATATTTGAACGCTTGGTGCCCAGTTGGTAGAACTGTTTGGGAAGGATTAGAAGGCTGGGGACTTCTTGGAAGAGGGCTTGTGTCACCAGAGGCAGACTTTGAGGATTCAAAAATCCACACCACACCCACTTAGGTCTCTCCCCTGCCCCATGGTTGTATCCAGCTCCAGTGCTGTGCCTTCCTGCTGCCCACTGCCTGCTGCCCGCTGTCCGCTGCCTGCTGCCCACTGCCCACGGCCTGCTGCCCGCTGCCCGCTGTCCACTGCCTGTTGTCAGCTGCCTGCTGCCTGCCACAACAGTCTGCGGTTGTGAGCCTGAAATCAAACATTTTCTTTTATTATAAGTTGCATTGGTCATGGTGTTTTGTCATGGCAATAGAAAAGTAACTAAGACATTCAGCATTCCCCTTCTCTCTACAAGAAAATAATGAGCTAATGATTTATTAAATTAAAGGGTGGTGACATGGCCAAAGATAGAGGGCTTATTCAACATGTGTAACACACTGGCCCCAAAGAGCAAATTCTTGGGAGAATCAACTTAAAATGAAAATTAATTACATATTTAAAAAATCTGTGCACATTTAAGAGTTATGAACAAGTAATATCCCTAATATGATTATAGATATTGTAAATCAATACAAAAATCCATTTCAGAGGAAAAAATGAGAAAAAATACAAAATCAGTAAAGAAGATGTGTACTCTTCCATAGTGGGGACTTCTCAAAGTCACATGGTTATTCCACTGAAGAATAAGGACAAAATTTAAATTTCTTGACATACCACAAGCTTTCCCAATGCCATCTGCACTTACGTGATCGGGAACATTCCCATGGTGTCATCTGGTTTGCCTGACCAGGTACAACCACTGATCTACTCTCTACTTCAGTCTGTCCAGGTCTGTGAGGGAGACAGATTACATAGAGCTAGTTCTTGTTTATGCATGGCCATCATACAGGAATGTTTGTTGGAAAATCACCTGTAAGCCCCCAATTTTGCAGTGTTTGTGGGACACTTGTGGTCATCACATAGGAGCCAGATAGCTGAAACAGAACAGCCTGGTGGTCGGGCTCACAGACCAGTGAACAAGAGTACCATGAATAGCAACCGAAGTTAGCAAACATGGAAACTATTCCAGGCACATGAAGACATAGGGTTGTAATGATACTAATATGTTCCAAATGTTGGAATGACTATCAACAGAATTCTCTTATATTGACAGATTTCAAGTGTTATAGGACATCATCAGGGTACTCAATAGGGAAGAACACTAAGACAATGTGGGAGAAGATTCTTTAGTGTCAGAAGCCATTCAGCAGCAAATACATTAAGTGTAATCATAACAGAAGTTTAGAGGTGGGGACCACACAGACCCCAGCTCTGCATGCTGAATCTTTACAGGTAGGACACTGCTAGTTAATAAACTAGATTAATAAGTTAGTCATTGGAGGAACAAATTCAGTTAAGATTCTTTCCATCCAGGCAGCCACTGGTATGCCATTTCTTAGTTTTGGAAGCTGCAGGCCCTGCACTTCCTATATAATCAGATATATTTATCCCTCTCAGGTTTCTGAGGTGGTTGAAGAATAGATAGCTAGAGTCTCATAAGTTAAATTTTGAGTTGTTTAGGAATCAATAGGGTGTTCTGGATCTAAGAAGATGTTTTTAAAAATTGTGATGCAAGTTAGCATGAAAGCTGAGTTAGATATAGAACTTTAAACTCATGGAGATGGTTAGATAGTAGAATGTTAAAGTCAGGTGCCAAATGCATATGGACTGAACATTGGGAATGTATGCTAAGCCGTATAACTCTCATAATTGTGACCTATTTATTCTGTTGTTTTATATTGTATTTATTGTTATAAGAGAAAGAACCGCCTGTTGGACTGAAAGGGAGAGCTGTTGGGGGGGGGGGAAGATATACCTTAAACTTAAAAAAAAGGGAAGAGGATGGGGGGTTGAGGGGGAAGAGGATGGGAGGGTGGGAATGGAGGGAGGAGTAGGGAGGGGATTGTGATTGAGATGTAACTTGAAGAAATAAAAAAATAAATTAAAAAGATTCTTTCCATACCACATACCAGCAGAAGTTTGGATGTAAACATTCAAAAGTGAGGAACAGGCTATCAAATGTAAACAAAATACTTAACGTTATCATTCATGCATAGAAGCAACTGAGGGGGGAAAACACTCCCAAGAGAAGAAGCAGATGGAGAATTCTGGGTTTGTTTGATGATGATGACCTAGTGCTGATTGCTCATCAATTCAGAGATGAAAACAAGAGGGGCGGGTTTGCCGTGGAAAAGATTCCTTTAAATAAGATTTTAATTGAAGCATAATGTTCATATGGAAAGATACATGAATCATAAGTGTGCAGTCATTAATCCCTCCTGAGCACAGAAGTGATCTATTTTCCACCTCATGGTGGATTTGACTAATTCCAAGCTTGGTGTAGACAGGGTGCCTTGCAGCATAAATTTCCTTACCCAGTCAATACTATTCTTGTTGGTGAAATTCCTCCATACTGCTGTGTATAAAGGGATCCACCCTCTAAAGTATATTGTATTCATTCTACCCTTGACGGTTTTTGGCTTTTCATAGGACTTGAAAGTGAACCCAGGGCCTGATGCACATAAGACAATCTATCGAGCAGCTGTATTCCCAACCCTACTTGCAGCTTTGATTCATTCAAAATAATGCAGACACAAACACAGTTGTGCCTGCTTTTTGGGGCTCACAGTCATGCACCCATGCATTATAAGATGGCTGGTTTGTAAGAAAGGCATGCCATGTGCTTAGGCAGATGTGCCAAGAGTGATAGTCCAACCCTCCAGCACCATGCTGGTGTCCCTGACCACTTAGCGTTTCGGGGATGGGGTGGTGTTGTGATTTTCTCAATTGATAATCATGTTGATTGTTTGGAAATGCATTAGGCTTCTCATTGCTGTAATAAATACCTCTGAGAAACAGCACAAAGGACAGATGGAGGATTTATCTTAGGACTGAGTTTCTGACAGCTCCATGCACCGTGGTTGTGAGGATTAGCCCAGGAGAGCTGACAGGAAGCCATTGTCATGAGATCAGGGAGTCTTTGCCAAGGGTGTTGTTTCTTCATTCCCTGTTTCTCTTTGCATTGGAGTAAAACCCTGTCACAGCCTGGATATTCCAAAGACCTAGCACTGCCCATTGTTTCTGGTGTCAGAAGCATAAATCAGTCATCTAGCTTAGAAGAAACAGTGCATAGAGAAGGAAGAGAAGGAACATAGTTCAAGTGGAGGAAAGGGTGATGGGTGGGAAGAAGAGGGTAGCCTGGCATTCAGAAAAAAAAAAAAACTCAGAATAGTAACCTCAGAAAATGTGAGAGAATTGTTAAGTGTTTTCTAGTTGAAAATACCTTTGTAAGCCCGGCGTGTGTGTGTGTGTTTGTGTATGAATGTGTATGTATGTGTGTGTGTATGGGTGCACATGTTATGTGTACATCCATGAAATGACTGACTATGGGGACATGGAAACCCTCCCCCAATCACAGGCCATCTTATATAGCTAATGGAGCCTTTGCATTTTCAAAGCGACTTCTGTATACACTTGTATACATGATGCTTTGTGTGAGGTGGGCAAGGGGAAGCAGTGTCTGAGGCTCTAGACCCCAAGTACCAACTGAAAGAAGCCAGCTCCCTCCTGACCAGGTCATCACACTGGAAGAGGGTACTATGCCTCCCCACTCCTGTGCTTTGTCCATTCTCCTGTGGTGAGCTGCTGAGGGTGGAGGAGTGCACTGCAGGGTCAGAGGTCACAGCAGGCTGGGACAGCTGGGGCATGGAGACCCCTTAGCCCTCCTCTCCTCCTACACAGACACATCCAGATATGTCCCCAACACACACGTAAACCTATGCATTCCCAAAGCCACACCTGGTGTAGACAGCTGGCTGGCTCTGTGGAAGGAGAGTCAGAATAGAGCAAAGCAGGTGCGAGCCACAGGAGAAGGCTGCAGGAGAACTGGGCAAGGACAGCCAGGCTCAGAGAGAAGGAAGCAGTCTCTGAGAAACGCAGCAGCCACCCAGAGACAGTGCTCTAAGCTCAGTTACATGACGTCCTCTAAGCTCAATGCAACCACTGCACTCAACTCTCAGCAACTGTGGCCTCCAGTGCTGAGCCCACGGAATCAGTCATGGAAGGCAAGGGGCTCATTCTCAGAACCCGACCCTTTACAGCTGATTTTGGTGGATTTGGGGAGAAGAGAAATCACTGTCTTTACTTTGTGTATACACTGTTGAGCCCTCTCACACCACTACAAACACGTTACTATGCAATCATCTACTATGCTGTGTTTTTCTGATGTTGGATGGATATTTCTATGGGAGCAAAACTCACATTTTTTTTTTTTTTTTTTTGTTAAAGGTTAAATCCCAGGTCCTAAAATAATGCTTCACTTGACCAATCAATGCCTGCAGAACAGAAGAGACTGCTGTTAGCCTTGGAAGAATGGAAGCTCAAGCCTTTAGTTGATGATGAGATGTGTGTTATCAACATCCCTGAGCCTAGTCAAAAGTATTTATGAGTTAGACATTCTAATCTGCAAGTTGTTTGAAAATGTGCTGTTATAGTCAAGACTTAAATGTGTTGTGGAATTTATACATACAACCGCGTGAACAATCTTTTAATGTTGATGGTGCTGGTGGGTGTATTCTGTGGGTGTATGTACAGCTATCTTTTCCTTATTTTAGGTATTTTATAAGGTGTCTTGTGTGTGTGTGTGTGTGTGTGTGTGTGTGTGTGTGTGTGTGTGTGT